>CM065795.1:17554311-17761260 GCA_033296515.1 Macrochelys suwanniensis | reverse complement strand
TGCAGTGACTGGTATGGCCAGCAGGGGACGCTCTCCTGCTGCCTGCCCCCGGGGCAGTGCCAGTGACACACGTCTGGTGTGACGCAGACATGGCCGGTCTGCACGGCACGCTGGGTCCGGCAGCCTCCGCCAGCCGCACCCCCCACACGCCACATCGGCCGGCGCCGGCTCTGTCCCTGCAACCACCTCACCCCTCACTGCAGTGCAGCCACCTCTGAGCACCGGTGGCAGCTGTTTCTCGCCGGCTGGGCTGAGTGGGGGAGGGGATTCACACGGGTTTATAACGGGCCGTGGGACATTTACACCCCAGCCCTAGTGAACAGTCCGGCACGGTCCCGGCCTGGCCCCTGGAGCTACCTGCACCAGGCGAAGCAGGCCCCGGCTGCTCCAAGCCCAGAGGTGCCAGTGAGTCTGGGAGCCCCAGAGCAGCAGGCTCAGGGGTTTATCTGCTGCCCTGCAGGCCCTGCTCCCTCCAGGCCCTGCCCAGCTGGGACCTGGGCCAGCCCCTGCTCTGGCTTCCCATTCCACATGGCCCCGTGCCTGGCTCAGCCGAGCCCCCCTGGGGTTTGCTGCCCTGGGATCTAGGGAGGAAGCAGCCCAGGGGCTGGGACAGTCCCTCCGGCCCTGCTCAGCTCACATTCTTGGGCACTCCTGGAAGGCCAGGAATGCTGCAGCTGGCGTGTGTGCACAAGCCCCTGTGCAAGGGGCAGTGGCGGCCTCTAGTGGGGCACACGCACCCCAGGAAATGCTGCCCCGGGGCCGGGCGTGCTGGCATCCTGCTGCCCGCCCTGCCAGCCTGCCACGGGTGGGGCGGGGGAGAGAGGCAGGGCCGGGGATGGGCCGAGATGCCTCGGCTTTCACTTCCCGCGCTGGGTCTGCAGGAGGCAGACTGAGCCAGCCTGGAGCCCCAGGCAGGGGCTTGGCTCAGTGGCAGGCCACAAACCCAAACCCTAAAGGGGCCCCCTGTGCCTGGGGCCCAGCGCAGGCACTGGCCAATGCTGGCTACACAGCCCTGCTGCCACCCTCAATCCCAGGCTGCGGCCCCCTGGGCTCCCCACGGCTCCTCTGTCCCCATTTGCAACCCCCCCCCAGCCCTCTTCTCCCAGCCCCACTGCACTGACCCACCCCCAGGGTCCTCTGGCTGTTTCCTGATGCTACAGACGCCAGTATTACCAGCATGTCTGCTGTGGCTAGCTCAGGGCCCGGCCGTGCCAGCCACTGGTCAGTTCACGTCTATACTGCCGGCGAGGGGAAGGACCGAGAAACCCCTGGGATCCACACACGAGAGGATGCCCAAGGACCCCCAGCGCCCTGCACCGAAATTGCACCGGAATCCATCGGTTGCTCTTGCAGAGTAGCAGGGCACACTCCCATCCTGCAGCACTGCCAGGCCTGGGGATCTCGGGTCGCCCGTGGGGTGAGGGTGCTGTGCCCGATGCCTTCTCACCTGGTCACATGCCAGCCTGTGCCATCCCGGACTGGGATTTACCTGGAGCCTTCCATCTGTCCGTGCCGTCTGTAACAGCAGGTTGACCCTGGAGGATGCTACAGGCAGGGACTGTGGCTTACACATGCGTCTGCACAGAGGGTGTTCAGGGCAGAGCGTTCCTGTCCCTCCTATGCCCAGGCTGGGGGGCCCCGTGACTGAGCCCTGCCTGGCCCAGCCTCCTGCACAAGGGATGGCAAAGCTCAGCCCCTCTCCGCTGGGCTTTTCACCTCCACGAACAGCTGGTAGAGGGCCGAGCCCACAGCTGAACCTGCTAGGGGGAGCCCCCTCCAGCCACTGCCAGCACCGGGGGGAGCGCACGGGGCGAGGGGCAGGTCAGACGTGCCAGGGGACACGGAGCCGGGGCGCTGGTGGGAAGGGGGCTTTACACCGAGCACATGCTGGGCTCTGGGATGCGGGGAGGGGGGAGGCCCAGGGGCCAAAGCCCAGCCCTGGCGCCGACGTCGTGGGGGGTCATGCCGCAAACCAGAGCGGACTGAAGCCCAGGTTCAATGCAGAGGTGCCGCGGGAGTCCCAGCATGCAAGGCTGCACCCCATCCCAGCAGAGAGCTCTGCAATGCAGCAGCCCGGGCCCCTGGGGTAAGTAAAAGGGGGAGGGTCCTGAGCCAGACCCGGCCCTATGCCAGGCCGGAGACAAGAGCGGGGGATGCTGGGATGCAGGAGGAGGTGGCAGCTGCTGGCGAGCAGGGACGGTGCCCCCGGCCAGCAGCCCAGCCCACCCCAGGCAGGAGCTGGTGACATTTCCTGCTGGCTGAAGGGCTCGCGGGCAGGGCAGAGCCCAGAGACATGCCCCCACCCCCCGGGCCGTCACATGCCTCCCCCTCCGTGGGGGTCAAGCTCCCTCTGCCCAGCTAGGCAGGAATCTTCCCTCCCCTGGCCCCACTCAGTTCTCTGCCCAGGAGATGGTGCTCAGGGAGTTTTCACTCTCCCCTTCCCTCCAGCTGCCAGGCTGGGGCCCTGAGCCCCTTCTCACCCCCACAGCACCTTGGGGTGGCCTGGTGCCCAGCACACCCCCACCAGCCAGAAGGGTTTTGCCTTCACCCCCTGGGCACCCCAGACCTGGGCACCCCAGCCTGCCAAGTATTCAGGCACGGCCTGAAATCCCAGAGCTGGAGCAGCAGAAACCCATGGAGAGGCCACTAGCCAGAACCAGCAGCCCTACGGCCCCTGGGGGATGCCCTTGTTCCTGCATTCACGATGCCCAGCACCTGCCAGAGGAACCACAGGGACAGGAAGCTGATCTGCCCGGCTCCCAGCCCCCGCAGGGCGAGGGGGCATGGCTGGGGGGAGGCGGGGAGCAGGCCAGATCAGCCTGCTGGGGGACCTGCAGGGCCACAAGGACCGTGTGCTGGAGCAGACTGTGACTGACAGAGATGCTGGCAGCTGACCCCTTCAGGGGCACCTCTTCCTCTCTCTCCGGTTCTTACCCCCGGGGCCATGCGGGAAGCGAAGGGCTCCGGGCCCTGGAGGACTGCATGCTGGGAGCTGCAGCTCTGCAGGGAGCAGCGGCCCCACGTGGCTGCGGTTGGCCCCATTTCCTGAGGGCTCCCCCTGGGAGCAGCCTGGGGTGGGGGCACGTGCAGTGACCTTTGTTTTGGGGCAGGGGAGAGGGGTGGGAGCAGCCTGCACTGCACCGTGCCCCCAGCAGGGGAGGCGGCATGCTCTCAGCAGGGGCTTCCTCTCAGCTCTGTGCCCCCAGAGGCGATTTGCATAGCAGTACCCAGGATGCTTAGCACCTCACAGCATGAGGTCAGACTTCAGGCACCGGGGTTCCCCCTGGCTCCTCTCCGCAGCTCATCGGGGACCTGTGTCAACTCCCTGCCCCTGCAGCGAAATCAACGGGGTTCCTGGGAACCCGTCTGTCTCCCACCCTTACCTACGCAGGGCGCTTGGACACATACACCGATTAAACAGAGCCAGGGGGTGTGTAATTAACCGCCAGAGGAAGGAGCAGTGCAGGCAGGAGGGCACAGAGCCAGCGTAGGCAGGCCCTGCAGCCCACAATGCCCCTCCGCCGTTTGCCCTGGGCCGAGGGTTCTCTACCCCTTGGGATGCTCCAGCAGCTGGGGGAAGCTTGGGCTCCGTCCCAGAGCAGCTCTGCTCCCCCCACCTAGCACTGTTCTCACCCCAGGCTCAGGCCTAGCGGCTGCTGCCTTAGGTACCCGGCTGAGGGGGGTCTCCATTCTCCCACAGCCCTCAGAGCTGGGGCAGGCCCATCACTTCCCGGTGGCAGGTGCCAGCCCAGGGCAGGCCACCAACCCCATCTCATTCCTGCCAGTGGCTGCAGATGGGAGGGGAAGTGCCAACCCCCCTCACACACCCCCCCCCTCCCAGCACCCAGGACTGGTTCCCTCTGCTCCAGCTCCCCCCAGCATGAGGGGCACAGAGCAGGGCACAGGGGCTCTGCCCTGCACTGGTGGGCACCGGGCGCTCCCAGACAGCTCACCCCAAGCCTGTAGCATAAATAGACTTTATTCCTCTGCATGTACACGGTGCCCCCGCGGGGGCAGGAGGGGACTGTGGCTCAGTGATCCCCCTGGAAAGCAGGCAGCCCGTCCAGCACAGGGCACCGGGGCCTGGCACAGCCTCGGGTTTCGCTGCTGGGGTTCAGACACGCCTGCAATACAGGGCAGCTGGAGTGAGAGTGCCCCCCTGGTGCTCACCCCCACACCCGGCAGCAGACCCGGAAGAGAGGCAGGTGTCCCCCACAGCTGGGGGAGCAGCACCTGCCAGGCTTGCGATGGGGCAGAGCCGCCCGCCAGCCCCCACCTGTCGGACCAGACGAACCATCAACGTCCCTCCCCTGAGCCTGCTGCCGCATCCCAAGAGCAGGTGACTCAACGGGGCCTCTTCCTCCCCTGCCTGACACCCCCCAAGCGGCTACCTGGGCCCAGGCCCCGCTTCCCACCCGTGGAAGGCTACGGGCAGCATCTCCGCCGGTCACCCTGCTGCCTGGCAGCCAGCCAAGTCTCAACACAGCTGGAGGCAGGGTCACCCCGTCTCCGAGGGAAGGCTGAGCATGCAGAGTCCCCTCGCCGCAGGCTGGAGAGACGCCCTCTTCCAGTGCCTAGGAACCAGGGATGCCTGGGCCCGGCATCCTGGCACTCCCCCCTCCCGCCAGGGGACTCCCAGGGATGCTCCAAGGGAGGCCAGGGCTATCGGCTTGAGAACCAGCCACGGAAGAAGGCCTCCAGGAAGGAGAAGGGGGCGGCCAGGTCTGGAGTGCGGAGCCCCCTCTGCTGCTGCCAGTCGCCCACAACTGCGCCAGCTCCCCTGGAGAGCAGAAGGAAGGAAAGGATCAATGGAGCCGGGCGCTCCCAGACAGTCCCCAATAACCCTGCCTGGCCCGGCCCTCTTCCTGACTCCCCCACTGGCTCCAATCGCCCCCGCCCCACGGAAGCACCTGGCCCACACTCACCATCATCCAGGATGGCATCCTCCTCCGGAGGGTCCTTGCCCTGCCCGCCCTCCGGGATGGCGGTGACAAGGGTCTGGTCCCCTCTGCGGCGGGTGACGACGGTCTCTCTGCGCCCCTGGCTGTCCTGTACTGTCCGACGCTCCTCCACAGTCTGAGGACGGGACGGCAGGCACTCGTCACACCCAGCCCGGAGCAGCCCTGCCCCCTCCGGCCCCACCCGCGGGAGCCCAAGTCCCCGGCAGCCAGAAGGCATGGCAGGCAGTGCCGGGGGGGGAGCTGTGGCCGAGCCGAGGGCCAGGGACTATCCCAGCCACCTGCAGCAGCTACACTGAACATGCCCTGTGCGAGCCCCTAATGAGAGAAGAGGAGACGACCCTTCCGGGCATAGCCCCGAGGAGTCACCCCCTTGATCCCCAGCCCCGCAGCACTCACCCCATCGGGCCCCGTCACCGTGGTGACGGACACGCTCTGGAAATAAGAGTGGGCCTTTGGCTCGCCCGGTCTCAGGACCGTCTCCAGCCCCTCTGAGGAGACTCGGGAATCCAGATCTGTGCAGAGGATGGACGTGCATGAGGCGGGGGCACAGGCAAAGCGTCTCCCGCCAGGAGCTCAGGGACCCCGTCCTGGGAAGGGCCCGGGAGAGAGTGGGGGGCTGCAGCAGCAACACAAGATGCGTCTCACGTGCCAAACCACCCGCCTCAGACGGCGCAGCAGGAGCTCGGATCTCAGGGCTCTGACGCCCCCACCCAGTCCAGGGAGCTCCGGAACAGCACCCACCACAGCCCGGCCTCCCTGCCAGGCTGGGGGTCCCAGCTGTACCCTCCTCCCAAAGCTCAGATCCTCATGCAGTCCCCGCAGGGCACAAGCTGCCTCCAGACTCGACAGGCACTGACCTTTGTCCTCCCTGGCACTCGGGGGAGCCGGACGCATCTCTCCCAGCTACGAAAGAAAGCAAAGAGCCAGTTAATGGGGGGTGGCGGCATTGCTGTGGCATACAGGTCAAGCGATGGGGCCTCTGATGGCTTCTTACGGACCTGTCTGGCCTTCTGGGGGGGCCGATGCCCACCAGCTTGTGCCAGCACCTGCCGGGGGGCCCCTGCTATCCGTGAGCAGGTACCGACAGAGCGCGTGGGTAGCGCCTCAGCAATGAGAGAGAGAGGGCTGCTGTGAGACCCGGATGAGAAGGCTGAGAGCTGCATCCCTGAGTCGGTGCCTGCGTGTTCACTCACCCCAGCAAAGGGCCGCCAAGGCCTCATGCCTGGGGCTGCCAGGCCCGCACCATCCCCCAAGTCCCTCCCAGGGACCGGGCCCTCTGCAGAGATCCTGGCTGGTGACTGTCCGGATACTTGAGCATCGAGTCCCGCAGCGCCTGCCGTTTCTGCTCCTCACTCAGGTGGCCCGAGGCAGGTGGGGGTAGCGTCAGTGCCAGGAAGCTCTAAGAAGCAGAGAGGAAAGCAGCACATCACACCCCAGTTCTACTAACAGCCCTTAGTAGTGACACGTACCGTCCCCCTCCCCGCGTGCTGCTGTCCCAACCCTGGGCCACCCCCACCCCAGGGCCGCTGGTGCCCCCCAATCCTAACTCGCAGCCCGTTATCTCTAGGCGCTCACTCTAGCGGATGATGCCAATCATAAACAGCAGGGGCTAGAAAAACCACTGTTGATGGAGCTGTCTGCTCAGAGCCGATACCAGCCCCATACAGGGAAAGGGCCGGCAGCACCACTCCCCCCGTGCCGATCCCGGCACTGCTCCCGGCCTGGCGCAGCGCCCTACCAAAGGGCTGGCAGGGCGGGGTCCAGGCCCCCATCTCGTTGAAGAGCTCATTAAAGTCGCGGAAAAGCTCATCAAAGCCGAAGTTGTCGTGGAAGCGCATCCCGCCAAAGCTGAACCCAAAGTCCTCGGTGGGGCCCGCCCCAAATGAGGGGCCCCCGTCTTCGTCGTATTCATCCTCCTCATCCTCATCCCGGGTGATGCCCCCAAAGAAGGGGTCTCGAGGCCTATGGGGGGGGGGGGGAAGAGAAGGAGTCACGGCAAAGCACATCAGCATTTGGAGGGAAGCCCCCACCCACCCTCTGGGGGAACATCACACTCCCCAGCCGAGGGCACCTCGGGGGGGGGCCTCGCCCATCACCATAACGTGGCCAACGAGGGAGAGGGGTACTAGGCTCGGGCCGGGGCCGCGTGGGGGTGGGGCCAGGCTCAGGGAGTCATGGGGGGGCTGAGCCCGGCGAGGGGCTGCTGGGCCAGGGGAGCCATGGGGGGGAGCCGGGGGGGGCTGCTGGGCTGGGGGAGCCATGGGGGGGAGGCTGCTGGGCCTGGGGAGCCATGGGGGGGCCAGGCCCGGGGGGGGGGCTGCTGGGCTGGGGGAGCCATGGGGGGGCCGGGCCCGGGGGGGGGGAGGGGCTGCCGGGCTGGGGGAGCCATGGGGGGGAGCCGGGGGGGGGGGGCTGCTGGGCTGGGGGAGCCATGGGGGGGGAGCCGGGGGGGGGGCTGCTGGGCTGGGGGAGCCATGGGGGGGAGCCGGGGGGGGGGCTGCTGGGCCGGGGGAGCCATGTGGGGGAGCCGGGGGGGGGGGGGCTGCTGGGCCGGGGGAGCCATGGGGGGGAGCCGGGGGGGGGCTGCTGGGCCTGGGGAGCCATGGGGGGGAGCCGGGGGGGGCTGCTGGGCCTGGGGAGCCATGGGGGGGGAGCCGGGGGGGGGGCTGCTGGGCTGGGGGAGCCATGGGGGGGAGCCGGGGGGGGGGGGCTGCTGGGCTGGGGGAGCCATGGGGGGGCCGGGCCCGGGGGGGGGAGGGGCTGCCGGGCTGGGGGAGCCATGGGGGGGAGCCGGGGGGGGGGGCTGCTGGGCTGGGGGAGCCATGGGGGGGCCGGGCCCGGGGGGGGGAGGGGCTGCCGGGCTGGGGGAGCCATGGGGGGGAGCCGGGGGGGGGGGCTGCTGGGCTGGGGGAGCCATGGGGGGGGAGCCGGGGGGGGGGGCTGCTGGGCTGGGGGAGCCATGGGGGGGAGCCGGGGGGGGGGCTGCTGGGCCGGGGGAGCCATGTGGGGGAGCCGGGGGGGGGGGGGCTGCTGGGCCGGGGGAGCCATGGGGGGGAGCCGGGGGGGGGCTGCTGGGCCTGGGGAGCCATGGGGGGGAGCCGGGGGGGGCTGCTGGGCTGGGGGAGCCATGGGGGGGCCAGGCCCGGGGGGGGGAGGGGCTGCCGGGCTGGGGGAGCCATGGGGGGGCCAGGCCCGGGGGGGGGGGGGCTGCTGGGCTGGGGGAGCCATGGGGGGGGCCGGGCCCGGGGGGGAGGGGCTGCCGGGCTGGGGGAGCCGAGACCGGCGGGGGGGGCTGTTGGGCCGGGGGGGGGGGCCCGGGGAGCGCTGCTGGTCCAGGCGGCTCCGCGTCTCGAACCTGCGGCCCCGGGGGAAGCCGAAGAACCCCCGGAACAGCTCGTAAAGGCTCATCCCGCTACTGCCGTAAAGCCAGACGGCCCCTCTGTCGCGCTGCTGCCTCTACCGCAAGGCGCGGCCGCTGCCGTGATTTCCCCCTTCGCACGTCAAGCCCGGCCGCCCAGTGTCGCGAGGAGGCGATTGCGGCCTGATTGGTGCCGCGCCGCCGTAAAGCGACACCAGCCCGACGTGCTCCGATTTCCCACAATCATTGGGCGCGCTGAGCGCCCCCGTAAAGCGAAACCTCCCACGTCGCACTCCTACTTCTGCCTCGCCACCGCAAAACAAGGCCACTGTCGTGAGTCTCGCTCTAGCTCTCCCTTCTGCCGTAAACCGAGGCATCCCGTGTCGCCGTAAAGCACGTCACGCATGGGTCGTAAAATGTTTTTTCTCTCTGCGCAGCTGTCTGGCCGCGCCCCTCCCGTTGTTGTGTTTGGGTCGCGGGGGGAGGGTCAAACCGGGACACGCGGGATTCCCGCCCCGCCCTCCAGAAATTAGCATAAACAATAAAAGTAACAACTTGTAACAAACACACACACATCCCATTATTCTGCCTTTTATTGTGTTTACTTTTCAACCCTCCCCCACCATGTCCTGCCCAGACCCAGAGAGATGGGGGCCCTCGTGCCGGGCGTGGGCCCCACTCCAGAGAGATCCAGGCCCCTCGTGCCAGGCCCTCGCGCTGGGTGCGGCCCCCACCCCAGAGAGATCAGGGCCCCTCGTGCCGGGCATGGCCCCGACCCCAGAGAGATCGGGGCCCCTCGCGCTGGGCGTGGCCCCCACCCCAGAGAGATCGGGGCCCCTCGCGCTGGGCGTGGCCCCCACCCCAGAGAGATCGGGGCCCCTCGCGCTGGGCGTGGCCCCCACCCCAGAGAGATCGGGGCCCCTCGCGCTGGGCGTGGCCCCCACCCCAGAGAGATCGGGGCCCCTCGTGCCGGGCGTGGGCCCCACTCCAGAGAGATCCAGGCCCCTCGTGCCAGGCCCTCGCGCTGGGTGCGGCCCCCACCCCAGAGAGATCCAGGCCCCTTGTGCCAGGCCCTCGCGCTGGGCGTGGCCCCCACCCCAGAGAGATCGGGGCCCCTCGTGCCGGGCATGGCCCCGACCCCAGAGAGATCGGGGCCCCTCGCGCTGGGCGTGGCCCCCACCCCAGAGAGATCGGGGCCCCTCGCGCTGGGCGTGGCCCCCACCCCAGAGAGATCAGGGCCCCTCGTGCCAGGCCCTCGCGCTGGGTGCGGCCCCCACCCCAGAGAGATCGGGGCCCCTCGCGCTGGGCGTGGCCCCCACCCCAGAGAGATCAGGGCCCCTCGTGCCGGGCATGGCCCCGACCCCAGAGAGATCGGGGCCCCTCGCGCTGGGCGTGGCCCCCACCCCAGAGAGATCGGGGCCCCTCGCGCTGGGCGTGGCCCCCACCCCAGAGAGATCGGGGCCCCTCGTGCCAGGCCCTCGTGCCGGGCATGGCCCCGACCCCAGAGAGATCGGGGCTCCTCGCGCTGGGTGCGGCCCCCACCCCAGAGAGATCGGGGCCCCTCGCGCTGGGTGCGGCCCCCACCCCAGAGAGATCGGGGCCCTCGTGCCAGGCGCGGCCCCCACCCCAGAGAGATCCAGGCCCCTCATGCCAGGCCCTCGTGCCGGGTGCGGCCCCCACCCCAGAGAGATCAGGGCCCTCGTGCCGGGCCCTCGTGCCGGGCGTAGCCCCCACCCCAGAGAGATC
Organism: Macrochelys suwanniensis; assembly: GCA_033296515.1. NCBI lineage: Eukaryota > Metazoa > Chordata > Testudines > Chelydridae > Macrochelys > Macrochelys suwanniensis. Next base: position 17,751,195 of record CM065795.1, on the reverse strand, counting down.
GGGCCCCTCGTGCTGAGCGTGTCACAGACTCTGAGTGAGATCAGGGGCCCTGTGCTGCCAGATCCCCACCAAAATCAGGGCCCGTTGGGCCAGGCACAGCCCAGTCACACGGGGACTGTCCCTGCCCTGAGGTGCTCACGATAGAAACAGGACAGACGAAGGCAGGATTATGTTCCCCATTGTATGGACAGGGAAACTGAGGCCAGGAAACAAGCCCCCCGCAGAGAAAACCCGCTCTGTGCTGGCGCTGCGGGAGGCAAGTGTCTGCCCCAGCCATCTGGAGACGCCGGTGCTGTTGGGGGCTTGAGTCCGGTCTGGGCGCAGATCTCACGGCCGTCAGGGATTCGCCCTCTTTCTCACGAGGAGCTGGATGGGTCCCATGGGCAGGGCCCTGATGAGGTGCCAAGCCTCCAGCCGCATCAGCCCCTGCAGGCTCCTCTCCCCAATCTGGAGCAGCTCATCCCCAGGCTGCAGTAGGTCCTTGGGGCCCCCTGCGGGAGACACCAGGGTGAGGAGCCTGGACCCTGGGACCTGGAGCCAGAGGCTACAGGCGTGTCAGCGACTGCAGTGGGGCCACATGCAGCCAGGGTGATGAAGCAGGACCATGGGGAGAGGGACAGCTGTGGGGAGAGCCCGGGGGGTGGAGGGGCTCTCTGCTTGCAATGGGGGGCTTTGTTCCCTGAGCCCCCCGGGAGGGTAAAGCCAGGGCTCCCTGATGACAGTTGCTGGGACCCACAGGGCAGCGATGAGCTGGGAGCTGCTCCCGTGTCTCCCTCCCTCCCCAGCTCTGCAGTCCTGCAGACAGGCGGTCACTGCTCAGGGATCAGGGGCAGCGTAGGGGGCACCGGGCGAGCTCCGACCCCCCCTCCATGCCCCAGAGCGTCTCAGTCTCCATGGCCGGCCACTGAGTGAGGCTGCCATCTGGGCTGGGGTCTCTAATGCCAGACCTGCTTCACGCAGAGGCCTCCGGAGTGGGGCTTGCCCTAGCGGGGGAGCCCTGTCTGACCCCTACGCTGCCCCCCTCCCCGGTCTCACCCTGGAAAATCTTCTTGACGGTCAGCGGCCTGTCCCCCTGCAGCGACCCCCGTCCCCCGTCCAGGCTGAATCGGAGTCCGTTGGCGTCTTTCACCAGCTGCACGGGCCTCACCCTGGCGTCTGCGGGGGGACGGACAGATGGAGCCGTCAGACACCAGCCCCTCCCTGTTCAGCTCAGGGCCTCATCTGGCCGTCACTCACCTGGTGCTGAGGGAGGGGGCTGTGGGCCCGGCGCTGGGAGGGGGCCGTTGGGGGGCCCCTCCACTCCCCCCTTCCGCAGCACCACAATGGCCTGGCGGGCGGGCCGGGCCCGGTGCAGCGTTCGCAGCGCCTCCCCGTGGCTGCAGCCCGTCAGCGAGTGCCCGTTGATGGAGAGAACCTCATCCCCCGGCTGGATGGTGCCCTCCTGGGCGGCCAGGCCGCTGGCAAAGACCCGGTGGATCTGCAGGGAATCAGGGCAGGGGGCTGAGCCGTTAGCCCCTAGAGTCAAGGCTCCCCCTCCACTCTCATCCCGCCAGCCCTGCCGGACCCAGGCTCCCCCCCGCCCCCCGCTGCTCCCTGGGGGACCCCGACACTCACCGTCACCCTCGTGTGCTGGTCACTCCCCCCTGCCAGGCTGAAGCCCAGCCCGGCCCCCTCGTCCTTGTGCAGCACGACCACCTGGACCTCCCTGAGGTGCTGCTGGGAGAGAGACGCGTCAGGGGCTGGGGGCGGGAGGCTCCGCTCCATCACGGTCTGCGTCCAGGCACCTGGGCTGGGGAATGACGCGCCCCCACGAGCCCTGGCCCGACGGGGAGCCCCAGCCCGACACGGAGCCCCGACCCGATGGGGAGCCCCGACACGGAGCCCCGACCCGATGGGGAGCCCCGACACGGAGCCCCGGCCCGACGCGGAGCCCCGGCCCGACACGGAGCCCAGCCCAATGGGGAGCCCCGGCCCGACGAGGAGCCCCGGCCCGACGGGGAGCCCCGGCCCGAGCCTCTTCACTCGGACCCCACCCAACCCGGCTCGGTCCTGCCAGGGGCCCGGGGCCCAGCCAGAAGGACAGGTCCTGTGCGCACCATGAGGGGGACAGACAGACAGCGGCCGGCGCCCCCTCGGGCAGCACATACCTGCTGGCTCTCGTCTCCCAGGCCCTTCACCTCCTCCAGCAGCCGCTCCAGGTCGTGGGCCGGGATCAGGGACACCACGGACAGGCCAGACAGGCTGGAGTTCAGCGATGCCGAGCGTCCCTCGTCCAGGGGCGCCTCCTTCCCGTCCAGGCCAAACTCCCTCAGCTCGGCCAGGCTGGGGGCAGGAGAAACCCCATCACGGCCAGGCGCCCGCCCCCCCATGGTGCCCCCAGCACCCACACCTGCCCCCCACCAACCCTGCCCTCCACCTCCCAGCACTGCCCCCCAGCACCCCCAACCTCCCAACACTGCCCCCCACCTCCCAGCACTGCCCCCCAGTACCCACACCTGCCCCCACAGCCCTGCCCCCCACCTCTCAGCACTGCCCCCCAGCACCCCCAACCTTCCAACACTGCTCCCCACCTCCCAGCACTGCCCCCCAGTACCCACACCTGCCCCCCAGCCCTGCCCCCCACCTCCCAGCACTGCCTCCCAGCCCTGCCCCCCACCTCCCAGCACTGCCCCCAGCACCCCCAACTTCCCAACACTGCTCCCCACCTCCCAACACTGCCCCCCAGCCCCCACGCCTGCCCCCCAGCACCCACACCTGCCCCCCACCTCCCAACACTGCCCCCCAGCCCCCACGCCTGCCCCCCAGCACCCACACCTGCCCCCACCTCCCAGCATTGCCCCCCAGCACCCACACCTGCCCCCCCAGCCCTGCCCCCTAGCCCTGCCCCGCACCTCCCAACACTGCCCCCCAGCACTGCCCCTCACAAAGCCTGCCCTCCACCTCCCAGCACTACCCCCCAGCCCTGCCCCCCAGCACCCACACCTGCCCCCACCTGCCCTGCCCCCCACCTCCCAGCACTGCCCCCCAGCACCCATGCCCGCCCTCCAGCCCTGTCCCTATCTCCCTAGGGTTCAGGCACCCTGCACCAATCCTAGCTGCCCCCAAAGGCCCCCACCCCCTCCGGCAGAGCCCTGCTCCCTGCCCCTCCTGCTCAGCTCCTGGCCCCTGGGTCCTGCCCGGCTCTGCCAAGGACGGCTGGCTCTGGGCTTTGACGTTTGCACACCCAGCCAGGGGCACACGGTACAGGAGTGACCCTGGCTTTGGTACCGGGAGGGTGCCAGCCCCCCAGCATAGCGGAAGGGGGCGAGAGCTCCCCAGCCCCAGACTGCTTGGAGGGGAGACGGGGAGACCCCAGGGCCGGCTCCAGCCTGGCTACCCACCTGAGGGCGAAGCTCCTGCCATCGGGCTGGCTCTGCTCACTGGGGGCGGTGAGGGAGGACTCTGTGGAGTCCGAGTCGTCCCCGTCGGACTCCCCCAGGCCCCAGGCCAGCTCTGGGGCCCTGCTCTGTGCAGGGAGCGGGGAGGATGTCCAGGGGCCACACCTGGGCAGGGGGCTCTGGAATGGCCCCCCAGCAGGCCAGGCCCCCTGCAGCCCCTCGCCAGCTGGACCTTCCCCCTGGGCCGCCTTGGGTCTGCCGGCGTCTGTGGGGGGCTGGGGCAGCCCCGGCGCTCTGGCTCCTGCCCTCAGCGGCCCCAGGCCAAGGGCTGAGCTGCCCTTCCTGCCACCCTGGGGCTGCTCAGGGGCCGGTGGCTCCGGCTGGGGCAGACCCAGCCTGGCTGGCAGGGCTGAGAGTCGTTGCCCTTTGCCGGGGGGCCGTGGCTCCTGCTCCCTGCCCCAGGCTGCCCGGCTTTGCTGGGGCCAGGCTGCTGGGGCCCCCGTCAGCCCACCTCTGCCCCGGGGGGCAGCGTCCCCGCAGGGAGCCTGGCTGGCCCCAAAGCGCAGCTCGAAGGCGCGAACCTGCTCCCTGACAGAGCAGCCTGGCCCCATGCTGGGGCCTCTGCCCCCGCCAGGGGGAGGCCGCGTCTCCCCAGCTGGCTCCATCTGGGCAGGGGGCCCGGAGCTGCTGGGGCGCAGGGCTGGGCCCCTGCTGGATGGGGCTCTCTCCTCACTCGTGCGGGGCGGCCAGTCCCTTCCACTGGGCCTCGGCTCCTGGCCCCCCCGGGCCCTGGGGTTGGGGGCCTGGGCGCTGGGTTCCTCGCTGGCGGCCAAGCTCTTCTGGAAGAGCCTGATCCGCTCCTGCAGGCTGAGGCACGGGAGGCCAAGGGCTCTCTGGGCCGACGCCGCCTGCAGGGGCCTCACTTGGAAACGCCGGGAGGGCCCCGGCCCCTGCAGGACGTCCCAGCTCCCAGCTCGCCAAGGCCTGGCGGTGGCAGCCCAGCTCTCAGGGCCCAGGCAGGGGGGCCGGGCAGCGGCTGGCTCCATTCCCAGCAGCGGGTGAGGGAGCTACAGGGCCGTGTCCCACGGGGCGGCTCGGGGATCCCTCGTAGCTGGTCCCGCTGGATCCATCAGCCTCCCCCAGCCAATCCCGGCATGTCCGTCCTGGGGCGATGCTCCCCCATGCGCTTGGCTTCTTCCCAGAGCGACGGGACCTCCCAGCCTCGCCCCCCTGGACTGGGGCAGCAACTAAGGGGTGATGCCGACCGCAGGGGGCCCTGGGCTGCTGCGTCCCTCCTGGACCTGTTGGAAGCAGAGGCCAAAGGGGGGTTGATTCCCTGGACCCTCCAGCTGCCGGATCCTGCTCCGTCTCCGTGCGACAGGGCCTGGCCTGGGCACTCTCCCACCTCAGTCTCGCTCTCCCAAGCGTGTCATTGCCGGGCGCTTTAAAGCCACCGAGTTATTTAAGGTGCCATCTAGACAGACCCTGCCCTGGCGTGGGAGGGAGCCATTTAACCCCTGCACGACCGGGGGCAAGCATGGCGCTGGCGGTCTCATGTTCTGGGTGGGGCTGGGCCCGAGCAAACGCCAGAGTCTTTGGGATTTGGTTGCCCGCCCGAGAGAGGAGGCTCTGGGAGAGGGCAGGCAGCGCCCACCGCTGGGTGAGCAGGACTCTAGCACTTTACAAACTAGTCAGCCACCTCTGGGATGCAGCACGGCAGCTGGATAACGGGGAGAAGGGGGTGAGGGTGGGGGGTCGTTCAGCACTCAGAGCCAGGTTTGGTTAAAGGGGGAAAAAAGTTTTGCAAAAAACAAACAAACAGAAGCAGCAGATATGTAATGAGATAAAAAAAATAAAAATAAACCAGGGATTTTATTCTGCTGCAAGTTTGCGGCCTGGAACCCCGTGGCCTGACGGGCACCAGTCACCCAGAGCCCACATCCTGATGGGCACCAGTGGCTCAGACCCTGCAGCTTTCTACCTGCACATGGGACCCCAAGTGGAAGTGGCCTGTCTGCGTTCACCCGGGGTGCTGGACCTGGCCGGCTGTCTGCAGAGGGCAGAAGCTGAGAGTAGTTTGTTCCTTGCTCCTCTCAGGAAGCAGCGAGAGGCCGGAGGTTTGGGCTGAAATGGCCGATGGCGAGCCGGGAAACGGGTCTTAAATGGGCCGGTTGAAGCCAGCTGATGAGGGCAGGGATCATGTACCCACCCACCTGCTGGGGAACCAAGCGATGGGGAGGGGAGCCGCCCAAGTGGGCATTTGGCCAGGACACGGGTCCAGAGAAAGGCCAGGCACCTTCCATCACAAGTTGCCAGGATGCTGCACTTTGGGGTTCACCACCAGCCGCCCCCTCCCCGTCGCGCCACGGGCAGCGCCGCCCCTCGTCCCTGTGCTGGGGCAGGGCAGGGACCTGTCCACGAGGCCGAGCTGCTGTCCTGCCATGCGGCTCCCAGCTCAGCAGCCCTAGGGCCTGTGATTACAGGGGGCAGAGCGGGCACAGCTTTGGCCTTCCGCCGCCCCCCCAGAACACACCGCCAAGGAGCCAGGTAACCTCCCCCGGCCCCCTCCCCCAACCGCCTGAGCAGCTGCCCAGCGTACACTCGATAAACCCGCCAACGGGGAAGGCACCAAGTGGCACATGGGATCCGCCCACCCCCCAATACCGCTGGCAGGAGGGGCGGGGGGTCTCTGTCAGTCTCTGCCCCCCACCCCCAGCGGGTCTGACCTGGCCTTACCTTGCAGAAGAGCCCCAGCCCCAGGGGTGCCGTCAGCCGGTGCTGTGCCCTCCCCCAGTGGGGCACCGCCAGGCAGCCCGGAGCCGGAAGACGCTCTTGCTCGTCCGTTGCGGTGCACATGGGGGGGCTGGGTTAGACAGGCAGGGCCCCCCCCAGCTCGCTGCAGGCAGCTCAGCAAGGTGCAGGGGGGACTTCCTGCCCGCCTGCTTCCGCCAGGCCTGGGGACAAGCTGCCACGGTTTCCCTTCTCGCCAGAGCCCGCCACAGGCCGTGGTCCAGAGCCAGGGCTGCTGCGTGGGGAGGTGTCTCTGCAGCCCCTGGGTGCGGGCGAGCTGGGGTACAGGGGCTGACAGTGAGGTGTCAGGGCCACAGCTCCCCCCTCCCTCCCTGTCTGCCCCCCGCCTCCCATTGCACAGTCCTGCTGCTGCAGGACCCGCTGCCCCGAGCACCGCTCTTCACTCCCATTAACCTGTGGCCCAGAGAGCCCTATTAGGGGTTAACTGGCCTCTGGGGCACAGCTTTGAACCTACAGGATCCTGCTGCTGTGTGGGGATCAGGAAGGAGGGGCCCCGCCACACCCCTCGAGGAACCAAGGGCCAGCCCGGATGTTCCTAGCCCCCGCCACGCGCAGCTCTGGCCCGGGGCAGGGCCCTGCAGTCAGGCACTCGCAGCCCCCGCAAAGCCCCGGCTGGGGAAAGGGCCGCTCCTGCCCCCAGCAGGTTGCTCACACTGCCAGCGGTGTTATTCGCGGCAGCACAGGACGTGATACAGAGTGTAGGGATTTCTACCCATTCCCGGGCCCAAAGGGCTGCGAATCCCTGAGCACTTTGCAAAGCTGATATCAGCTTTGGTATCCGACAGCTTGCCCAAGGCGCAAGTACCTGCCCTGGTACAAGCAGGGGACGGGAGCAGCACCTGGAACGCGAGTATCCAGGCCAAAGAGAAGGCAGGGCCAGAGCAAGCAGTGAAGGAAACGAAACTGATGGGTGGGACGGGGAGAGAGTTTTCTAACGTGTCAGATCAGCCTACGAATGCTCCCAGCTGGTGTGAACTGAGCCCCGCTGCCCAGAACGGCTTCCCAGGAAGTGGCGTTGGGTCAAACTCATTTTCCTGCGCTACGTGACTGACTAGCAAAAAACCTGGCTGTCAGCCATCCGCTCTCGAGTAGGTTTCATTATGAACCAAGGTGTGATCAACCCATTGCCTGTTCAATGTACCAACCCTGAGACAGTTCCTCCAGTAGGGCTACAACCCACCAGCCCCTACTGCCTCCACGTCAGAGAGGAGAACTGGTGGCGGCGAGGCAGGACCCTTGGAAATAAAATGAGGGGGAGGACCCGGGCTCTGGGGCGAGGCTGGGACTGGGGAGGGGGGGGCTAGGAGGGCCTGGGCAGCTGCCAGCTGGGTCCGTGCCGCTGAGACCCTCCCAGCACTTTGAAGCCCAGGCCAGGGATGAGCTCTGCAGCACAGTAGCCAGCCAGACTGGGATTTCAGTGTGGGGTCTGTGAAGCCAGCCCCATCCTCCCCAGGCAGGGAAGTCAGCAGTAGTTAGGCTATTAGTCAGCACTGGGGGGCAGCCTCTGCCCAGGAGAGACTCCTGCACCACCCCCTGCAGGAAGCACAGAGGGGGAAAGGCCCTGGGGGTCTCTGGCACAGCCTCAGAGGGGGCAGGGAGGGGTCAGGCCTGCCCACCTGGCAGTGGCATACAGGAGACAGGTAGCCTCGGGGTGGGGACTAAACAAAGAGCTCTGGATGAGATCACCGCCTGCAGCCCGTGACCGCTTTGCCTTAGGCAGGACATGCCTGCACCTGGGCCCACCAAGGTGAGGGCCCTGGAAAGGGCAGAGGCCTGGGGACCACACAGGGGAGGGCCAGCAGCTGTTGAAACAGGTGTAAACAAAAAGGGGGGGCCCTGCAGGCCCAGAGCTGGAGCAGGCCTGGCCTCCTCCACTACCCCTCAGTACCGTGGACAAGGCCCAGCCTGGCGCTTTCCCGCTCCAGGGCCCAGGGCCAAAAAACCTGACCCAGGCTCAGAAGGTAGGTATTAAAAAATACACACGTCACTTTGCGATCTTTATTCTCTTTTAGTAAATAACCCGCGCGGGGGCTTCATTTGAAGTGACCAGTTCCAACTGAAAAATACAAGATCTGGACTGCATAGAAAAAAAAAAAAAGACCAAAAAAACCCAAAAGCAGAATATACTTACAGCGTGCAAGGGGGGAGGGGCCGGGCCTGGCCTGGGGCCCACTGTGGGGGAAGGGGGCAGATGGAGAACTTAAAATAAAGTGGGGTTTCCCTCCACGTACCCTCCTGGGCTTGCGGGAGCTGTGGAGTGTGCTGAGGAAATGAGGACTCCAGGACGGCGTGGGGTTTTCGTTTTTATATACAAGACACATTTATCCATTAAATTTAGAACACAGTACAAAAAAACACTTCAACTAATTCATCGGACAATGCTGTTCATATCAATTACTGCTCTTATTCCTAATATTAAAGGGGGTTTGCTGTAGGTGGGCTTGCAGCTTTCCACTCCTTTGGGTCCACCGGGGTCCGGGGGCAACAGGATGGGGGAGAAAAGGGGGAGAGAAAGGAGTAAAAACCAAAAAAGGCCCCTACGGCAAACGGTTCAGAGTCTGAATGCAGAGAGAGAGAGAGAGAAAGAGAGAGAGAAAATACAAATTCTATATTACATACAACAGGAAAGGTGGCTGAAAACAGACACAATGCAGAGCCAAGTGGCCGGCCTGCCCCGGGGGCTGCTGGCGCTGTGCCGGGGGATAGGGGGCGCTCTCTCCTCCCCGGGTTCCTCTGTCGTCGTTTTCGGTACGTTTCTCGGCCAGAAGCGAGTGGCGAGGTGCGCAGGGCCGCTGCAGCCTCAGTTGGCGCCCCAGTTGTAGCTGTTGTAGGTGGACTTGTTGGCCTGGGATTTCTGGGGGATGGAGCTGCCCTGGCTGCGCTGTCCGGTGCCGCTCTGAGGGGGGTTGGAGGGGAAGCAGAGGGTTACTGGGGGGAGCGGGAAGCCCTAAGAATCCCCGGGGTCCTGAGCCCGGCCTCCTCTGCGCAACACATGCCAGGACGTGCCTTGCCCTCAAACCCAGGAGTCCAGCACGAGCTGCAGACCTGAGAGACCAGTTCCAGGTCAGCTGCTCACCAAGCCAGGCCACAGCGGCGCTCTGTGCGGCACAGGGCAGCGATGGTGCCAACCCGCTGCGGCCCTCCGCCCCGGCGCTGCTCTAGCCCAGCCGCCCGCACCGCGCCCCCAGCCCAGCGGCTCTCACAGCCCTGCCTCTCACAGGCTGACACCGGCCCATAGCCCCCGACCCAGCTGGGACCCCCCCACCTCCCCCTTCCCCATGAGCCACTCGGCGCATCTTCCTCCGGACCAGGAATGCTTCCAACACCACCAGGCAGCCGCAGCTGGAGGGCTCCGCCAGGGAACTGGGGGGTGGGGGTGGGCAGGTGTGAGCACGGGCGTGTGTGTCTGTGTCGCGGGTGTGAGTGTGTGCGCACTTACTGACTGGGGGCCTCCCTTCTCGCCTGGCAGGGTGGTGTGGCCATGGGGGGTTTGGGAGCGGCTGAAGGGCTAGTGGGGGGGCTGAGGGGCCTAGGGGGCAGGGTTGGGGAGGGGGCAAGGCAGTATCATTCCGAGAGGTTCATTACCTGGTCCTCCTGCTGGCGTTGGCAGCACAGTATCATCTGCAAATATGGAAGCTGTTGCAGTACCAGGATATGTAAAATAAAGGGACAAACTATGACAATAGAAATCCACGGTTAGACCTGACAGCTACGGCGGGATCGTGGGGGTGGCAATTAACCCCTCCACTGCTGGCCTGCGGAGCCGCCATTCCAGGGAACGGGGAGGTCGGGACGTACCAGGTATGTTCCCGGGGGGAGGGGAAATGGCTGAACGTACCTGGTACGGCCCAGCAGCAATGGGGTGGCGCTGAGTACCCCCCAACTGAGTGCACCCCGGGCCTTCCTCACCTCTTCCTCTCACAGGCCGTGTGTGTATGTGCGGGCGTGAACGAGCGTGTCATGTCACCGCGTGTCTGCATGTGTCCGCTGTGGGGCATGAGAAGGGAAGGGGGGCCAGGGGAGCAAGAGAGAGCCCTAGGAAATAACCCGGCAGGGGGCTGGGGGGCTGCTTACCTGGCCGTCCTGCTGCAGATGGTGGTGGAGGATCTGCGAGTGGGGCTGCTGATGCGGGGTGAGGATGTGCATGAATGGCGCCGGTGGGTACGCTGCGGCCGTCGCGGGGTTGAGGGGGCCACCGCTGCCTAGTGCTGAAGGCAAGTTGAAGGAGGCTGCCGGGGTTCCAGTGTGAAATCCCTGCTTCTCGAAGGACTGCTGCCGAGGAGACACCATGGGGGGTGAGGGGCGTGGGTAGAGCCACGCTAGCAAACGCCCGCATCTCCCCAGCACCAGTGGCTGGGCAGGTGCCGGGCGAGGGCTCTTTCACCCTGCAGCTTCAGAGGGGAGACGTTTTCCAGCCCCAAAACCACCTCTCCTGCTGCTCTCCCATCCCGCCTGGCGGATCTCCTCTGCGGGGAGAGAGCGCCCTGCAGTAGTGGGCATGTCCACACTGCAGCTGGGAGTGTGTGTCTCAGCCCAGGTAGCATGCTACAAACAGCAGCACAGCCGTGGCCACAGCGGTTTACGGTGCACTAGCTCGAGCCACGCTAGGGCGAGTGTCTCACTGGACCGAGAGGCAGTGCAGACACCCAGACAGGCCTATAGTCCCCACAACGCCTGGCACGTCCCTCTGGAGCGCCCACCCCCAGCTAGGATCTGCCCAGAGACCATGGATGAGGTACCAACCTGGGTCTTGGAGTAGACTGAGCCCGAGATGTCTGGCACTCCCGTGTTACTGGATGTCACTGACACACCTGTGGAGGGAGGAATCCAAAAGGCAGCGTCAGGCAGGAGCTCGGTCAGCAGGCAGGGCAGGGGGTGGGCACCCTGGGGTTACCAGGGGAACCAGCGCCACTCCTGGGCAGGAAGGAGCCAGAGCACTGGATGCAGCCGCTGGAGTCACCCCGCTCCAGGTGGGGTTTGAAGAGAGCCCCCGCCCGGCAGGAGGAAGCCCCTTCTCAGGAGAGTGGAGAATCTGTCACATTACCAGCTTGATTGCCCTGACCTCAGACATCCGCCCCACTCCCACCCCCCTGCCTCAACCTGATTATACCAGAAGAAATCCTCTGCTTTGTGAGAGTTGCCAGAAGGCACCCAGCCGGGGCTCCTACGAAGGGCACGACAGCTCTGTCCTTCCAGACCACGGACCCCAGAGGGGCTTTGACCTTGGCCATCCGCAGCCACCCGTTTCTAACATCTGCCATTTCCTCATCTCTCCAGGGGTTCCACTGGTGGGCTCTCCCTGGACTGTGTGCTCCCAAGACTGCTGAATGCTCCGCAGGGGCATGCCCTCAGCACTTACACTGTCGCCAGGCAGCCTCGCGGCATTCAGAACACATCCAGGCACTCCTGCGCGGAGCCGTTTCGCACCTTGCTAATGCTGGCACAGGGAACAGCTCCGAGGGCACAGAGCCCCTTGTTCTGGGGGGAGCGTGGCTCTGCAGAATTAGCAGAGCCGTTCAGACAAGAGGAAGAACTCCTGCTGCGAGGATCCTGGCTGGAGTGGACGTCAATCTGGTTCTGGGAAGATCCGTCAAGGAGGAGACAATCAGGCAAGGGTGACAGGCAGTTCTTGGCTCCCAGAACAGAACAATTAGCTGCCAAAGCAGTTTCTTTGGGTCTCCAACGAGAAATGTGGTCTTAATAAAATTATAATAAGGTGGGTGCAGAACTGGTTGGAAGACTGAACTCAAAGAGGAGTTATCAGCCGTTTGCTGTCAGATTGGGAGGGGACAGGCCAGGACAGATACTAGACAATATTTTCATTAATGATCAGTTGCTCTCCACGGCCCCGGGAGGTAGGATAAGAAGGAACGGCTCAATCTGCAGCAAGGCAGATTCAGGTGAGATATCAGGAAAAACTTCCTAGCTCTCAGGGGAGTTAAGCTCCAGCATAGGCGTCCGAGGGAGGAAGTTTAGGACCAGGTTGGACAAACACCAGCCAGGGCTGGTCTAGGTTTACTTGGCCCTGCCTCAGTGCAGGGGGCAGGACTTGGTTACCTCCTGAAGTCCCTGCTAGCCCAACATTTCCAGGATATCCTGGCTGCCGCAACAAAGGGGACAGAACATTTCCCCGCCTCCTGAGCTAGCCAGGGCTTCGCAACCAAGGACGGGGGCTGAGCGCAAGAGGGCTGTGGCTATGGCATTCTGGGGCAGCAGGGGTGAAGCAGCTAGACAAGACCACGTTCCCACCCCTACGAGGCACGGAGGTGCAGGGTAGCCCCTTAACACATCACGCTCATTAGGAGCGGGGCGTGTCTAACACACACCTGGGCCCAGTGCTAGCTAAAGCCCTTGATTTGTAGGCAACGTTCGTGGGGACTGAGAGCCGAGACACGCACAGGCTGAGATTTCACTTCAGCTAGCAGCTTCCCAGCAAACTACATGCCAGGTCCAGACTTTGGCATCACAGAGCAACAGGTGCTGTCGCTCAGGGTCTTGGGGGAAGAGAGAGGACAGTGGGCTGCCAACTAAGAGCAGCCTAAGGGCAGAAATGGATCTAGGTTCCAGGCTGCTGAGAAGTCACCTGGCCCTAAGCTCGGACCTTGGCAGTAAGAAGAGTGGCCTGTGCATTTCCCACCTCCAGTGCACCAAGGAGAGGCTGGAAAGGCCAGGGCAGGGTCAGCAGACTCACCGGGCCAGCACAGCATCAAAAATGACTCTGATTTACAGGTCAGGATGGGGGCGACAGACCAGCTGGGCCTGCTCACCCTGATGCTGTGCACAACAGTAGAGACACCTGCCCTTTGTCAAAGCCCAGCGGAGGCAGCACACACTGTCTGGTGTCAGACAAAGCCCAGCCTGTCAACACACGTGCAGAAATCTTAGAGACATTCTGGACGACTGGAAGAATGCTCATATTGTGCCAACATTAAAAAAAGAAAAGGCAAGCAGGATGACCTGGGTAACTACAGGCCGGCCACCCTGACATCAATCGCAGACAAAATAATGGAAAAGCTGATACGGGATTTGGTTGAGAAAAAGAATTAAAGGACAGGAATATAATTAATGCCAGTCAACATGGTTTTACAGAAAATAGGTCTTGTCAAACAAGCCTTACTTCCTTGAGATTACAAGTTCGGGTGATAAAGGTAAATGCACAAATGTAATCTACTTTGGGAAGGTATTTGACTTAGTGCCCCACAACTTTCTTATGGAAAAACTGGCCCTTTACAATACCAGTGGAGCACACGTTAAATGGATTAAGAACTGGCTGACATCTCAAACAGCAGTTGCCAATGGGAGGGTTTCTAAGTCAGACCCTGTTCAACATTTTCACCAGTGATCTAGAAGCAAATATAAAGTCATCGACGATGAAATAGAGACTGGCAGAGTGATAAACAATGAGGACAGGGCAGTCATACAGTGCAATCCGGATTGTCTGGTAAGCTGGGCCATTCAAACAAAGCGGGTTTGAATAGAAAATTATACATCTAGGAACAAGTAATTCCTTACAGAACGGGGGCTGTCTCTCAGAGGTAGTGACTGATAGACAAGTAACTGAACATGAGCACCCAGTGTGATGCTGTGGCAAAAGGGGCAGATGCCATCCTCGGACGTAATGAGAAAGGAGGCGATTTCACCTCTATGCTTCACTGACGAGCTCGATGCTGGAATAGCACGGCCAGTTCTCGGGTGCATGTTTCAAAAGGAAGCTGAAAACATGGAGAAGGTGCAGAGACCCAAAATGATTTGAGGGCTGAAGAAAACGCCCTCAGCGAGAGACTCAAAGAGTTTGATCTGTTCAGTTCATCCAAAAGATCAAGGAGGGACTTGATAGCGTGTATGGACCTACACAGGGAGAAAATCCCAAGTAGTGACTGGCTCTTCCATTTAGCGGAGGCAGCAGAACAAGAACCAATGGCTGGAAGCTGAAGCCAGACAAATGTAATTTAGTGTTTCTCAGTGCGGGTGATTAACCATTGGGAAGGGGTGGATTGTCCATCTCCTGATGTCTGCAGACTAAGCCTGGCTGCCTTTCAGGATTACGCGCTTTAGCCAAACACAAGTTATTGGACTCACGACAGGGGTATGTGGGTGAAATTCTCAGGCCTGTGACACACGCAGATCAGACTAAACGGTCGAATGGTCCCTGCTAGCTTTAAAACGCTGTCAGTCTACGAGAGCGATGCTCAGGGAGCCAGCAATCCAGCGCGTGACTCTCCGGAAGGGTGTGCAGTGCTCCGTGCACCCCATACAAACGAACTCAGGGATAGGCTGGGCCGCTACACAAGGGTGCATCAGAGCTATTGTCTCCCCTCGAGTCCATTCTCAATGCTGCGGGAGATGGGAAAGAGAAACATCAGCCATGCCACTCAGCTGGCGGCTGAATCCTGCAAACGCTCCGAAGGAGTGCACTCTGTCTGCCCTCCAGGCTAGAGATCACAGACAATCGGGAGAGCAAGCAGAATTCACCTAAGCTTGACTCACAGGGCCAGGGGTCCTGGCTACCCCTCTAGAGCTGCACGTGAACATCTTATAAGTCATTCCCAGGAAGCACTCTGGGCCCTTACTCTTCTCTGGGCAGAGTCCCTCTTCTCACCCACCAGCGGGAAATCCACCGACAACAAGGTGTCTGTACATAAACAGAGAGGACATCCCAGCATCTTCACGGACAAGTCACCCCTCAACCCAGGACTCCACAGCACTGCTTCTAATTAGCCAGCAGGTGCCCTCCCCATGAGGTGTAAAGGCCACTCTAGCCCCAGGGCTCTTGAAGTCAGTCCCAGGAATGTTTGGTACAGTCCGACACAAGGATGATTTTGGATGGATCTCCCGGCCTGGGACTGAAAGTGGCGTTTGTCCAGACTGCAGCAGCACCAATGCCGAAAGGCGTCGTCCGCGACGGTCCAGCAGCCCAGCGCAGGCAGGGCTCAGTGGACTCGTTTGTTCCAGCCCAGGACAATTGCCCGTTTCCTCTCCTGTGACCCCCTGACAACCCTCCACGTTACAGACGTACCGACTGACTGCCCACCGAGAGTCTCTTACCAGTGCTGTATCCATGAGAGCCATAGCCGCTGGGCTGCTGGAAAGGGGTTGCTGATGCGTTGACGCTGACATTCACACCATGCTGCTTGGAAGAGGTAGGAGCGACCTAGAGAAAGGAAGGGGCCAGGATGGTGAGCACAGGGCCAGCCAGGCATCTCTGCCCTGCCCCCCCATGAGGTGTGGAAAGGGGGGCGCACTCACAGGGAACACGGCGGGCCCATACTGGAAGGTGCTGGGGAGCCCTGGTACCCCTGTGTAGTATGGCAGACTGGTGTAACTGTAGCCAGGAGGCAGAGCTGGGTTCAGGAACGTCTGCTGCGTGGTATGGTGCGTCTGCGTCTGGCTCTGCTGAGGCTGCGCCAGAGTTGTTGCTGGAGCAGGGGACGAGGCATCGCCTCGGCCGAACTTCGTGAGGTCACCTGGAGCAGGGAGGGAGACAGGTGGGAACGAGGCCAGACCCGTGAGTGACAGGGAGCCACTGCTTTGCATTGGTCACCTTTCACCCAAGCATCTCAAAGCGCTTTGCAACAACAGGCCTCAGCCCCCGGGGGGGACAGGTGAGCCGAGCCTCGCCTCGCTGCGTGAGCTCAGGGAGGGGAGCTGGCTTGTCCAGGGTCACAGAGTGACAGCTGGAGAGCCAGGAAGAGAACTAAATGATCGAATGGTCCCTGCTAGCTTTACCTGCTATCAGTCTCTGAGAGCGATGCTCAGGGAGCCAGCAATCCAGTCCCTGCCTCTGCCCCCAGACGATCCTTTGAGGATTCCAAGCCATTCAAAGGGGCCCGGCATATAAACCCTTCCCCACCGAGAGAGAACTCATTGCAGCAGGACCTACAGACACACAGCAGCCACGCAGCAATTGCTTTCCCCAAAGCCCCTTTGTGCCCCACAAGGAGCAACCCACAGGTAAGCAGACCCTAAAGGGAAAGGGGTTCCTGTAATCAGCTCCCCAGGGGCTAAGCTACATGACGTAGTGTCCTGCCAAAGTGCTTCAACAAGCTCTTACAGCAGCCTATGGCCTTGGCACTCCAACCCCCGCACAGGGGAGCGAGACCCACCCACATTGGGGTTTATCTGAGAGACTCCTGCAGGCCCCACTTGCAGCCTGAGCGCCAGATGCACCTGGAGCTCACAGTAGAGACCCGGAGTTTCTGGCAATTCCAAACTAAGCTTGGAACGGGCCCAGAACAAAGCCGCAGCCTTACGAGCTGTAAGGGTCTGTGTACACTGCCATTAAAACCCCGCGGGGCTCAGGCTCGGGGGCGTTTAACTGCAGGGTAGGCGCTTGGGCTGCAGCCCGGGCTCTAGGCCCTTGCAAGGTGGGAGGGTGTCAGAGCTCAGGCGGCAGCCCAAGCATCTCACTACTGTTAAACGGCCCCTTAGCCTGAGTCAGCTGGCCCAGGCCAGCCACAGTGCAGGGTAGACATGCCCTAAGAGCCCTGCCCCGTCAGCCAGTAGCTGCCCGGTGCTCGGCTCTCATTGAACATGGGAGTCAGACACTGACTAGCTGAAGATGTGAATAGCTTCTTTTTACAGTGCTGCTCACACCTCCGTCCTCTCTAGGCCATGGCAGAGAACCAAGAGCCCTTGCAGGGGCCCAATGACCTGCAGAGAATACTCGCAAAGATCACTTCCTCTGCTCCTGCCAGCAGCTGGCCCTGGAGACTGGGCACAGGCCGAGGGGTCTGGGAAGCCTCCATTTGCATTTCTTTAAGAGCACCTGCTTGCTCTCCCCTGCAAACACTCTCCCCATTCAGAGTGCACACAGTAAGGCAGTGACTTGTGCAGGGAGCCAGCTCCAGGACAGCCACAAACGCTAATTATGGCTCCAGTGCTAACTTGGCAAATTATGCAGGCAGCCCATCAGCCCGGGGCTGGGATTCTAAGATCAGCGGGCTGGTCCAAAGCACTTCCTGCCTGAAGCAGGGGGAGAAGTGATGCACGGGAAAGCAAAGATAAGCGGCTAAAGGAGCTAATTGCAGGCCTCAGTGCTGGAGTTGGGTTGGAAAGCCCCTTTTAGGCCAGGTGGCCCCTCCTAATTCCAGCTTTGGACTGGCCCCTAGGGTGCATTTGCTAGTGTGTTGCCAGGTCAAGATTTTAAATGCCCCACCAGACTCTTCCCTTGGGAGACTCTTCCACGGCCAAAAAGAGCTGATTTTCCAGCTATCCAGCCTGAACTTCGCGCTGTTACTTCTCGGAGTTCCTGTCCCTCCTATGTTTCTACCCCCTCTAAGTATCTGCCAATTGTACCTTCCCCTGCTTAGACTCTGCTTTGCCAAGCCAGACAGGCAGCTTTTCATCTGCCTGCTAAACGGATCCCTCTAGGTATTTTGCTGCAATGAGTTGTCCAGTCATTGTCACGCTAGAAATGGAATTATCAGAGGAACCAAAAGAGAATAACGCCACTAAGCTGGATAACCGCTGCAAGCCACGGGTAGCGCCTGCTCCGCTAGCCACCCCCGCAGCTACGTCCGCACTCCCGAGGCTAGAACCGGGTAGTGCTAGTCCCAGTGGAGCAGTGCCCAGGAAGCTACAACGACCAGCAGGAGTTCGAGTCAGCTTGGCTGGTGTCAAAGCCCTTCCCTAGCACGGCAGGGTAAGGGCAGGGTGAGCAAAGCACGGGAAATGCTACACACTCATTCGGAGAAACACACCAGCTGAGCTGGAGTGCTGCAGTCGGAGAGGCTCCAGCAGAGGCTGCTACATAGAGCACCCGGACTCTAAGAGCTCCCCTGCTTGGCTGCTCATCAGGTGCAGTGTTTAAACCTCATGCGCATGGAGAAAACACTGCCCCAGTGCTCACACTCTAGCCAAGCCACCCCAAACACGAGGGACAAGTGCCTCTCTCCTACCCGAATACGGATTGCTGCTCAGGCTGCCATCTCGTCCAGCCAGCGGGGTGGTGGGGGTAGGGAATGGGATGCTGTAATAATCCTGAAAGAGACCAGGAGAAAGCGCAATGAGCTACATACTGTTCCAAAGGCAGGCCTCTTGGAGAAACAGGATTTCCAGGCTGAAACAGCCCAGTGTGTTGGAGTGATGCAGTTCAAATCAGTCACATGGTAGGCTGATTGCATCTGGTAGCAACTCCGGATTTTCTCTTGCATTTACCATCCCCCCTGTCTGGCCATTAGAAGAGCTAGAAAAGGTCTACTGGTATGCATGCTCTGAAAAGGTCCAGGACTCTACCTGCAGCATCACAGCCATGGGAACAAGGATAACTTCCCGTCTGCAGACCATGTGTCACATCCCCGGGGGCAAACAGTCCCTCTGTCTCTGGAGAAAGTCAGTCTAGCCAGCACCATCCGCTGCTCACAGTGAGCAGAGAGCTCTGCTTGCTCTGGACTCGGCTTCCTAAACCTACTGTCCCAATCATCATTGCTGGCCAAATAATTAATGCTACTGATTCCCAAATGCCAGAGAACACCGGGGGGGGGAGCTGAACGGATCACAAATTGATTAGAGTGACCTCTACAGAAAGCGCCACAGCTGTATACATATGGAATCCCATTTTGCTAGTCTCTCACGAACACTTTACAACCTGGCATGCCTGTCTGGATTCACTGGTTAGGTCCAGAGATGCAGGCCGGCTGTTAGGATTAGAGAAGCGCCTTACAGATCTTATTTTATGTACTCACCAATGGGAATCTCGTCTGAAGCATCTGCAAGTCGTCATAACCATACACTTGTGGCTAAGAAAGGAGAAGGAGATTGCGTTAGCACACAAATCTGTCAGCTCATTACCAAGTAGCCAAGGCAGATCCGAATGACCATAGCCCATATAATTATCTGACCAAGGAGACCAGCCCCCATGACAACAACTGCTACAGGACCTGGTCAAGGATCTCTGGTTTGCTGCTGTGTGATGTGGTGCCACATGGGATTGTATGGCTCAGCAAATATCAGTGGGACAATCCCTGTTTGTAAGTAGTTTGCAGAAGTTGTATACACAAATGTGTAACTTATTTAGTTTCACACACACACAGAGGATTATATCATACAGATAAAATTGTGGGCTCTTGACCAAGAGGGGCGCCTCACAACCAGCCGACAGAATGGGGGCTGGCATGGAAAAGCTGAGCGCCCTGGCTAAGATCTTTGGTTCAGTCTGTCACCCTGGTTCCCAACTTCTGGGACAATTCTCCTGCAATCAGTGCTCTGGGACTCCCGCTTCTCTACGTAAGGAGAAAGCTCGGTGGTAAGTCCTAGTGCCCCACTGCTCCCCACTTCCCATTCCAGCTGTTTACATGTTAACCCCCCCAAGGAGCTGGCACTGCTCCAAACCTCCACTCCCAGGGACCTTGGATCAATAGGTGCTGCTGGCTGAACAGGCTGGGAACCGGGGCTCTTCGCTCTGCGTTGGATGGGGGTGAGGGGTGTCTGTACATGCCCTACTTGCTGGAGGTTAGCACACCACAGAGCAGGCAGCTCAGACAGCCCTCCACCAAGAATACCCCTGCAGTCACCTCCAGCAAGTGACCCTTCCCCGTTTGCACACCCACGCATTGCTCCCTCCCGCAGGGCCCTGTCACAGCGGAGGGGCCTCCAAACTAGCTGAGCCCTGGTGCAGCCCCATTGATTCGCCTTTTGTACGAGTTTTATGTTGCAAGTTCAACCAGGTGGTGTCTGTTTGATTGCATCTGGTACCAACTCGGATTCCTCTGGCATGCACTGTCCCTCCTTCCTAGCTACAGAGAGAGCTAGGCAGGATCTACTGGCATGCCGCCCCTCTGCAGCCAGCTCCCCGGACTCACCGGATAGGCATGTAACAGCCCTGGAGCCATGATGTATGGATTAGGCAACAATGGTGGAACTCCAGGAGGGAGGTTGGGAGGGGCTTTTCCTGGAGGAGGAAAACACAGTTACACAGTGAAACCAACACTGATCAGATCAGCTTCTCGCCCTTCCTCCCACCCCCGCAGGCAGTCCCCCACTCCCCGCAGTACCAGATCAGCTTCTCGCCCTCCCCCCGCACAGGCAGCCCCCCTCCCCTCCAGTGCCAGATCAGCTTCTCGCCCCCCTCCCCCCCAGTACCAGATCAGCTTCTCGCCCTCTTCCCCCCCCCCACCCCGGGACAGGTAGCCCCCCTCCCCCTCCCCCAGTACCAGATCAGCTTCTTGCCCTCCCCCCACCGCAGGTAGCCCCCCTCCCCCCCCAGTACCAGATCAGCTTCTCACCCTCTCCCCTGCAGGCAGTCCCCCACTCCCCCCAGTGCCAGATCAGCTTCTCCCCCCACCACCCCGCCGACAGGCGACCCCCCCACAGTACCTGATGTTGTTGCAACGGAGCTGCGAGTGGAGGCTGTCACTGTGGCGTTGCTGCTGAGGCTCAGGCCCAGGCTGCTGCCGCTGCTAAGACTGGAGGAGACGCTGACCACAGGTGGGGCAGCCGAGACGGTGCTGGAGGAGGTGGAAAAAGTGCTAGCAGAAGAATGGAGGCTTGCTTCACTCTCCACACTAGTGTGCTAGAGGGGGGGTGGGGAGAGAAAGCGTTAGAGGCCCAGGCAGTCTCCATGTAGCCAAGCAGGGGCGAACCCCCTCCTCAGGAGCAGTGTGCACACAGCTGTCTGTACCTGGAGATCCCCAACTGCAGCAGCTGTTTGCAGCGGGATGGCTTTGCTCCTGCACTGGGCATTCGGCTCTGCAGCTGGGCTCTCCCAAAGGCAGGCCTGGTTCTAGTTACACATCTCCAGTACCACATGGCTGCAGGCAGAACGAAGTGCGGCCAGGGAAACCCGGCGCAGCGACAGAGCATCTCCAAAGAGTTTACCGACACTAGGAGAACTAAACCCGCACCGACACCTCCCCTCAGCCACCAGGGCAAATCTTACAGTCCCCAGTTTAAAGGGCTCCTCTCCCCCGCAGCACCCCCAAACGGACGCCGGGGAACAATGACAAGGGGAAGATGGGTGAGAAAAGCCGCTGAAACAAGCCGCTGTTTGCTCTTCACACCCAGTGGCACAAAGAGCTGGCCCTTTGGCAGGTTCCCTGTGCAGACTCCGACTCAGGTGAGATCCTGCCGCAGTCACAATCTGGGGAACCGGCTGCCCAACAGCCAGCACGAAAAACCACCCCCGAGATTCAGCCCAGGACACAAGGCTCTTCAAGCTCCTGATACAGGATGAAAAGGCCCTTCGGTCTGGAAGGGGCAGCACTGAAAGAACCCGCAAGTAAAAAGGAAGCAAAACCCCTAAGCGAGCCCGGAGCCTTCCCCAGCGCACACGGAACAAAACAGCACTGCAAGCGAGACCAGGAGAAAGCGACTGCTCATCCCATTTGTTCCTGGGTCAAGTGTAATGTCCCAGGAACACCCAGCTCCCTGATGCTTCCAATAAAAGCAAACCCTCCCCCGTTCCAACAGTGCCCCCACAAGCAAACAGTCTGGAACCTCCGCTGAAGGCAGCTCCAGAGCAATCCCAGGAGAGCGGGGTCCGAACGCACGCCGTGGAGTGGGAAGAATTTCATTCTGCTGGGAGCACCAGCAGCACTGGGCTCGCTATTTCAGTACTGCCAGCAGTCGGTATGTCGGAGCACTGCAGTTCAATCAGCCACAGTCTAGTCTGACTGCATCTGGTTGCAACTCCGGGTTTCTGTGGCATACACTCGTCCCTTAATGGCTACAGCAAGCTAGTAAGGAGCTATTGGTATGCGACAAACAGGCCTCCTCTTGCCTGGAGCCATGGACAGGCATGCAATATATTGAAACAAATCTCCCCCCCATAACCTTTAGTCCCCTCCTTGGCCGGCCTGGCTGAGCCCCACCCCATCTCAGACTGACCGGCTGCACTCGTTACTTGGCTGTGGGCGGTTTTGCCACCAGATCTAGCTTATACACATTGCCAGCTGCTGCACCGGGGCCTGGCTTCCACAGGGGATGTACACCCATATTTCCAATGTGTGGGGCCGGAGTAACAGGCGCTCAGCGCCTTGGCGGATCTGCACTGCAGCATCTGGACTCACCAGAAGAGTGGACGTTGAAGTGCGCCCAGAGGATGTAGACGAGGAGAGGCTGTTCTGCTGGGTGGGTAACGTGCTGCAGGAGGAGAGAAAAAGCTGTCGAGCCAACTGCAGAGTTAGACAGCAGGGCTCCGCTCCCCCTCCAATGCTACAGCTCCATTATCTTCCTTCACAGGGAACGTCAGGTGCCAGGACTGGACCGCGTTGGGGGTGGACGGTAGATATGGAGAGAGTAACACATGCAGTCCAGGCCCTGGCAGCAAAGCTGAGCTGGCTTCCCAGGCAAACAGAGCACAGGACATTTCAGGGGACGGGCCCTTGAGAGCACTTTCCTTGCCGGAGCCAGTGCTTCCCTGAGGCCGTGGCCAGGCAGGGGAAGGGGAAGGGGAAGGGGCACCTTTCCTTGCCAAGAATGACTGCAGCTCCATCACACGGTGTCTGAGTGAGGGGATCCTGGAGGCCCCTCTGGAGAGAGGAGGGGTGCCGCATCACCCCATGGGCAGCAAGTGGCTCAAAAGGTCCCCTCCACTCACCACTTCTGAACAGGGCCTAGCGTTCTGTGTCTCCAGCGATTGGCATGCCCCGAGCTCACCTGCTGAGTTGGGCGGCGGTCGTACTGGGGAGCTCCTCGGCGTGGTTCAGGCTACTCAGAGCTGATGCGTGCTGGCTGGCTGTTGTCAGCAGGGACGATGCTGATACTGCATCGTTCAGAGGGGCGATATTGGGCGCAGAGGGGGAATCGGATTTCACCACAGGGCCTGGAGCACCTATGAATGAAAGCGGTGGTTAGGGGCCTTCTCAGCACTGGGACCACCAGCAGCACTTTCCACCTGCAAACATTCCCCCTCCCAACAGCCTGTGGAGGAAGGGGGATGCAGCACGAACTGGCAGTGAGAGCACAGAACGGGGAGATGGGAGACCTGGGGCTTATTTCTCGCTCTGCTGCTGACCTGCTGCGTGACCATGGTCAAGCCACTGCACTTCCGTGCCTCAGTTTCCCTCAACTGTAAAACGGAAGCAAGGAGCCTTACCCAGCTTCACACAGAGCTGAGATCTATGACTGAAAAACCCTTGATAAGGGCCAAGGATCATCACTGGGAAGAGACTGTCCCACTTCACAGGCGCACACAAGTTAAGTGACCTGCCCAAAGTCACAGAGGCAAGGGGTAAAAGACAGAACATTTTAGGGTAAGCAATAAACCAAGCAGCACAGAGCGGGCCAGCGAGGGAGGATTTTCTGCCAGCCTGGATCGAGGCTGCTGCTCACAACCCCCAAAGGAGCACAAGGGCACGTGTGCTGTGAGCAAACCCAACACCCCCCCCACGTCATGCTGGCACTCACCTTCGACGGCCTGCGTGGTTTGTAACTGCGTGGGCTGTACAGAGCTGAAACCATTCTGGAAAAGAAAGGGGAGAGTTCGGGATGGCTGCGGCTTGTCCTCACCGACCCCTCTGCATTTGTTTAACCACCCTCCAGGTCCACACAACAGCTCCAGGAGCAGACGTATGACCGTACGAATTGTCAGCCTGGATCAGACACGAGGCTAATCTCGTTCAGGCTCCATCGGACCATGGGCAGTACCAGATGCTTCAGAGGAAGGTGCAAGAAACCTCCTAATCCCTAGTAGTCAGAGACCAGCTCAAGTGCTGATCAAGAGGTCTACATCTCCTCCAACACAGATGTTTCCATTAACTAGTCGCACTCTGGATAGTTTTGTGATCCAGATGAATGTACAAGCCCTTTTGGAATCATGCTACGGTCTCAACCTGTCAGTTTTCATTTTGCCACCAGTGAATTTCTCTGAAGGCGAACAAATCTCAGCGCTGGGACTCTTCATACCAGCGCACTTGGCAGGCACATGACGTGACCAAAAGTGAGGGGCTCTCGGTACATATATCGGATTCCACAAGACAAGAGACGACTCTAAAGGATCCTCGAGTCAATTCCCCCACCCCACCCAAAGAGGTCACCAGGCCACCCCCGAGAAGCCTGCAGGGAAGACCAGAAAGGGACAGACTCTCCAAGCAGCAGCACCAGAGAAGAAAGAAGAGACTTATTAGCTGAGCAATGCCCCTCAAAGCAGCTGACCCAGGTGTGGCGTGGCAGGCTCCAGCGGAAGGTGTGTGCAGCCCTTGGCCAGAGAGAGGGGAGACAGTAGGGATCACGGGAAAGAAAGAGAAAACCCCACACGTTCCCCATCCCAAGAAATAACTAGATCATCCACCATTGTCACTGCAAGTGCACCCTCCACAACAGTCCCCAGGGGGCCGCACTGCAGCTACAAGGCCCAGGATTACACCTATGCCTACTTGGGGCTAAATTAGCGATAAAGCTCCAATTTACATCAAACACTGACAGACCCTGCCACTAGCTGGTGTTGCAGACTTTGCGAGGAAGTTACAGCGGAATCAAGGAACCACGGGTTTCCTCACTCACCTCTCCATTTAAAGTCACCCACTCCCACCTCTCCTCCTTCAGTCCTGAGCAAGGCCAGTTTGCAGAGAACCATCACATCCTGTGGTGATGTCATTAGCTCCACCTCTGCAGAGCAGCTAGTCCCTAGCTCAGGCAGAGGAGAGGGCTTTTCCATAGCAAGCCAGAAAAGCTGAGCACACGGCTCTCCCAGTTCGCCGGCTCTCCCTGTGCCGTGATCGGCAGGGCCCAGTTAGCAGCTTTTTGATTTCTCGTACACCTTTCCTGTGCTGCAGAATTACAGCCACCCCTCCACACAGGGCTTCACACTCTGCCCCGGTACGACAGCACCCCCAAGAGGGGATGCGCTGGCCCCCGAAGACAGTGAAGGCCAGCTCCCTACCTTGGCCTGGGTCAGGTCTTTCTGGGGCGAGGAGGAGATGGAGTTTGGGTATCGCCTGGTCTGGGTGGATCTCTGTTCATACAGTGGTCCCTGAGCGCTGTTCTGGGAGGTATACGTTGCTGTCTGTATTGTGCCGCCCTGGTAACCAGACTCCTGGCTTTGATTGGACGAAGATTCACTACACAGAAAGAAAGGAAGGAGTTTATTTTCTCTCCAAAGTGACCCTGCTGGGCTGGCAGCCTTGAGCCTTTGCTTAAATGTGCTAACCAACGTAGCTGATCAAACCCAGCAGAGAGGTGCAGCCAGGAGAGGGACGGCCCAGCCACAGAGACACTCACTGAAAAAGGCTTGTAGTTCTGTGACTGAGCACTGGACTGGGAGCCAGGAACTCCCAAGTTCTGACTGCTACTGACTCGCTGCGTGGCCCAGGCCACTTCATCTCTCGGGGCTTCCCTTTCCCACCCATAAAATGGAGCTAGTACTTAGGAGGAGGCTGTGAGGACCGGCTAATGCAGGGATACTCACAGTGAAGCTTGCAAGCAGCTCTCTAATTGGTCTCCTGCAGTTATTTGCAGCACATGATATAAAAACCCTGTGCGATTTAATTACTAACCAAAGTTATTAACCAATCAAGATGCTTTTACTATGTTATTAACCAGCTATAGTTGATAAAATAATAGTACTTGGTCAGTCATTTTGCTGTGAGAATTATATACGTTTCCCTGGCCTGGCTGTTTAAATATGAATTTGTAGCTGTCTAGTAAATGAAACAATGAATTCCCACAACTATGACTCTTTTGGGTAATGCTGATTGCTAATTTGGCTCCTGAACCACTGAGGTCAGAGTATCTCTAGGCTAACGGTTCTGTAATGGTTCGGGGAAGTAGTGCTCTGTATAAAATTAAGTGTGAAAAATCCAGGCAAGTTTTCCCCTTTCTGACAAAGTCAGAGGTCCCCATCCCCGATAAGGAGAGAGAATATAAATCTATTCTAAAATCAGACTGGACGAGCACATAAAACCGGGGACACACGGCAATGGCTGGAGGAGGAACTGCCTAACGTTACAGGTCTTCCCCAGCTCTTCCACGATTCTACCCAGCTCTGAGCGGTAAATGCACAGAACCCAGACACCATTCAAACCCTTGTGAATCACTGTGCCACGGATCTTGCACAGGAAGGAGTTGGGGCGGGCAGGTCAGCTGTAAGTCACTGTTTACATTAGAGCTCCTGAGGCACATTTACTCTCACAAACCATGACGGCTTCCTCCACTGCCCGGCGTGAATGCCAGACACCTCCAGTAACTCCGCCGGGACAGAAGGGCCAACATCTTCCTGTTCAGCATTACATCAGGGCAATTTTGTGCAATAAGGGATACTCAACACACTTGCTAGGGACTGGGAGTGGCAGCAGCTCCCGAAGGAGGATCAGCAAGGGGGTGAGAACCCTTCAATTGGACAAGGCACGCTCACTTTGAATGGACAGACGTGTTCAGCTCTCTCCCGGTTTGCTACAGACGTCTCCTCAATTTGTATTTAGTGTGAAGAAGAAAGCGCACACACAACCTGTTCACCTGGCGCAGTTGTGCTGGGGATTCCCCTCTCATTATTCGCAGGGAGTGGTTTAATGGCAGCAGGAAACCTGCCCAAATTTACTCTCTGTTTAAGTACCGCAGGCCAATCAGCCATAGGCTTGTCTGAATGAGTGTGCTAGCAACTTAACTGTTTACTGTTGCATAGGCTGTCCCCCCTTTATGGCTATGAGACCAGCCAGAAAGGGTCTACTGGTATGCAGTATAGTTAGGGGGCTCCCGGAACAGGCTGCAGGGGCAGCAGTGCGGACCTGCGCTCATTTACACAGGCGGCTTGGACACCAAGGAAACTCCCGCCCCGCTGTGCTGTGCCTGGTACAGGAGACTCCAGAATCTCAGCAGTACAAACAAGGTGCCCCTATGGTGAGGATGAAGCTGTTTCTCCTCCTGACCCTGCAATGGGTTAGAGCATAGAGGCTCTTTACAGCCGGTCCATTGAGACCCAGATGGAGCTGGAAGCAAGCAATGGCTAAGGAGCAAGTGCTACCTGCCTCTGTGCACCATGGGCATTGAGGTGTTTCCCTGCGCGCCCCAGGCCTTTACCTCGCAGTGCTGGTGTAGAGGCTGCTTTGAGACTGGCTCACAGAGGCGCTCGTCGTGGGCGTTGATTCGTACTCCGAGAGAACAGGCTCCGAACCAAACTGTAGTGCCCCAAACTGCAGGTTTAGCCCTGAGATATCTGCTGAGCCAGGCATTTCCACCGCGAGAGCAGGAATCTGCAAAGGAAGGAGGGGTCCCTGAAAGGCAAGTCACTGCAAGGACAACCGAACTGGGCAAAGGGGACTTTGCACAAGTCGCCTGCAGGGAGAACCGCCTTGAACAACAAACCAGACTGAAGAGGGCAGAGAAAATTCGACATGTGCCCAGGAGGGCTCTGACCTCAGCCCGCCCCACACTTCAGTGTCACGATGCTAGAGCTAGGTCAGCTGACCAGCAGCCCCAGAATACAGGCATCAGGCCATGGGGGCTCACCTACGCTGATGTCTGCAGGGTTACGACTGCAGTCAGATATTGAGGTACGGAGAACCCCAGACTTGACTTCCGTGACACCCACCCTCACCCTGCTGGAATTTCAAACACACTCGCCCCTGCGGTCTGCAGGTGCTCTGGGCACTCTGGATTACACTGTGAACATGGATCTGTTCAGCCTGGAACACAGACGCCTACGAAGAGCCTAATCCAACCCAGGGTAGTCAAAACCAGCTCCACTCCCATTAACAGGGCAGGAGGCTGCTACAATTCCAACACAGCTCTGCCTCCATCCTGCTGCCACCCGCCCCACACCTTAGATGTCAAGGAGGCTTTCTTCTTCTGCTGCTTGAGCTTCTGCTGCACTGGCTGGGGACTGGAGGACTGGTTGTCCGATGACCCCGGGGACATCTGGGGACCGGGGTTGGTTTTGCTGGGCAGAGGGGAAGATGGCGGGGGCGGTGCCGTTGTAGAGGCTGTCACCACAGGCTGCTTGTCCTGCATGAACACCTCCATCATCGCTGAGGCTGGCGTGAAAGCCTGACGCTTGGTGAAGGGGCTGTGAACTGACGAGTCCGTCGGGTTCTTTAGATCTGCCGCGCAAAACAAGGTTGGATCAATACGGGTTGTTTCATGAGAGTGAACACATGTCCCGCCACTTCTAGGTTTCAGTAATGAAATAAACGATTGAGACCTTGCCCCTCCCTGGAGCCTTTCCATCAGGCATCTCAAAGCTCTTCACACAGTTAATCAACCTCCAGGGAGATACTAAGCCCCTCCTACATGGGTGCATGGGGAATACCACTCCCAAGGGAGTCAGGGGCATTGCTGGGAAAAGAACCCCAGGAGCCCTGACTCCCAGTCCAGCACTCTAACCAGACCGCCCGTGCTGACCTGTCAAGCACTCCACCTTTCAGCTCAGCGTACAAGGCCTCCCTGCGGCTCTTACCATGAAGTTTAGGGGAGGAAGGAAGCAGATCCAGTCAGCAGAGTTCCTCCATCATAGAACGACTGCAAATGCCTCTCACACGTGAGCACAGAACGCCGACTCTCACAGAAACCTGGCTTTGCTTCCCTGCCCTCCTCTGCAAGTTTGGCTGCATTTAATTGCCTGATTTTTTGGCTTCACCTACCAGCGAGTAACACCCAGGCCTTCCTCCCGTCAGCACGGCTGCACCTCCCGCACCCTCAGCCCCACGGCTTACTAAACATGACTCCCATTCTCTCTGCCTCTGCTCTGGGGCTCCTTATCTGAAACGCTCAGAGGATGCCAACACTGGCAGCTGCTGGAACAGGGCTGAGATTTTCCTCAGCTCATATTTGAACTAGAGCAAGAAACCACGTGTACGAGCTGAAAGAACAGCATCAGCACTAGCCCATGCAGGGCTCGGAGAGACCTTTGAAGCGCAGAACAGCTAGAGCTGCTCTTGTATCATCGGTATCCCCAGGGCCAGGAAAATCGCTTCCTTTCCCCACTGGCCTCTGACATGAGAACCACCAGCAGAGGCTAGTTTCCTTGCCAAGGGGCCCGATGAGATCCGCAGCCGACAAAGGCTGACACATGCCTGTGTATCTGAGATCTATTCCGCAGGAGAGCTCCTGGACTCACAGCGCTTGAGGCCACCACTCATGAAACTCCTCTCTACAGATCTCTGCATTTAGAAAACACACCGGGCTAGGTAAATGGCAGGGGGACTGGTCAGCAGATGCCTGCAGGTGGAGTGTCCGTGTGGCAGGCTGGCAGTGCTGAAACAGATGTCAGTGCAATGGGCATACAGAATGAGCTCATTTCGGCTGCTGGGAGTGGAAAAAGGACGAGGAAAGACCCTGACTGTCTTAATGAGCAATAATTACTCTCCAATCAGAGGGCAATTAGATGCATGTTCCCAGTGATTTTTTCTGAATGGCAATGAGCCCAAAGGCTCCAGGGCTCCCGCTCCCAAGTGAATCCTCCATGCCACCCACTGCAGCACACTCTGCAGCCCCGGCTGAAATCAATTCACCGCCCGGAAACCACCTCCTCGATGCCTTACCATACTGCACGAGCGCTGAGGACTGGGCTGGGGACCCCATGTCCCAGGAGGAGGTGGTGTTGCTCCCGCCAGGCTGGGTGTGCTGAGCAGCCAGCTGAGCTAATGCCTGAGCTGTCTTGAACTGCTCCAGGAATTGGGAGCCTGTGGTGCTGCTGCTTTTGGCCTCTCCGACATCTCCAAACCCCTTCCCCAGCATGCTCACCTGGCGTTTGAACAAGGGAAGGAAAAGTCACCACTAAACGCAGCCGCAGGAAAGCGGAGTGCCCCTGCCCTGCATGTCACCGTGCTGCCTGTTTCTCACACAGACTCTGCGTAGTGGATGTACTGCGGGTGCTGTCTGTTAGGAGAGGCTTTATGATCGTATTTTGCCCTGCACTGCATGTGAAGCCAGGTGTTAGGGGATGGATGCAGCACAGCTGAGCTCTCCAATAAAGGTAACAGACGGATCTGCAAGAATCCCTAAGTGCCAATGAAAGTCCATGGGGCTCCTGCTCCCCAGTCACATAGGTGCTTTGGAAAATGCCACCCCTCGTTATCCTCCCAATCTTTCTGCCAGGGTGACACGAAGAAGCAGTTGTCCAGCTCCAGGCACCTCTCTGGGACCATTTCAACAATTCCCTTCTTTGCTCTTCAATACAGGACTGCTGGGCGCTCAGCTCACACCAGGCTGCAGGGTCCCCCTGTGCTCGGCTGCTGGAGATGCAGGGATTGAGTGGAGGAGGGACACGCAGGACAGAGCAGAGTGGCAGCACTCGCCTGCCTAAAGGAACAGGCACATTTGGTGCTTTGAAACCAGGGTATGTCCTTGGGACAAGAAATCCGCTCTCTGTGAAGCCTCCAGAGGGAAGTACAGAACAGGAGACCCCCGGCAAGGCTACAGTCACAGGCCCAGCTGCTCAGACACACTCGGGGCATGCTCCCTTGCTGTGGTTACCACCCTGTCGCCCTTTCAGACAATACAGCTCACAGCTGCTGAGGCGATGGGATTCACTTTCCCCCGTTCGTAGTGAGAAAGAGGCACGTGGCCTCGAGTTAGCAAGGACTGAACACTGCTCCAGCACGGAGGCTACCCTGCTTAGTCACCTAATTCCTATGAACCCCCAACACCGGGAGTAAGTCACGCAGCTCGGGGATTCTCAACTCAATGGTTGCACCCACTCTGCCCCTCCCCTATTACTCAAAGAGAGGTCTCAGAAGGTGGCTGAGCACGCCCCCTGCCTTGCCTTGGCAGAGGTGAGCGGCAGTTTCCTTACCATGCTGTGATGAGGGAAGGCATTACCAGATGCAGACTGGGATATAGCAGTCTGCTTGGAATTGCTGAACACCAGAGGCTGGGCAAGAGAAGGAGCCTGGGCTGAATCCAGGTTTGATGACTCATTCTCCAGAGAAGAGGGTGTCTTTCCTAACAGCACCGCAAGGTCAATTCTGGGAGAAGGAAAAGGATGAAACCACCAAGGTTAACAGGAGCCGTACCATCCCTTGAGGGTTAATAGCTTTCTATTCCCGCCAAGAACGTCCTTCCCCGCCCCTGTGAGAGTCACACTACACTTCCCCAGCACTAGTCAGCAACTGTCTCTAGAAATCTCAAAAGGACCGACTGAAAGGAGCAGCCACCCGAACCTACTACAAGTAATCAAAAGGAAAAACCAGGCCTAAGAGCAACTATTAGGTACAGGCACCTGGGCAAGACACACCTTATCGGCTAGGCTGAGTAAGCGGAGCTAATGTAACCCTGCCAAACTACTAAGAAAAGTCTGGCAACCAACATAATTGACAGAGACAGAAAGGTTTATGCTTGGTAACCAGGGCAATCAAATTATGAAGTTACACAAAACGGAGTCACATCCAAGCAGGTGAAACCTTGACTAATAAATGAACAGGCCACTGATGTAACTGTTTTCCTGGGACCAACAACGGACATGTTAATGGTTTACACTTACATGTTGAGCTCAATGAATTGTCTGCAAGAATAAATCTAAGGAGATAATTCAGAATTTTGATAGGACCTTTTGGAGGAACTCAAAGCTTTCTACAGACATGATTAACCCTCACATCCTCCTGTGAAGTAGTTAGGGAATCAGTCTAGGGGATTTAGGCATGTGCCTTTCATGAAAACCAACAAAAGATGTGCCTAAATCCCTTAGTCTGCTCTGAAAAATCTCAAAGCTGTTTTACAAAGGGAGAATCCGATGGGCCCATGACAGAGATTATAATAGAACTTGGGAACTCCTGGCTTTCAAACCTGGGCTCCAAGCACTTAGCCCTTCCACTCAAACCCACGTGAACTTATTCAGAGCTCCTGAATTTTGTCCAGGTGGATACCCATCTGTCGTGGATGGTTTAGACACAACAAATCCTCCATCTTGGCAGAGTGTTAGACTAGGAGACCCTTGCGGTCCCTTCTAACCCTATGGTTCTATGACTCTATGAAGCAATGCCCTGCCCCCAGACTACCATATTGCTATTGCCATAGCCATCACCTCTGGCCAGCTGTGATTGTCACATTCTCGGCAGGCAGAGGCACTGAAGACACATTGGAGGCAGTGAAGATCTTGGTCTCTGAAAGCTAGAAGACAGAAGAGGGAGGTAACCCACATATTAGAAACATGCTTTAGGGCTCCAAATAAAGAGAGATTTCAAAGTTAAAGCAAAAACGCAAAGAAACTGGGGCTGGGCAGAACATGTGCAGGAAAGTTCGCCCATGGCATCCCACAAGAATCAGTGTGTGGTGTTAGCGCGGGTAACCTGTTTGGTTCTGATCAGGAACAGCCAGCCCTTGGTTTTGCCTGGGTTTACCCTCCTCAATGACTCAGTCAATCATCTGCCAGGCTTAGAAAGCATTTCTACTCAGTGCTGGCAGCCCCTCAGTCCAACAGAGCGACTGGGGAGTTATGGAGTGAAAAATCCCTTGGGAAATGGGCATCTGGAAACGCCCAAAGTGCAGCACT
This sequence comes from Macrochelys suwanniensis, assembly GCA_033296515.1. NCBI lineage: Eukaryota > Metazoa > Chordata > Testudines > Chelydridae > Macrochelys > Macrochelys suwanniensis. Next base: position 17,718,651 of record CM065795.1, on the reverse strand, counting down.
GACCCCAAACCCACTGGACATGGAGGAGGAAATATCAGAGAGGAGAGTCAGCTACGAAGACACTTCAGACTTAGTTTGACAGTTGAGCCTCAGCTCCCACAGTCAAGGTGAGGTCTTCAGGCTACTGGGCCAAGGACCCAAAGGCCTGCTAGGGCGGTGCAGGAAGAACTGCTATGTTAAGCCCCGAGTCAGCAAAGCCCCTCAGCACGTGCTTGCATTTCACTCAAGTCAACGGACAAGCCGAAGAACTCTGCTGAACTGGGTCTACAACCAGCAAAGGGGCAGTCTGCTTCCTACAGGCCCAGTAACTCCTGTCTGAATTCTAAGGAATGCTCAGGACGGATGGGACTTTTTAGAGCAGCCACCACATGGTTTAGAGTGGACTGTATTTGTATATCAACAGCTTTTATCCCAGAGAGAGAGAAGCCCAAGAACTGTTGCAAGCACGTCTGCAAGTAATGGCAAAAAAAAAAGAAAAACCACAGAAAACCATCCCAGGCCAGAGCGTTTGCTTTGCGTGCAAAGGGCCTTCATGTAACACAAGAAAGGGTGTCCAGACTGCCTTCAAGCAGAGACCTGATGAGCGCAGGAACAGCTCTAACTGCCTGTGTTTCTACACACAGCACTAACACTTCCTTCGGACAGCGCTTGAAGAATGAATGCCTTTTCCTTTGCTGTCAACTCCAGCTGCCCAGCTGAAAGGAAGTGAAAAAATGTACAATAAAGGGCTCAGTCCTGCAGCCATTTAAGGTGATAGCAAAACTCTCCCTTGATTTAAATGGCAGCTGGATGAGGGCCAAAGTTAGGAGAACTTTAACTTTAAGGCAAAAGTTTCTTCTGAAGCAGTGGAATTGGATGCCGAGAACACAGATCAAGCAACGAGATGAAAATGAGACAAGCCACAGATTAACATAGAAGGAAGAGCTCAGAGCTCCTGGAAACAGGCATAAAAAGCGCAACCTTGGCAATAAAGACAAGCAAAGGTACTTGACATTCGGCATCCAGACTCCCTCCCCTCAACCCCCCGAGTGGATATTACAGATCCACAAGAGGCCGAGCTTTCCAAGCTGCAAACTCGCAGTGTTAACTTTCCACAGAGTTCGGTAGCGACAATATTTAATCCACCTGAGTCGTGCAGTGCAGTTCCTGGAACAAGGAGCCTGGTTTGGGGCTATTCCTACAGTCCTCAGCTAGCAGGTTTTGTCCCCCTTCTAGCATGGGGAGGGGATTGAGAGTACCTACATCTTCATTCCAGTCCTCTGTTCCCCATTCCTCCGTCGCTGTCCGCCATGCACCTACAAGGAAAGCAAGAGGTTGGGAAGTTTGCTGTGTGTCGTAGCCCCATTTCTTACAAAAGCCAGGAAAGTGGTTTGGGAGCATAGCAGGCAGCTGGATGGGTTCTTACTCAACCAGGCACAGGCGAGAGGCTAAGAAAGGCTGCGCACAGACACACCCCAACACCAAAGCAGAAACTCAGGGTGACAGGTTCAGCCAGGGGACTCCCTGGGTTCTTCCCCAGCCCCTTTGCTCAGAACCATCCGTTTTCCTGCTTCCCCCTTTCCATGCAGTAGCTGCACCCACAACCAGCTACCCCCAGCCCAGCAGAGACCAAGGGCACCACCTCCAGAGTGCCATCTGCCAGAGGTGGCACCGAAGTCCAGCTCTCCTGTGAGACATCACCATGCAGCTAGACTGGCTAGCAATCATATGGGTTTTCTTAAAGGGACACCGTCAGATCAAAGTTCAGTCCCAAGTTTCAGTTTTGTAATCAAGCTTTTAGAAGACCCAAGAACTGAAATGTTTACCTGGGTTTATTTTCGTTTCAATGAGAACGTTTCCCTGCAGTGTTTGAAACCCAACACGGGGGAACTTTGCCTAGCGCATGAGACTCTGAAAGTGAAATCTACTAGGAATCTGTGATTCATGAATTTTCCTTGCCCAATTTCAGACAATGCAAAAATGAACAGATAAAATACTGCAGTGAAAAGATCATGTCCGTTTCAATGCTCCAAGGTTTGATTTGTAAAGATAGAGAAATTTACTTTTTTTAAAACATTTTTTAACCTGACTGCATCCCCCTACAAGCCAGTTCCAAGTCCCTTGTTTCCCCCCCACACACCTCAGTTTGAACTGAGCACTCAGGGTCCACTTGAAACTTAATTTTAGGTCCTGGGGTGGGAGGAGAGGGGGAGCATTTCGCATCAGAAAACCAGGGCACAAAAGCATCCTGCCACTTTTCGGCATGTCATTTTCACCCATACAAACCAGACTAACAAAATAATAATAATAAAAAAAAAAGCCACACAGCCAACAGGGTTAATTCTATCGACATTTACAAGAATAGGACAAGTTCTGCCTACGACAACACCACCTTAATCAGCTGACGAGCTTTTTAGAACTTGTAAAAGTGGAACGTTTTGGTCTCTGGTTCTTAGAGGCTAGTCAGAACCCTCCCAGATTTTTTTTTTTTTTTTGGGGGGGGGGGGGGGGAGGAGGAGAGAGGGAGAAGAGAGAATTTCCATATAGTCTATCATTGTCAGGCCAAGACTTGAAAAGTCTCCCAGTTCCAGAGATGCAGCTGCTTCGGAGCACCAAGGAAGCAAATTACTAGCAGAGCCTATTGTTTATTTTGCCTGGAAAACTGAGCCTATTCAAACCTCTAAATATTTTATTCTAGTTAGGATCAAAACATTAATACAGTTTAACCCCTTGGGTCCTTGCAGCCTTCGGGCATTCCACACTTGGAGAACCCCCCCTTTGCTCCCCAGATGGTATAACACAGGCAGGGGAAGAGTACACACTACCCTTTTGAGGGGTGGGGGAGAGTTAAAGCCAGCTTTCCCCACTTCTCATCTGCTTCTTTGCTCCCTCAGCAGCAGTGGGAAGGCTCCTCCTTTCCAGACCTTCAGGGGCTAGTGCCCGTCTCCCTATCCAGGCAGAGGCTGGGTACCTCAATCCAACTGCGACTGGCAGAAAGCAGGAACCAGAGTATGTGCTGAGGGACACAGCCCTAGGCCTCATTTTAATTTCCCTCTCTCAGACCAGTTTGGGGAAGAAGAGGAAGAGCAGAGGGGCAGGGAAGGCTGAGCTAAACTCTTCAGCTCCCAGACCCATGGGAAAGGCTTTCCCTACACTCCAAAACTTCTCCCTACCATGCTGCTCACACACCCAGTGTCATACACCCAGTCCAGCCCTGTCCGAGATTTCTTGTGCACGGAGAGGGAAGTAGAAGTGTATGCAAAGAGCTGCTTTCTACCCAAGATGCTCTCCAGAAAGGAAATGGATGGTTTCCTAACCAGCACACTGTATATCTACCTTGCTGAAAATAAACCAAACATCCCGCTAAGCTCCTGGCCAAGCGAGACCATCCCCAGCGAATCCAGCACTCGGGCACTCAAGACGGTGTCCTAGTCAGAAAGGCAGGAGATTGCCTGCCCTGCCCTGCCCTCTTCCACCTGGTGGGGGAGTCTCTTCCAGGCCAGTTGCTCCTCTCTCTTCAGGGAGGAGTTGACTGGGAGGAATATTATCCATTTCCAAGGCAGCAGAGGTGCAGTAATTGAGTCAGCTAGTGTGGTTCAGGCGACTTCCCAGACACAGAGCCTGCTCCTGTAACAGCAGCCAGCCATTCCCTCTGGACAGCCTGGCGCCCTGTTGTTCTTGCCATAAGCTTGAAGAGAGGGACTCCTCGGTGGCCCCATTTCTTTTCTTTTCTGACATCTCTCCAACATTAACATCAGCGTCTGCTGCTCCCGTAACTGACCAGGAGGCCTGCAGGTGCCACACGTCACTAGCTGGATATTCAATGACCTAATTCAGAGAAGAGCGACTCGGCTCGAGAAGCTCCATGTCGTGGAATGTAAATCCAGACGCACACACACAAACGGATGTGACACCGAATGGCAGAACTCCAGGAGCTGGTTTCACACGAACAGCTTGTGTGCTACCCACTGCTGGAGGTCTCAGCTCAGAGCTGTAAACTGGCCACAAAGGAACAGGAAGCTGCAGACGAAAGGGACATGCAGACTTAATCCCAGGGTAAAACTGGGAGAAGCAGGTAATGGAAAACCTGCACCCGAACCCTAACAGGATCCTTATCGAGAAAAACAGGCTTTGACTTCAATGGCCAAGCTTTCCCCATTTATTCTTCACGCTCCATGGCAAAGCGGTGGATTCTCCATCCCCTGAAGTCTTCAGAGTGAGACTGGCTGCCTTTCTGGAAGATCTGCTTTAGTCAAGCAAGCTACTGGGCTCAATGCAGGGATGACTGTGAAATTCTCCAGCCTGTGTGATATAGGACCTCAGACCTGGTGTTCCAATGGCCGCTTCAGGTCTTAAAGTGTGTAGTAGTAAAAGATGCAGGAAGCAAAGTGACAAGGCCCTAAATCTCCGAGGCATCAAGTATGCAGGGAATCTCAGAAATCCAGGAACCTCGGGCCCATCTGTACACAGGAAGGAGGAGGGAAGTCGCACAGCAGTGCATGCCAGAGCAGCGACTAATCAATGCATTGCTTACCAAGAAGCAGTTGTAAGTGGGAGTGATGTGCTGAGATAGCCTAGCAGGTCTAATTACACCTGCAGCAGCATTGCGAGCCCTCTGCACAAACTTGTTCTGGAGGCCAGGGAGCAGAGCGCTGCAATCACTGAGCCTGGGACTCGGGGGTACGTGCAGCACTAGGAGCTAGCCAAGTCCAAACTTTTTGCATTTGAGTGAGAGAGGCAGGAGCCTGAGCTGCCTAGCACTTCCTTGTACTGGGTAGGATGGTGTCAGGGCCATAGACCTGGTGGTGCTGAGGGTGCAGACAAGGAGTGGCTGAACCTGGAATTTACATCACCCATGCGCCTTTAGACATAACCCGCTCCTGATTTACATGTAAGGTGTCAGCATTAGTAAAAGCACAGTCAGAACAAACATCAAATATTCATAAGAATGACATATCCACAGATATTTCAGTTTTTAAAATAAGCTATAAAGTAAAGGTATCCGGGGCAGTTAGTGCGCCTGGATGTATCATACCAGGAGCAGTGTCAAATTTTCGGGGATAATTTGAGCCCTCACCCCCAATGAAATCAAGTCCTGAAACAAAAAAGAAAAGAAAAAGAAAAACAACCAGTGAAATTTTGGCTTGAGAACAAGTTTCATTGCCCCCACGTACACCAGTCACATTGTACCTGTGGATATTGCTAAAATTAAAGAGAGATGCTCAAGGCTGCTAAAATGGAAACATAAAATGATCATGCATGACATGTTTGTTCAGAATTTATCATGAAATTACACTATGGACACATTATAGCACAGAAGCAAACCTGGATCCTTCTATGTGGAATGAAGCAATGCTCTCCCCCGACCCAGTAATTACAAACTCTGTTTAGATTTACCCTTCCTAAGAACATTGGTTTGGATGTACACACAACGAAAATCTACTTGGAAAAGAAAGGTATGAACTTGCAGTAAGTAGAAGTGGTGCGTTTCTATCCATTCTTTTACCCTACGCAGTGTAAACAAAGACATCCCCTTGCCCCAGAGGTATGGATTCTTATCCAGCCTTCTGACAGTCCAGATTAAATGGCTACACTGTCTCAGACCCATCAGTAGGAGTTTCAATCTGCTAAAAAGCTGTGACCAAAAAAGTGATTTTTTGAAAAGGCTATTTCGAAAGAGGAACAAAATTAGAGCTGCATGCTGTGAAGGTGCAATAATCCATTCTAATGAAGAACAGCTTTGAAAGTGAGACAGAAAAATGCATTTCCTAGATTATCGTAACTACACCATACTTACGATATTAACCACTTCCTTACACGGACAGAACATACTCAATGGAAACTAACAAGTAACAGGACTTCAGTTGGTATTTTGGAAGGAGAATAAAACTGAACGGTCATGGCTGAGGCAGGCAGACACACGGGACAGCGTCAGAATCGTCTGTTTTAAGTCTGATGTATGGTGGCAGGAGCTTGGGCTCACTTGAGTAACTCAGAGGAGAGAGCTGAGAAGCACAGAAGTTCTGACCCCACTGTGGTGTAAGATGCTGCTCTGGAAGAAAACCTCCCTTCTAAATGCACAGATGTCTCAAGACTAGCTTTAATTAGCGAGTGTCCCATGAGACTATGTCCAGTTACTGCATTGTGAAAATTGCATCAACTCAAATCTCACAACCCACCCCCAATGTTTATATGGAAAACACAACACCCCATTTTCACAAAGCAAGAAAACGGCAAGAGAAGAGTGCTTGGACAGCTCAGTGAGGAGCAGAACTCCTGGGCAAAAAGGGAGGCCCTGGGTATGGATTCCCCGAAGCCAGCTTTCTGTATTAATCTCTCATCTTGCAAACGGTTTGGGGCAGGAAGCAGAGCACTCCCCCTGTGGGAATACAGCGAAAGCGGATGTCAGAACGCAGAAAGCATGGCTGAGGAGGATGCACTCCATGTAAGGAAAAGCTGCCATCGGTCAGCCTTATCGTTGTTTACAGAATGTCCTCTGTGCTGACAGGTGTGCCAAGACACAGCCCCTATGCCACAAAGCAGTCAGAGGCAAGTGTGCCAGTGCACCTTCCCCAGCTCATAGCAGGGCACTGCAGCACTCAGGTGCTTCCGGTGCACATACTAGATCTGATTGCGCAGTTGTCACACTTCCACTGAGAACCTCAAAGTGTTGGACAGTCAAACTTACCAGGAATCCCCATGAACACACACTGGACACTTGCAACAAGATCAGCATTGGGCATAAGGAAAGCAGGTCACTGAATTCCTGCCCTGAATCCACAATCCAGTCCCTTGCTATTTTAGCTATGTGACTGAATGGGACTTGCAAGAAACCAATTTTTGATCTAGCCAGCAGGTAGTAATGGGATGGAAGCATGGAGGTCACTTACTTGTCCCATCGTCGGGCTCAAAGCTACCAGTACTGTTCCATGTGTTGTTGCTATTCCCATAGTTCTCCTCCGTGCTGGTTGGCTCTGCATAATCAGCTGGGTTGAAAGTTCTGGAACACAGATCGGGGGGAGCAAGTTTAGCTTTCCCTGTAACCGCTGTGAATGAAAATCAATCACATTTAAACCAGGACATGGCTAAACGATTCCTAGCAGACCCCGGCCACTTTGTAAGACAAATGCTGTCTTAGCCATTCCAAATGCAACTCAGTATGATACAGCTGCTGGAATGGGACAGATACACAAACCAGCAAGGAATGACCGAACCCACCAGTTAGTTTAACCAGTCTTATGTTGTCCCCTGCCCACCCCTGTGCAGAGACAAACTCACAAGTCATCTTGCTTTTCTTGTTTTGTATCCAATAAAAACTTACCCCATCCCCTGGGCAGAAAATCTTCCCCCCCGCCTTCCAGAGCCACCTGTAAGAGACAAACACACATCACTGTAGTCCTTCCGTCAAACAGCAAGGCTCACAGCTTTGCTGTGTGTTGCTGGGAAGGTAAGTGTTTAACACTCTGCGGCATTTCAGACGCCCAGTATGACAATGTCCAGCACCTTCCTGCATTGGTAAGATTTCAGACTGCCCCTTTACATGCATGTGAATTACATGTTAGCGGTGTAATTAGGGATAAATAATTCCAACCACAGATTAGCTCCCCATGGGTCACAAGGCACAAATATGAGAGATCAGACTCCGAATCAACAGGACATGGCCTCATCAGGAATTACCAAACAGCTCAGGTTGTTGCATGGAAAGATTTATTTCTAGACTCTCAGCAACGAGAACGAATGAGTGCTGCTCACAGAGAGGAAGCAAAGCTGCCCAGAGTTACCAGCACAGGAACAGCGGAACTTCGATTCTGCTGCTAACAAATGCTTTCCCTGAACTCGTACAATAGCCACCTTTGTCTTAGTTCCCCCCCCCCCACAACCTGTAAAATGGGGTAATATTTAACTAAGCCTCAGGGGTAGGGTATGAGAACGAGTTCATGGCTCTACTGTATGTACCAGGTACAGGGTACATACAGGCAAAGCAGTATGTCAGCGCTAAGCATTAACACAAGAATAGAGATGAAAAATATTTACTGCCCATGACTTCTATTCAGCCCCTCAAGCCCTCTCTCCAGAAGAGCTTTTTGAAGTCAATGGGAAATAGCTACATCGGACACACCACCCCCGGCACACGACCCCCTTTTGTGTACCTCTACCTCGTCCGCGGCCCCGTCTCCCTCTCTCTGTGCCTCTTCCAGAGGAGCCTCCACTCTTACCACCATCCAATCCATTCTCCTGGCCCCGAACTGAAAGAGACAGAGAACGACACTAGGACAACTTCCACCATCATTTTGGACTCAGGGAAGGAGACCCTAGAGCACGTGGTGGGGGTGGCGTGGGAAACGGGCACAGAACTATAGATGCTATGGCACCATGTAGTGCCGTATGGCAGCTAAGGCGTGAATCCATCCCCCAGGGACTCAGACGCCAAAGGGTCAGGGAATCAGCTGCCGGCTGCGGGAACAAGGTGGGACTCTGCACACATACAAGAGGATGATTTGAGAGTCATTTTTCTAGACTTATGAGCTTTAACATGAACGTCAGCACAACGCTTTAATTGCCTGCCATGTACCATGATAGTTATAGTTGCTATTAAAGGGCAGGCTCATACACTCTCTTCCACGGCTGGTGCCTCGGCCCCGTCTCGGCGGCCCGCCACGTCGCCGGCTGTAATCCCGATCCCTGTCCCGGTTCTCTTTGCCTTCTTCGCTGGGTTCTGTCTGCCCGCTGTCCTTCTGCCCCGAGACTCCTTTCTTCTTCCCAACCATTTCCCAGGAATGCTGAAGTTTAGCAGAGGGGGAAAGAAGTTCATCATTTGATCAACACGGAATGCAGGCTACATGCATAATTTAACATCCTGGGGAGAATATAATGAGGGAAGACAGAAAACTGTTCCAATAAAACAAGATAGGCACTTATCCAAAGCTTCACATCACAGCCACTGCCGACTTCCTCTCCACTGTCTGAGCTGACGGGCTCCTGGCAGCTTTCGCTCAGAAAGTCACCCACCCAGGAATGCTTGTTCCGCAGTTTGCATTCTTTCATTTTAAGGGATGTTCAACTGAGCCCTGAAGGGCTCCAGTTTGCCCTCAGAACAGACACAGCATGGACAAGACAGGCTTCTCTCCTGCTTACCTTAGGCAGTTGTACAGGGCTGAGGGGTACCGTTTTGTTTTAGCCCATCTCAGAGGCCAATCAATGGTTTGAGCTGTGCTAGCTCTTATAACGCAAATAGCTCTGCCCCAGGAACTGAAGAAAGAACCATCATCTCTTTTACGTCACTCCACACATGGGCCAAGTTGACTTTTCTCTGCTGTCTGAGACCCCCTCAGGCTACAGCCCCCCCAGACAGGGTGCTCACTTGCCCTCATTTAAGGGACTGGAAGTGATTTCTCAATAGTCACAGAAACTTTTAAAAAGTTCCAGTGATCACTCAGCTCATTACCTAGGGATCTTGGGCACAGATCTGTGCTAGGTCACTCATCCCAGAGAAGACCCAATTAAAGGATTGCTAGAAAAACATTACGTTATCTCAGTCATTTGAAAAGTAACACTTTGGGCTGTAAGGGGAGGAAGGTGTCACGGAGTGTGGGGGAGTCTGGCCCTGCACCCCTCTTCCCTGGATTCACTGGGAGTCTCAGCCAGCCAGTAGAACAGAAGGTTCATTAGAGATGCCAGGAACACAGTCCAAACAGAGCTTGTCAGTACAACCAGGACCCCTCAGCCGGGCCCTTCCGGGGGGCAGGGAGCTTAGACCCCAGCTCGGGGCTCCCTGCATTTCACCCCACAGCTCCAAACGGAGGCAGGGAGGCCAGACCCTGTCTGCCTTGCCTCTCCCCCCTCCTCTCCAGCCAGTTCCAAACTCAAACTCTCCAGCCCCTCCTCCCCCTTTGTCTCCTTCCCGGGCCAGGAGGTCACCTGATCCCTTTGTTCCAACACCTTCATCTCTCACCTTTGCAGGGGAGGGGCCGGTCCATCTGTTGCCAGGAGACAGGGCCATTCTCTGTGTCCAGGCCTCTGCCCACCCCTGCCTTCTAGGGCTTTGTAACAATCATGCACCGTTGTCCCACCACCTAGATACTCAAGCGCTGCATAGGGGAAACCGAGGCACCCACACAGTACTCAGGGAAACCTTAACAACAGTCCTAGTTCGTCACAGAAGGAACTGCCCGTGTTTTTTTGGCAAGACAACCCAAAAAGGCGTCACTTGCTTGGGCCCCAGTATCTGCCCATATAACATGTTAACTCTGGAAATTACAAAAACATCCCCAGGGTACCTGCTGTTCCCTCCACATAGGCATTTCTACACACCTGTCTGGTTCCAGGGAGGAGAGGCACCAATTGTGAGAGGCACCAAAAAACCCACAAACAGGAAAGCTCAAGTCATTCTGAGTTTAATTAAACAACATACATCACCACCTCATCCCAATCACCCAAGGCAGTTTTATTTCATGCCAATATGAAATGGTTTCACATTCATACTGAACCAATGCTGTACACTGTTAACACAATTAACACTGAGTCACAAGTCACTGAGAAACACCTGAAAACATGACTTGCTGACTAATGAACAACTGGCCTTGGATGGCAACACACAGAGAGTGGCAAAAAAGCTTTTAGGCACACACTGTCCTCAAACTAGAGGAGTCTCTCTTCACAGGCAACTGACTCAGAAGGAAGTCAGGATAATATTTACTTTGTACAGCACAACTATAAAAAAAATCAAACTCAGAACTAATATCCTGTCTGCTCTTCTATCCTCTGAAGTGTGACATGTTCCAATATTACTCCGTTAAGCAAGTGAGCCAGTGCTCACTAGTGTTAGGGCATCTTTGAGACACTCATTATCAATGGCGCATCATCCTACCAAACATCTTTTCACGGAGTTGTTCAGCAGAAGTTGAACTCAGACCAGGAGCAGCTCAGAAGGCCTTCACAAATTACAGTGCAGATGAAGATTCTGCTCAGATCGCTGTAGGTGGCAACTTGCAAGCCCCGTCTGGCACTGCAGACTAAAGGAGTGGCTGGCACTGAGAGGGTTTTACCCTGCCAACGCTGGTCCTGCCTTTGCAAAGCTACTGCAGTGACTGTGTCTGGCATCTCACACTGCTGAGTGCCTCAGCTGCCCATGTAAAGGAAACAGGGCATACCTTCAGATTTTATATAACCCACAACATTAATTTCTTAAATAAACAAATTGCTCATGAAAATAAACTGCTAAGATTTTAATGGCATGTCAGTTTTATTGGAAGAAGCCCTGGAAGTGATTCTGGGTGAAGCACAGAATCACAGCTGAGATTTGCCTAGGTTTTTAAAATGAGTTTACAGCTAACCGACAGCCAGTTTTTGCATGCTTCTGGGCAGAAAGGGCTGGTCCTTAAACCTACATGGTTCCGTGAAGGCATGGAAGCATCCACCATGCGGACAGCACAGAACTCAATATATGCCAAAGCATGTGTGAGTCCACAGATCGGAAGGAGAGCGGTTACGCAGAACACAGATGGCAGGGACATACAGTTCAATAATTAGAACATCCTTTTTTTACTTTTAACTAAAAGAAACCCAGCTAATGCACCACACACTAAAGTGACAGAGTCTCAAACCCAGTAGTTAGGAAATTTGGTTAAGATCAGCCTTCCAATACCAACAGTACCTCACTGTACCCAGATAGGCAAGAGCTGACCTTCAGCTGCAGTATGGAAGGGCCTGACAGCACTGACATTATTCACCGATAGTTTCAGCAGTGTTTGGGCTGCTTCACCATAAAGGTGATGGACACTCCCTAGCGCTGGGTGGGAAGCTTCTTCTGGGCAGATGCCTACTGAGAGGGTCATTCTGAGGATTAACTAAGTATGAGAGAATGTGGGCACTCACATGAACCATGGAGCTCATGTCTAACTAGCAGCGCTGGACCCTAGCATGCCACAGCAGGGACAGCCCATGCAATGGCGAACGCATCAGCTGAGACGCGGGATTGCAGCAAGATCAGGGTAAAAACCCAGGGCCAAAGATATTAACATTCAGGAGACACAGAAAGAAACAGAGGTTTACTAGGTTCCTCACTTGCTTTCTTTGAGGCTGTCAGATGACTGTACCCTTGATCTGTTCCCCAATGCACAAACAGGAAAGGGCAGGCCATGGCCCCCCATTGCAGATACACTGCACTCTTAACTGTCAGGGTCTCCTGACTCGCACTGTCAGACAGCCCTTTACAAGCTACCCCATCCCATGAGCTCTTCAGGCGCACGTAGCGGTATTACCTGGAGATCACTAGCTCCAACCAGGCTTCACACAACCACCATTTTGCTAATCAAAGCTAAAGGAGCCTGTCCTACCGTGTCCGGATTCCCCTCCAGCAGCACGTTGATGGCTCTGTTGACATCCCCGTTACAGTCGTGCAGAGCAATCACACACTCATCTTGGTTCTTGCCCGTGATATCAATCAGCTGTGGGGAAGAAGAGGACACAATCAGCTCATTCCAAACCCAGAGAGGACTGACACCTCCTTAGAGCTAAGAAATGCCTTGGGTTCGAGAGGAGTGAGAACCTGTAATTGCAGAAGAGAAGAGCTACCAAGAAGTGTCCAGGCCTGGATCTCTCTTTGCTGCCCCTTAGTTTAATCGTGTGTCCCAGAAAGTACACTGGGTGGCCAGAGAAGCAGGAGTGAGGGTGCCCCCATGTCTCAGGAGTCCTAAAGTCACCTCTCAGCAGTCAACATGGAGGCAGGGCCTTGCAAATCCCAAAGCGACTCCAGGTGTTGGCCAGAGGGTGATAGTGCTGCAGAGAGAACTGAAGGGCTGATCCACCTGGCCTGGCAAAAGTATCTGAGTTAGCTGCCCCTTTGACCTGCTTCCCCTCAGCTCTCCATCACTAGCCTGACAACCCGGGCCTGTTCTGGCTTATTTCAGAGTTGCCATTGTTGTTCTCGGCCTCGGGTTCAACACAGCTGGCACTTCAGCTCCTGGAAACAGAGCTGCCAACTTCCAGTCTAGCTAGACACACTGCTCAACCCTAGGTTCTCCCCACACTCACTTGTTTCACCTTCTCCTCGAAGTCAGCGTCGTTGTGGTCCGAAATCATCTGTGCAAGTCGAATCTGTTCTGCAGTGGCCTAGAGAGATTGCAGATGATCATGGAGGAGGGTTAGAGCAGTGCATTTCAAACTAACTCTCTTCTAAGCACTTACAGCTTCCTTGAGAACACCAGTAAGGAGTGGGGGGAAGAGGGGCACACAGGTGGGAGGTCTCAAAGTGGAGATAAAGATGAAAGAGAGGCAGGTGGAGAGGTCTGAAGGAGAACGAAATGCCATTGAACCAGTGTGAGCCAACCATCTCACAATAAACTAGCTTCCCAGGACACATCCCTCAGTACAGGCAGAAACAAGAACCTCGAAGCAAACTCTGCAAGTGGCACATCAGCCAGCCAGGTTTACCTACAGGGCAGGGAGCAGTCAGGAAAACACAGAGCGGTTCCAGCTCAGGCTCTCACTTGTGACCGCACTGTCAGAGAGCCCCTGCTTAGCCTGTCCACTGCCTCTAAAAGCAGCACACTTCAGCACAGAGGAAGCTTTTCTAGGAGGTATGTTGGGCTAATGGTTCCCGCCAGCATCCGCATCCCTCTAGGGGTCCACGAGCTGGTTTTAGGGGGGCACAGGGACCCGTGGTTGAAGCACAGGGCTGAAACCGGGAGCAGAACTGCAGGGAGCCCCGAACCATGGAACCCCAGCGAGGCTGAAGCCAGAAGCGAAGCCATGGGGCTGAAGCCCCGAGCACCAGTACTCCACCCAGGTCTAAAGCCCTGAACTGCCCCCCCCCGCCACATCCGGTGGCTCAAGTCAGGAGCCCTGAGCGTCCCCCCCCCCCCCCCCCGCCCCCAAATCCCTGCTGGGGCCTGGAGTTTTTATAGTATGTTGGGTAGGGGGTTGAGCGTCTCTGAAAGAAAAACGTTGAGAACCCCTGTGTTAGGCCAACCCCAGTTATTAGTCAACCGCTTGGAACAACTGAAGGTGCCAGGTCTCCACCTCCAAGCCAGCTGGTTTCCATGGACACGCCCTTACCTGTGGCCGCTGCTTGTGCTGTGTCTGGCTCTGTGTCTGTGTCTGCTCCCAGTTCCCCCGGGCTCGGTTAGTGCCCACCGATGTCATCATTTACAGTATATACAAATAACAGTATTTACAAGGTAGAACTCTGCGGGGGGGATGGGGGGAGGAGATGAAAGAACAGACTATTAGAAACTGAAACCAAAAAGCAGCACCGAGACTCTGGGTACTGAGTGGGTGGGACACCAAAGGAAAGTTTATACCCCCAAAACCACTATACACTAACTCCATTTCCAGAGATGTAAAACTAAAAGACCACCCACCTTTTCCGATTTACTGAAGCCCTAACATGTAATATACAATATCTGAAAGGTACAACATTGCACCGGGCTGTTCCCGCATAGAGAATTGCCTTCCATCCCCTCCTGCCTCCCCCAAATCTAAGTGACTAAGTCTTAGGAGCAGAAATACTTGTCTCCCTAGTAGGAGGCAGCCTTTAACATTCCACTGCTCAAATGCAAAAGTCTGAGGAATATAAATTAGCATTCGTCAACACCGATCCTTCCATCTACATGGCTTAGAGGCACCTCAATGCTACCCTGATGGACACTATAAGGGCACAAAACAAACAGCTCAAAGCCCCAAGACCATCAACTGAACCTCTGTTCTCACTGCTTTCATCCTCTGCTCCTCACAAGTTCATCACTCTTCTCATCCCAGAGAAAGGTGGGGAAGTGACTCTCCAAGTCAAGATGTTTCCAACATTAAACAGGTTTGTGGGCTTGGTTTGTTTGTTTGAAATAGACAGAGCTCTCATCTTCAAACGCAAACCCATCTTATTTGGGGTGTGACCCTGTTCTAGGAATATTAATTTTTCATCTATAATCCAACACTCTCCGGAAAGAAAAATGCTATAAATATCATCTAAGGGATTCCAAAACCCTTCAAAAATTCTATGCAGGATTCAATCACTTCGCCCATGACCGATGTAGGGCACAGCAACTAGTGAGACACTCTCAGCAATGCTATACGAAAATTTCAGGACTTCCTGTCCAGACATAGTTCAGCACAGGGAATATATCACAGCCAAATTAAATTGCAAATCCCTACATGCCCAATGCAAGGAAAGTCCAGCAGTGACAGTAACACTTTGTGCAATCTCACCATAAATGGCTCCAAAGACTAAGGAATGCCAGGTACATTCAAAAGCACCAAGCAGGATTTCAGTTATTTATGAGCCTCTGAACTAACTTTGAACTTAATACTTTACCAGTGGGGTAATAAGGCTATCTGCCTCTGGAGGACAGGCCCTTCAGTAGCAGCATGTGGGACTTCCCTAATCGAAGAAGGAACAAATAATGCATGCAGACAGGTATTGGATAGGAAACCCCAGCAAGAGAAACAAGTGATCAGTATCTTCTCTGAAACTTTATTCATGGAGATCACTTGTGTGTCCCCAAGTGGGAACCAATGTACTGTAAGAGGGTGGAGCGCGTGAAAAGCCTCTCAGCATGAGGCAGTGCTAAGGGATGGGAAATCTCAATCTTCAAAGACAGTGAGTAGACACAGTGCAACTAGATCTTTCCTTTGGAGCACAAAGCAGAAGCCCTTACAGTTAGCTTTGCACTGTGTTTGTAAACCTGCAAGACTATTTTGCTGCTCCAGCTGTACCAGCTTCTGTTGTTCACTTGAATGCATGCTTCTAATGCAATCTTCCCTGCAACTTCCCACAAACAGTCAAGTCGTCCACCAACTTGGGATAGCCACATCTTGCAGCTATTTAAACATACAAAGACCCTTAAATAATACTGATTTTCCAGAACTTTTTGAAACTTCCAGATCTTGCTCAGTTCCTTCAGCAATAAAATCTGTTACCTTGTTGGGCAAGGCTGCAAAAATCTTATTGCCAAATAACGTTTGACACAAATCACCTCAGCACTCCGGAGTTCTAGCTCAGACTGATACCCTGTGACAAATCACAACCTCTGCCTCGCTTTTCCAGTCTGTAACATGGGGGTAACAATCACCTGCCTTTACCTGGACCAACTGTGCTGCACACTATACAAAAACAGAACAAGAAGATAATCTCGGCCCCAAGCATCTTAAAATCCAAGTACAGACAAGAGATGGATACACACAGAGGGGGAACACCAGGAAACAATGAGACAATATTGGTTAGCACGGGAGGCTGTTGTCTCAGTGCACCAGGAGACTAACCGTTGTCAAGTATTCTGTAGGCACCACTGCAAAGAAGATTATAAGGGGGGTGGGAGTGGAAGATGGATATTGAGGTAGCTTGGGGGAGGTTTTGGAGGACCTACCTTACAAGTGTAGCTGTGAGGATTCGTGTTTGTGATGTGCTGCAGAAATGCTGAGTATTACAGACATTTCTTCTTGTATTAAATGTACTACATGCGCATGATCAGGCTGTGTGTGTGTAGGGAACAATTAACTTTCAGACTTTGTGACCAACATTTAGACTTACCAAGTTCCACCTTCCCTTCCAATACCCGAAACACCTTCAGACAATACAGACAGATGGTTTCCCCTGAATTTATACTGCTGTCACTAACATATAAGCCCGATCATTTGCCAGTATGGCTCTAACAGTATCACTGCCTAATACAAAGCATACTAATCTGTGCTACGGGGCTCATCGCTCAATAAGAACATTTGGGGGTAGAGTCAATGAAGAAAACTTTTTTTCCCCCCCTCCTTAAAGCACTGCAAAAACTTTAATAGAAGTCAGAAAACGAAAAGCCATCTCAGGCTATTTAGCAAACTACCCCTCCTCCCATACCCGATTCTTCCCCTAGCACTACTCTTATTCCTCACTAGTACATCTACTCCAGTACTAAGTATTTCACAGACAAACAAGTTATCATATTAAACTAAATTTGGCATCAGAATTGCAGGCCCAGAGGGAAGTCATACTGCATGTTTCATACTGCAGTAACTTAATCTGCAATTTCAGTAGGATATGGTTCTATTGCTTTCTTGTCCTAAACCCTTATGCAGTTCCTAGGCACTGTTTTAACAGCTGCCATGTTCCAATCCTGGCACAGCAGCATCTCAATGGTGAATTAAATAACCACTATGTATAAAGCTCAGCAAGCAACTACTGATAGAAGTATCTGTTCTGATCCCAACCCTGAAATGAGCTCTGTGGCTCTGTGTAGGCCCAGGGTTCCACCTACCAAGAATTCACTTCAGGATCATACTCTAGTTTCTGCAGCACTTCGGAATCCTTAGGGATTAAGCACTATGCAAAATTTTAGTCCAGTAGTCTAACATCTGAAACGCTACCACACAGAAACAGCGACAATCTGATCTATCTGAAGTTGCTAACTGGTATTTTGGTCACTCATTTCACCTGTATATTTCTTTTTATATTGTAAAGCATCTTATACTATGAGGCAGATGCTATATAAATAAAATAGTGAAATGAACTAGAGAAATGAAAAACATTATCAAATCAGTTTGACTTATGAATTATATGTCAAAAATGGAAACACACTATATAGCATCAGACAAAACCACAATGCTCAACAACCATGTTATGACACAACCACTACACCTCAAGGAGCTTGCAATTTAATTTACCACCATTTTAATTTTATGTTTTTAGTAATTTACTCTGCAGTTACTCTTCACTTTCTGTACTTAATTGCCACTGCTTTTCATTTCATAGGTAGAAGAGATTCCTGTCTATGCAGGCTAGTAGGTATTTTGAGGTCTTTGGGAAAAAGGGAGACAGAAGAATGCAAGATTAATAATAATCTATGTGTTCCACCAAAAACCCTGGCTCAGTTGCATTTTGTAGAGCAATGATCTCTCAGTCAAATGCATGATTACAAGAAGTGTTCAGAGCGCAAAACAGATTCAGGTGACCTGGGTTCTATTCCCAGCTCTGCCAGACTTCCTGGGTGACTTTAGGCAAGTCACAGCATGACTCAGCCTCAGTTTCCCTATCTGTTAGAAGGGAACAATGATATTTTTCACACCCCCTCCATGAAGCTTAATTAACATTTGCAAAAGGCTCTGAGGTCTCAGATGAAAGGACTACAGAAGGGCAAAGTATTTAGAATGATTATTCTGCACTGCTGGGGAGCCTGTGCACCGGAAAGAGCCGGGCACAGAGGGATATTCTGTAAGGGTTATGCCACATTTCGCAAAGCAGCAAGTACATTTTAGTTATGGATGAAATAATTCATGGGTCTAGAAATTACAGATTTTTGCAAATCTTAATGTAGTATTAGCAGCCATTTTTTTACTGGAAAGCTCTGAATAGATCGTTTCAAAGGCTACATAAATATACTGTAACATGCGATTCTGAGCTGGTGGGATGCCAATGAAATGGAATGATCCTTCAGGAGATATAACCAGCTATAAGTACTAAATATTATTATTATTCCAAGTTGCTGCAGGTTCCTGAAAACATATTGGTAATTAGAGCTCTGCCTAACCTAAGATCATGCTGGATTGTGGGGAGCATGTTATGTAATAAATGCATGAGATGCATGGCCCTACAGAAGTGTACAAGACTGGATTTTTTCCTTTAATTCACCCTGTTCCAGCCCAGAGATGTGTTAGCGTTGGGTACCATGATACTGTGTATAGTTATGGTTTGCATATACAGTCAGTAAAGCCTGTTAGAGCCCACCTGAGCAAAGGGTGCCACACAAGTGTCTGCACAATTACTACAAACTCTCAGAAGTGCCTTTCTAAAACAATCTGGTACATGGAGCGCTGCTGAAATAAATCCACCATTGTTATATCTACCAGCAGGACACTAGGACAGCCCCTGGGGTAAAAGGAGACACTGGGCAATGACAGGATGAGAATTCTAGATAGGAGTCGCAGGGAAGTTCCCAGTGGCCGGCACAGGCATCGGTCTGCTTGGGAGAGAGAAGGGCAGATCCAGCAGCAGACAATGGGGATGAGCCGCCCACAGGACTAGAAAGGTTTCACGCCCTTAGGGCCAACAGCAGTGAAGAGGGTGGATCTATTCAGGCACTGGTGCGCTCACCCCAGTGCAGGATCCGGAGGCCAGCAGGGCTGGCTTGGAGAGGCTGCCCCCAGACGGGGAAGGGATCAGCCAGCGGGGCTGCACGTCCATTTGGGGGGGGGGGGGGGCTGCTGCCTCCCCAGCCAGACACCCGGGCAAGCACAAGGAGCGCGGTCAGGGGAGTGCACGGCCCGGGGGGAGCAGCCAGCTGCCTGGGCATCGTGCGGGGCAAGGGCCGCAGCCAGGGAGCTCCATCCGGCGGGGAGGTCAAGGCCGGCAGCGGCCGAGGTCCGAGGGCGCGGGGCCAGGCCGGGCCTCCCCGAGCCGGCAGGGCAGGACGGGGCGGGGGGGGGGGCGGTGAGGAGCCCGGCCGCGGCGCCGCTTCCGCCCTCATGGCCGCTGCCGCCATTCCCCGCCCCCCACCATCCCCGCCGCCCCCGGCCCCGGGCCCGGCCCCGGCCGCCTGCCCACGACCCCCTCCCCGGGCCCGGCCGCGCGCACTACGCGAGCCCCCGGCTTCGGCCGGGCCCACTAGGCCGCGAACCCGACCATAAACAAAACCCGCCGCACGGCGTCCGGATCCGGGCAGGGAGGGGGGCCGGGGCCGCCTCCCCCGGGCCGGGGGGCCCCACGCCGGCCGCTGCCGCCCTCCCCCGGCTGCCGGGGGGGCGCCCTGCCGGGGCCGGGATTTAAAGGGGCCGCGCGCAATTACCGGGGCCGCCACCGCCTCCGCGTTGCCAACTTTACCTGAGTCTCCACCACACTGACAACTACCCAGCGGCGCCCGCCCCATCACGTGACCCGGGAGAAGGCGGGGCCAGGCCGGCCTCAGGCCGCCCCCCCGCCACGTGACCCCGGCGGGCGCCTCTGTCGCCTCTTCCCGCCTGTCACGTGGCTCGGCCTCGCGCCTCTCCTTGGCCCTCCCCGGGTCACGTGGCTTCTGGCGGTTGGCCGGCGCGCCCCTCCCTCCCGCCCGCGTCACGTGACGGGGGCGCACCGTGGCCTCAGCGGCCGCCATGTTGTTGCGGGGCCCCGGGCCGGGCCGGGCCGGGGATGGCGGCGTCCGGCAGCAACTGGCTCTCCGGGGTCAACGTGGTGCTGGTGATGGCCTACGGGAGCCTGGTGAGCACCGGGCCCGGCCTGAGGGGGAGCCCGGCGGAGAGGGGGGCGGAGCGAGGCGCCGGCCGTGGGCCCCACATCGAGCGTGGAGGAGCCGGGGGGGGATTGGGAGGCCCCTATAGTGGGGGGAGGTCTTACCTTGGGGACCCGTTTGGATCCCTTTGGGGGAGGGGCACCCTGCCAGCCCGGGGGGGGATTGGGAGGCCCCTATAGTGGGGGGGGTCCTACCCTGGGGACCCGTTTGGATCCCCTTGGGGGAGGGGCACCCTGCCAGCCCGGGGGGGGGGGGGATTGGGAGGCCCCTATAGTGGGGGGGCCCTACCCTGGGGACCCGTTTGGATCCCCTTGGGGGAGGGGCACCCTGCCAGCCCGGGGGGGGGGGATTGGGAGGCCCCTATAGTGGGGGGGCCCTACCCTGGGGACCCGTTTGGATCCCCTTGGGGGAGGGGCACCCTGCCAGCCCGGGGGGGGATTGGGAGGCCCCTATAGTGGGGGGGGTCCTACCCTGGGGACCCGTTTGGATCCCCTTGGGGGAGGGGCACTTTGCCAGTGGGGGGGGGGGGATTGGGAGGCCCCCATGGGGGGGGGGGGTTGTGAGATCTCTCAAGTATCATCTCCCCCACACACAGGGGCAGCTGCGGGGGGGTGGGGGGGTGTAGCCCCTTTAAGATGGTCATTGCGGGCTGTACACTCAGGCTCCACGGCCGCTGCTCTGAAATCAAACCCCTCACCCCCCCCCCCCCCCGGGCTTCTGCGCTGGAGACTTGTCCTCCAGCAGCTGCCAAAGCCGGCCCTTGGTAACCTGGTATTGGACGCTCCAGGCTTGACTCAGTGCGGATGGGGGGTAGGCCAGGCCCCAGGGCAGGTGCTTTGGCCTACGAGGCAAAAGGATTTGGGCTCTGGTGCTGGGGTCTAACCGCTTTTCTGTTCGCTGCGTTTAACTAGGTGTTTGTGCTGCTGTTCATCTTCGTGAAAAGACAGATAATGCGCTTTGCCATGAAGTCCCGCCGGGGGCCCCATGTGCCGGTTGGACAACACGCCCCCAAGGTCGGTTTGTGGGGTGTGCCTCCTATTGGCTGCAGGGGGAGGTTACGCTTTGTGGGGGGGTCAATTTGCTTATTTAGATAAGGCTTTGTGTTTATTGATGTTTCCTATTTTCGTATGCTGCAGCTACATCCCAAGCTAAAGAGGGCCAGTTCTTAGATGGGAGACCTTCAGGGAACAGCCAGGTGCTGCAGGAAATGGTCTTGGCCCTTCTTTTCCCCACGATTCACTACTGACCCCAGTGCTCCAGCCGGGAACTAAGTGTCACGGAGTGTGGGGGAGTCCGGCCCTGCACCCCTCTTCCCCGGATTCACTGGGAGTCTCAGCCAGCCAGTAGAACAGAAGGTTTATTAGAGATGCCAGGAACACAGTCCAACCAGAGCTTGTCAGTACAACCAGGGCCCCTCAGTCGGGTCCTTCCGAGGGGGCAGGGAGCTTAGACCCCAGCCCGGGGGCTCCCTGCATTTCACCCCACAGCTCCAAACGGAGGCAGGGAGGCCAGACCCTGTCTGCCTCTCTCCCCTCTGGTCCGGCCAGCTCCAAACGGAGGCAGGGAGGCCAGACCCTGTCTGCCTCTCTCCCCTCTGGTCCGGCCAGCTCCAAACTGAAAACACACAGACAAAAACTCCAGGAGGCTCTTTCCCTCCCCCCGGGGCCCCTCCTCTCGCCTTTTGTCCGTTCTCCCAGCCAAAGGTGTCACCTCCCAACCCCCGTCCTGGCTCATGTTACAGCCCCAGGTAAAGTCTCCCTTTCCTAATGCAATGCCGCAGGTCCCAGGGAACCTCCCCCACAAACCTCCCAGGTTGAATCCACCTCACTCTCTACTCCGTCACATCTCTCCCCCCTTCGAGACTGAACTGAGCGGGGTCACTCTGACCAGTGGCCTGGGGAAGTTCAGGGCCCCCTCTCCGGGACAACGCATCCGCTATCAGGTTGGCACTTCCCTTCACATGGACCACGTCCATGTCGTAATCCTGCAGGAGCAGGCTCCACCTCAGGAGCTTGGCGTTGGCCCCTTTCATCTGGTGTAGCCAGGTCAGGGGCGAGTGGTCGGTGTACACGGTGAAGTGTCGCCCGAATAGATACGGCTCTAGTTTCTTGAGGGCCCACACCATGGCCAGGCATTCCTTCTCGATGGCCGCATAATTCTGCTCTCGGGGTAGCAGCTTCTTGCTTAAATACACGATGGGCTGTCTCTGCCCCGTTTCATCCTCCTGCATTAACACCGCCCCCAGTCCCATGTCGGAGGCGTCGGTGAACACCAGAAAGGGCTTGTCAAAGTCTGGGTTTGCCAGAACCGGGCCCCTGATCAAAGCCTCCTTCAGTGCACAGAGAGCCCTCTGGCACTCCTCGGTCCAGACCACCTTGTCTGGCTTCCCCTTCTTGCATAGCTCAGTGATGGGGGTGGCTATGGCGCTAAAGTGGGGCACAAATCTTCGATAGTACCCCGCCATCCCAATAAAGGCCTGGACCTGCTTTTTAGTTTGTGGAGCGGGCCAGTCCCGGATCACCTCCACCGTGGCTGGTTCTGGTTTTAGGTGGCCGCTCCCCACCCGGTGTCCCAGGTAGGACACTTCAGCCATTCCCACCTTGCACTTCTCCGCTTTTACGGTCAGCCCAGCCTCCCGGAGTCGGTCCAGCACTTGTTTAACTTGGGACACATGGTCCTCCCAGGTCTGGCTAAGGACACAGATGTCATCGATATATGCCACAGCGACGCTCTCCATCCCCTTCAGTAGCTGATCCACCAGGCGCTGGAAGGTGGCTGGCGCTCCCTTGAGGCCGAAAGGCAGGGTCAGGAACTCGTAGAGCCCCAGAGGGGTAATGAAGGCAGATTTCAGCCGGGCATCTGCATCCAGTGGCACTTGCCAGTAGCCCTTTGTAAGATCCATGGTGGTAAGGTACCGAGCCCCTCCCAGCTTGTCTAGGAGCTCGTCCGGCCGGGGCATGGGGTAGGCATCAGATACAGTGATGGTATTGAGCTTCCGATAGGCCACACAGAACCGGATCGACCCATCCCTTTTGGGGACCAGCACCACCGGCGAGGCCCAAGGGCTGGACGACGGTTGGATCACCCCCAAAGCCAGCATGTCCTTGACCTCTCTTTCCAGGTCCCGAGCTGTCTTCCCTGTGACTCGGAAGGGGGAGCATCTTATAGGTTGGTGCGCTCCTGTCTGCACCCGGTGGACAGTCAGATTAGTGCGACCAGGCTGGTTGGAAAACAGCTGTCGGTACAGATGCAGCACCCCTCTGATCTCAGCTTGCTGGGCAGGGGTTAGCTGATCAGAGAGGGGGATTGTTTCTTGGGAGGAGCCAGCTCCTGTCTCAGGGAATAGATCTACTAGAGGGTCACTCCCCTGCTCCTCCCAATGTCCACACACGGCCAGCACCACATTCCCCCTGTCATAATATGGCTTCATCATATTGCCATGGTACACCCGGCAGTGGTGTGCCCGGTTAGACAGCTCCACCACATAATTTACCTCATTTAGCTGCTTGACAACCTTGAAAGGGCCTTCCCAAGCGGCCTGCAGCTTGTTTTTCCTCACGGGGATGAGAACCATCACCTGATCCCCTGTGGCGTAGGCGCGGGCCCGCGCCGTGCGGTCATACCAGACCTTTTGCTTCCTCTGGGCTCTGGCCAGATTTCCCTTGGCCAGGCCCATGAGCTCAGTAAGTCTCTCTCGGAAGGTCAGGACATACTCCACCACTGACTCTCCCTCGGGGGCCGCCTCCCCCTCCCATTCGTCTCTCATCCGGTCCAGGGGCCCCCGTACCCTCCTGCCGTATAACAGTTCGAAGGGCGAGAATCCGGTAGACTCCTGGGGCACTTCCCTGTAGGCGAACAGTAGGTGCGGTAGGTACTTGTCCCAGTCCTGCGGGTGCTGGTTCATAAAAGTTTTCAGCATCATCTTTAGCATCCCATGGAACCTCTCCACCAGCCCATTGGACTGGGGATGATATGCTGAGGCCCAGCTGTGCCGGACCCCACATTTCTCCCACAAGCACCGGAGCAGGGCCGACATGAAGTTGGACCCTTGGTCTATCAGGACTTCCTTGGGGAACCCCACTCGGCTGAAAATGGTCAGCAGCGCATTCGCCATGGTGTCTCCTTCAATGGAGAATAAGGGCACCGCCTCGGGGTAGCGGGTGGCGAAATCTACCACCACCAGAATGTACTTCTTCCCCGACCGGGTTGCCCTGCTGAGGGGGCCCACCCTATTCATAGCCACCTTCTGGAAAGGTTCCTCTCTGATGGGCAGGGACCTCCAGGGATCTTCTTCCTTACCCTGGGCCAGGTGTAATAGCCGGTGATGATACTTCTGGGGCCTCACCGGCTGCCTCCTGATTCCCCACAGTTCTACTTCCCCTTGGGCAGCCCATTCCCGGCACAGGAATCCTTTCTCCCACAGGGATCTGTCTCTGCAGTCTTCCCCAAGGGGGTTTGCAGCGCTGTGGCCAGCAAGTTCCCTTAGCTTCTCCAAGGCGGGATCCCTCTGCAGCTCACTGGCCAGGCCTGGGGTCACCGCCCCACTGAGCCCTGTCCCTGGTGGCTCCCTCCCTGCCGTGGAATCACTTCCCGGCAGCACCTCTGGACCAGGCAAGCCTGGCTGGCAGCTGTCCTGCCCTGCCTGTGTGTTCCCCCACTCAGCTGGGGTCTCTGCTCCCTCGGTGCTCAGCGCTGCCCTGGCTGTCCCTGTGGGGCCAGGCAGCGAGCTCGCTGCTTTGCTCTCTGCATCAGAGACTACCTGAGCCACCTCTCCATTGTGCAGGGGGGTGGGGAGCATCTCTCTGTCCCACCCCTCCCTAGGGGTCTGGTTACAGGCAGGCAGGTAACCGGGGCCTGGCAGCTCCTCCCCCCTGCCAGCCAGGTCATTTGCATTTTCACTGACCATTTCCCTCTTAGCCAATTGGTTTCCTGAGTTCAAATTCAAATCCTCGGCCGTTACAGGGCCAGGGCCTGGATCCTGTCCCAAAGATACACAGTCACCCCCCAACAGCACCTCACCGCTGATATCCTGGAGACCCCCAACCACCAGCCAGCCCGACCCCTCCTGGGTCTGCACAGGGATCTGGGCCATAGGCAGGGCGAATGGGTCCGTCCCTGGGACCCTCACCCAGGTCACACAGCCCCTCAGCATCTGGTGGGGGTGCACCACCCGGGGCCTGACCACAGTTCTCTCTGTCCCGGGGTCTTGCCACCCCCCGAATGTCTCTCCATTGACCATCACCTTCCGCTCCCACTGGGGGTCCATAGGGTTTGAGTCCAGGGCCAGGAGTGGAAATCTGTCCACCATCCCACCCATCTGGCTTGCGGAGTTTATGGCCTTGGGACCCAGCAAGGGGGTTAGATCCCGGGGCTTTTCCGCAGGGTCTCCCTGGTTCCAATCACCAGCCTGCTCCAAGGCAGTGAGGTGGGCCTCCACATCCCCACCCTCCTTAACCAGGGGCAGCAATTTAGGATCGAGGTTCCCTGCGGAGCTGGCACCCCAGGATCTGTCCCCACTTACCCCTGGCCAGTCCCCTATGCCTCTCCGTTCCACCACCGCAAGTTCACGCTGCTGCTGCTGCTTCTTCTGTAGGTCTTTCTCGGGCTCTTGCTGTCTCTCACCGTCCTCTTGCTCTCTCGGACTCAGCTCCAGTCCCATCCGTCTCCGATCCCCTGCTGGGGAACCCGATCGTGAAGACCCCCGTCTGGTTGGGGACCAGACTCTTGGGGATGCCAGGCTATCACTCCAGCTGCTCCCAGATCCTGCTGTAGCCCCATTGGGGTCAGGAATCTGCTCCCTGGAATGGTCATCCTCCTCCAGCCGCGTGATTAACTGGGCTTTAGTGAGCTTTCCAATGTGTATCCCTCTCTTTTTGCACAGGGTTACAATGCTCTTCTTAAGGAGAAAGCGATAGGCCATCACGTCACTGCTCCCAAGTTTGCTGTGGATCCGCAGGCCTGTGTGCTCTTAGCTCCCCACGGTTTCCAGGAAGAACCCCAAGTGTGCCAGCCCTTCTCCAGGTCACCGCCTCTTTGCCAGGGTCGAGCTGCAGCTCCTCTGCCCCTGGGTCCACTCACGGCACCCCCAGGGGAACCCTGTCACCGCAAAAATCCTTCTCTCTCCCAGGGCCAAGCCGCAGGCTCCTCCGCCCCTGGGACTGCTCACTGCAGCCCCCAGGGGGACCCCATCATTGCACAGTCCTTCTTGCTGGTCACACACTCCCAGGGGTTAAGCGTAGCTCCTCTGCTCCCCGAAACCGCTCCTCTGTGGGCCTTCAGCACGCCTGGTCCTCGTTAGCCCCCCTTCGTTCTACTGCTCCCCAGTCACTTACTGCAGGAAGCACCGTTCACGGGGTGCAGAACATCCCACCGCTGCCACCAGTTGTCACGGAGTGTGGGGGAGTCCGGCCCTGCACCCCTCTTCCCCGGATTCACTGGGAGTCTCAGCCAGCCAGTAGAACAGAAGGTTTATTAGAGATGCCAGGAACACAGTCCAACCAGAGCTTGTCAGTACAACCAGGGCCCCTCAGTCGGGTCCTTCCGGGGGGGCAGGGAGCTTAGACCCCAGCCCGGGGGCTCCCTGCATTTCACCCCACAGCTCCAAACGGAGGCAGGGAGGCCAGACCCTGTCTGCCTCTCTCCCCTCTGGTCCGGCCAGCTCCAAACGGAGGCAGGGAGGCCAGACCCTGTCTGCCTCTCTCCCCTCTGGTCCGGCCAGCTCCAAACTGAAAACACACAGACAAAAACTCCAGGAGGCTCTTTCCCTCCCCCCGGGGCCCCTCCTCTCGCCTTTTGTCCGTTCTCCCAGCCAAAGGTGTCACCTCCCAACCCCCGTCCTGGCTCATGTTACAGCCCCAGGTAAAGTCTCCCTTTCCTAATGCAATGCCGCAGGTCCCAGGGAACCTCCCCCACAAACCTCCCAGGTTGAATCCACCTCACTCTCTACTCCGTCACACTAAGGAATGCCCTGCTCCTGGAGGCTGCCATCTTTCTGATGAGTCTTAAAATCAGTGCTCTCGTTAAAGATTCTGTGATGCACTTTGTAAGAGTCAGGACATTAGCTGTGGTGTCCTGGCTAAAGGAAATCTCTGATGGCCCCGTCTACACTCTGAGCACTACAGCAGCACAGCTCTGGCACCGTAGCTATGCCCGTGTACGGCTGGAGCGTAGAGTCTTCCTGCAGTGACCAGTGGGGTTTTTCTGTCGCGGTAGGAACTCCACCTCCCCGATGATTGCTGGGTCAATGAAAGCGTTCTTCAGTCAGCCTAGCCGTGCCTACTCTTGGGGCTAGGTCGGCGTAGCTGCGGCGTGAATTTTTCACACCCCTGAGCGCCATAGCTACGTTGACCTAACTTTTAAGTGGACACCAGGCCTGATAGCTGTGCTCTGACTCTCTGAATTCTTCTTGACTATGGGACTCTTCACTTCCTGCATTCAGTGGTTGCAGAGCGTTACTTTCTAGTGTTAAATAATTGCTGCATCTCAGGGCTGGGTGCAGTGATCCCTGTCCATTGGCATTCATAGGTGCTTTGGGAAGGAGGGTGCTCTCTAAATGTAAGATGCTATTGTTCTCTTCTGGACAGGACCTGAAAGAGGAAATTGACATTCGCCTCTCAAGGGTACAGGACATTAAGTACGAACCCCGACTGCTGGCTGAAGATGATGCCAGGCTCCTGCAGCTAGAGACACCAGGAAGCCAATGTACCGTGTCTTCTAAATATATGCACCCTAACTTATTGATGAGTATATTGGGTGGAGGGGGAGGATGATCCAGGGGCTCCCTGTTCAGCCTTCCAACCTCCACAATGCAAATATCAGCTCTCGGAATCCGGGAATTCTGAAGTGACGTTGCGAGCTTTCGAGCCTGTCGGGCTCTCCCCATAGTATTCACTGACCTGCTGTCTGGGCACAGTCGTTCCCCCTGGGGCAGGTGGTGCTGTTGCTGAGCGGCTCATGGTGACCATGCAGCCTGTCACACCAGAACCTGGCAGGATCCCTAACCGTTACTCTGGCTTGGTTAAAATCAAGCCGATTGCAGCCCTGCCCCTGTCCTTAATAAACAGAAGCAGCCGGTGGGGACCAAGGCTCCCACCACACAGGCTGAAATGAAGCTATTCAGCTCTGCCATATCACAGAGGAAGGCAGCCACAGCCTAGGGCAGGGGTAGGCAACCCATGGCACGGGTGCCAAAGGCGGCACCCGAGCTGATTTTCAGTGGCACTCACACTACTTGGGTCCTGGCCACCGGTCTGGGGGGCTCTGCATTTTAATTTAATTTTAAATGAAGCTTCTTAAACATTTTAAAAACCTTATTTACTTTACATACAACAATAGTTTAGTTCTATATTATAGACTTGTAGAAAGAGACCTTCTAAAAACATTAAAATGTATTACCGGCATGCGAAACCTTAAATTCGAGTGAATAAATGAAGACTCGGCACACTACTTCTGACAGGTTGCCGACCCCTGGCCTAGGGTGTACAGCTGTCTGGGCCACCTCTGGTCTGACACTCCAGGCTTTACCTTTCTCACCAAGCAGAACAGAAACCCCCAGACAAAGGAAACTGATTGTCAGTTACCATTGGTGCTGCATAATCGGATTAGTGTCGTCTGCGATTTGCATGGGGCTAGCCTCATTGCTGGGGGAAAGGCTCCAACAGGATAATCTCCTGTTCACGCAGCCCCCGCTTGTGCCAACTTGCTGGGGGGGCGGTGTTTGTTCTTTCTCCAGACTAGTCTGTGTGTCTCTTTTCCAGGTTGCTATAACTACTTGTACAGAATGAAGGCACTGGACGCCATCAGAGCTTCTGGTAAGAGAGAGCCTTTAGGTGGGGAGCTTGGCCAGTCGGGGGACATGCCTCTGGAGCCGAGGCCAATAGCCTTGTGCTAGCACAAGGGTTCTCAGCCTGGGGGCTGCCACCATATCCCTAGGTGGGAGGGGTCCCAGCCAAGGAATTGGGGTCCTCGCTAGCACAGACGTTCTCATGAAAGCTAGTACATGACCCACACAAAGTGAAGTAGAAGCTAATTTGATGTGGTTAGTCAGTGTCCACGGTGAATAAAATATAGACCGTAACAGACAGCAGAAGCCATGGGAAGTTATTTACACAGAGTCTTTCCTGTCTAAGTTATCTACAGTGTCACAGGAAAAGACATTCCTCAAATACTGCGCTGCCTGGCTTTTCGAAAGGATCCCACAGTTGTGTGCCTCACTGTCGGGGTGGGGGTGTCCAATTTGAGACACCTGGGCTTGACTTTCTGAGAAACTCCCCAAATTAGCACAGGCTTCTGCAGACTTTGGCTGTCAAGTGTCTTTCATGTGCTCCCTTTTGATGCAGTGATTCATGGAACCATCCTAGCTTCAGTCTCTCTGCCTGCAGCAAGAACCTGGTCTCTGCTGTATGGTGCCTCTGTCAGAAAGGCAGAGGTGCAGAAGGAGGAGTTTGGGTCATTCATGAGGACGCGCTCTCTTCCAGGCCCCCTGGAGTGTGTCACACTCTGACCTGCCTGTCACTGGTATCATCGTGTCGCTTTGTTTTTTCAGAGATCCCATTTTATGTAGAAGGCCGACACCCCCAGTCCTTAATGGGAAAGAATTTCCATGCCTACCTGTTGGAGCTGAGAAATTCCAGCACTCCATTCAGAGGCATCCGCAAAACCTTGATTGACACCCTCCTGGATGGGTATGACACTGCACGCTATGGGACTGGGGTGAGTGTCCGCCCAGGTCTTCTCTTTGGTCTTTGCGAAGGGGGTGGATTCCCGCAGAGCCAGGTCTTTCGCCTCGCAGCATTGCACACAATTCCCCACTGTTCTGCCTGCTGCTGCGAGCAGGACCAAGGACAATGCAGTCCAGGATCTCTAAGGCGCTCTTCCGTTTGCGTTCAGGTCTTTGGGAAGACGGAGTATCTGAAGTACCAGGGTGCCCTGACTGAGCTCGCGAACATGTGAGTTTAACTGGCCATGGGGATATTTAACGTCCGGGCCTTGGTCTGCATGGCAATCCGTTGAAGGGGGGTGTGGATGATGAAATTTTGCAGCGTAAGGATCCCATCTTTGTGCAGCTGGCTGTGTCTGTACAGGAACTGAGAAGGGGGAGGCCAAAACCAAACTGACAGTGTCCCCTTTAAGAAGGCCTCCAAAACAACCCCAGGCAGGAGTTCCTAGTTCTTTCATTGTCGTGGGAGGCAGGCAGTCTGTCTCCATTTCCCTGAGGCATCAGGGCAGGGATGGAGCCACTTGATCCAGTTCTTAAGGCCCTTACCTCTGAGCTGTGAGTCAGAGCAACCAACCAAGCAAACTGACAGTCAGAAAAGCAAAGTCTTTAGGGCTCAGGTCAGGAGTGGCCTGGGGCCTGCAATGTAGAGCAGCCAGCGTGGCTTCTGATCGTGTCCGTTCAGTTTCCTTCTGGTGTTTTCCTTGACCGCACCTAGGCTGACCCTTCTACAGGTTAAAGAGCACACACTGCCACAATTTGCCTGCCCAGACCTGCCTTCCGAGAGCCTGTACCCTGTTGATGTAACTGACTGGCACATCTAATTAGGCATCTTGCAGTCTCAGTATTTTCTCAGGAAGGGTTGCTCTCTGTTCCGGGTGGATTCCGTAACATCCCCTTTTTCTCCACAGTATCAAAGCGCGAGGAGGCAGCAGCCAGAGGCAGCACCAGTCAGCAGCAAAGGACCTCACGCTCTCGCCTGATGTCTCCAACCCAGCCACCATCCAGGTCACCTACCTGCCTTCCAGCCAGAAGAGCAAACGTGCCAAACACTTCCTGGAGCTGAAGAGCTTCAAGGACAACTACAACACGCTGGAGAGCACCCTGTGAGCTGCAGCAGGAGCGCTGCTCCTGGGACCTGCCACCGAGAGCCCCTTGCTGGGTGGGGCAAGTCACAAGGGGCTTTTGGCCACAGTCAGGGTCCAGGCGGCAGCTGGAAGGCGGGAAGTCACTGGGCTCATGGATCACTCACTGCAGCATGGAGTTGGATTCAGCCGTGACATCATGGCTGGGATACCTGGCCCCTGGGCAGGAGGCTCTTTCCAAAGCCGTGTACTGGCTGCAGAACAGGGAGATGACCAGCAGCCAGCATGGGCCTTGTGTTTTGGGCTCTGAAGAGATTCCAGACTCGATCCCTTTTTAGTGGCTAGTGTCTCTCCGGAGCCCCTAGCCCTGTGAATAGACACTTGAGTAGCTTTAGCATATTTATAACAGACACTGCTCCAGGTCAGTGCTCCTGCACCCCTCTGCACTGACAGCAATGGCTCCATTCACTCCACCGACCCTCCATCACCCAGCAATGGCTCATGCGCTGAGGCCAGGGGTGGTTTCCAGCTCCCTCGCTGGAGCCACGGGCTGGGCTTTCCAAAGGGTAAAGGCCTCGGGGGGCTTGGTTCCCTCTGATGCAATGGGGGCCTGTGGTTCCATCCTCCCACTCCTTAGCCTGTTGTGCTTGAATTGCACTTTAGAGCTGGGGGGTATCAGGGTCGGTGGGGGGTGGGGGTTGGCCATCGATATCTTGAGCCTGTTTAAACCCCACCCAGACAGCTCCGTGGCCTGCTCTGGGGGAGAGGGTGCTGCTGCTGCTCACTGTCTCTTCCACACACCCCAGCTGGGCAGCCGGGTGAAAACCTTCCCCGTTCCCTCCTGCTCTCACCAGCGCCTCGTGCCGTTCGCCATGAACTCCTCCAGGGGAAGGGGCTGCAGCAAGCAGCAGCACACCCTCGGGCAGAAGCTCCCAGGCTGGAGGCAAGCGAGCACCCCCCTGCAAGCTGTGTGTGCTGCCTGCCAGTCACCCGGCTCTGGGCCGGCGGAGGTGCCCCTGGCAGCCTGGCCTGCTCTCTCTCTCTTTTTAAATTGCTGTTTAATAAAAGGAACGTTCCCCTGTGGCCGACGTGCACCGCTGCTCTTTGACTGCAGGGAGCCCTCACTCTGACCCCACCTGCTCTAGGGCTCCACACGCTGCTCTTTGATGGGAACCGTCACTGTGACCCCACCTGCTCTAGGGCTGCACACGCTGCTCTCTGGACAGCCTGAGGCTGCAGTGGCTAAGCGGCGGGGGGGGGGGGGGGGGGGGGGCGGCCGTGGCTGATGCAGCTGCCCGTGCTCTATTGGGGGGGAGTGTTTCTGAGAAAGGTCCTTGACTGTCACTGCACTGAGCAGCCTCCTGCATCACCTGGCCCAGAACAGCTGGGAGCCCCCAAGGCTCAGCTGCTGCCTGCTTCCTCCAGCTGCTCCTCCCCTGACATTCCCGGGGTCAGTGCCCCCTCCCCTCCGGACCTGGCTGGAGTTGGGATTCTCACTGCATCACATGCTCCTTTAGGGGTTCCTTTCCCTGTCCCCTCCCGGGGAGAAGGGGCAGGGACTCCTTGTTTTACACTTGGGAGCAGAGGAGGTGACTCGCCACTGTGCCTAGAGGGAGTGGGTCGCAGAGCTGGGATGGAAAGGCAGAGGCTTGGCTCCCCTCCCCTTCTCAGCACCAGTTGGGCTGGGGTCATTCCTACACTGTCGGTTCATGCCAGTTGGGTGCAGTCCCTGGGTTCTTTGCCAGCTGCCAACAGCCCTTCCCTCAGGCCACGTGTGGCTGGTTCAGGTCGGTTTGCTGCCCGTGTTCGAGATTGGGATCGCAGTTATCAGCTCTCAGTTACTGAGGCAGCCAGAGCCTGGGCATTACAGACACGCCGTGCCGTGGCCGATGGACGGGGAGCGGCTTCGTACAGTACGTGTGTGCCTCGCACAGGGCGTGGGGCCCTGCTCCGCTAGCAACGTTTCCTTGGTGATTGCATGGAGGGGGAGTTCCCCGCCGGGTTCACAGGATCCGGCCCAAGGGCAGCAGGATTTGTCCCTTGCCGTCTGCAGCGGGAGGGGTGGTTCCAGGGCAGCGGCCCAGAGGCTCCTGCAGCTCCCTGGCTGGGGGATACTGGGCACCGGTGAGCACCCAGGCCCCAGCCACGGGGTGCCTGAAGCCTGCTCTGCCCGCTCCTCCGGGCAACGCGGCTCACCCAGTCAGAGCCTCCGGCTGCGTCCCACGGTTCTAAAGCGTGTGCTGCTGCCATGGTGACCAGGGAGCCAAACGGTAACGGGACGGCAGCTCCCCCCAGAGCCCAGCACCCGCCCCGCAACAATGGCACCTGGCAGGGATAAGCTGGGCAAGAGCAGCCATGCCCCCTCGCTCCAGCAGCTCCTGAAGGAAGAGGAGGTAGGGTGTGGAAGGGGAGGGGGCAGCCAGGTGTAGAGACGGGGGGGGGGGGGGCGCTGGCAGGGTGTAGAGACAGCGGGGGAGACAGGCATGGAGCCAGGGCCCAGGAGGTGTAGAAGGGGGGCAGCCCCTGAGCACATAGACCAGAGGGGAATGGGTCCCCTATGAAGGCCAAACTGGGCCTGGCCAAGCCCCATGGGCCCCGTCGATGGCAGCAGCCCGTGGGGCTGAGCAGCTCCCAGCTGCATAGGGGGCAGGTCTCATCAATGCCAGAGGTGTGGGGAGAGGCTGGCGTCCCATCTCATTCCTAGGGCTGGATTCTGCCCATGGCCACAGCCCTGGTCTCTTCATGCTACCCCCGGCCTGACAGCCGGTATCCAATCAGCACCCCCTCACCCTGTCCTGGCACGTCCCCGGGCCAAACCCTGCCCTCCCTGGGGCATGAAGGGAGGGGACAGCGCCCCCAGCAGAGCTCCCCAGTCAGGCTTTGCTTTCCCTGCCCTACCTCCCTGCAGAGAGTTGAAGGCTCACTCACCCCCTCTGCCTTTGGCTCCCCACTGGCATCTCCCGCTGCCTGCCCTGGAGCACTCTGCGGTTTGGATGCCTCTGTTCATGGGCCTGGCTCTGTTGTCTGGCCCCCGAGGGCTCCCAGCGACTGGAGGGGATCAGAACACGCAGGTCCTGGCTCTTCAAACGGTGGCACTTGTAAGACTCGGGGCATCAAGCCAGCGAAACCCAGCATGAGTATTTACATTCTCCCCTAAGCGATTGCACAGGGAGGCTGCTCTGCTAGCCAGCTGCCAGGTTGCGCCCCAGAGGTGGCTGCATGGTAGTGCTGGGAGTCCTCACTCTCCTATTTTATAGCTCACTGTACAAAGCACTTTGGGGCCCTTCAGGGTGACGGGTGCTAGGAGCTGTCACCCCTCCGCCACCCAAAATGGGAGGCACTTTGAGCCAATCAGTGCAAGAAGCCTCTTTCCCTTGCCAGGGCTTGGTGATTTCCCCTACCAGCTGCTAGTCCTTGTGACTCAGGCCGGGGTGAGGCTGGGCCCAGGGCTGACTGTGCCATTTGATTGCAGTTGGTGAAGAAGGAGGCTGCCTACGAGAAGCTGGCGAAAAGGTAAATGGGTTCATGGAGGGAGGTTTCTAGCTCTTTGTTACTGTGATCAAAGCCACTTCTCTGTGGAATAACAACGCCCAGCACGTCCAGCAGCAGAGCGCTCGGGTGGGGGGGCAGGGGGCTACTGACAAAGGGAACCATGGGGGTAAGGTGACCATATTTTCCCAAAGGGAAAACGGGGCACCACAAGGGGCCTGCCCAAGGACAGCTGTCTCCTCCAAGGGGGCCCCCACCGCCACCCACCTGCATGGGGCCGGCCTGTGAGAGGAGGTCCAAGCCCACGCTGAGGGTGTGATTTAGAGCCCAGCAGTCGCCAGGCTGGGGAGCGGGGGCTGTTGTGTTGGGAGCTGCCTAGACCCAGAGCGAGACAGTCCCCGCCCCAAGGACCTCATGCTCTGAACAGACGAGACAAGGCGGGAGGGGAAACCGAGTCACGGAGCGCGGCAGGGACGGAGCCAGAAATAGACGCCAGGCCTCCCACGTCAGGGGACTAAGCAGCTGTTCAGTGCCCAGGAACCAAAAGTGAAAGCGTGGAGTGCGTTTTGATTGGCAGCTTGAGGGCCCAGCAGGGGCCGGGGAAGGAGGCAGGGAGGGCCGGGTTCCGCTGACTCAGCGCAGCCAGGTGCTCACTCAGGCAATCGGGTCAAACTCAGCCCGGGGGTGAGGGGTTTGGTTCTGTCCCCCTCGGCCAACGGCTGCCAACCCCCCTCATGTTTCCACGCAACTCACTCCCCTCTGCTCCGGGCCTCTTCCGAACAGCGCGAGGGGGGAGCTACAAAGGTGTCTCTGTCCCCTCCCCCCCACAGCTGGGCGTGGGGCCGAGTCATCTGTCTGGAGAGGGAGAAGCAGGAGGAGCAGAGGCTGGTGAAGTCCTGCCGGAACCTGTGTGCGGGCGTTGCAGAAGAGCTGTGCTTCGCTAACAAGGCGCTGGTGGTGGTAAGGCGCAGCCTGGCGGGAAAGGCCCCTGCTGGGAGCTCAGTGAGAACGTGGCAGGGGGCGCCAGGGTGGATCACCCACCCCGGGCGTCGCCGCGGCCAGCTCCGTCTGGGTCCCGTTTGCAGCACAAGCCTCTGGCCCCAGCAAGGCAGGAGCCGGCTCCTCGTGGGCACGGGGCAGCGGGATCAGGGCGGGGGCGTTTCGTTTGGAGGGATACGGCCCGACCAAGTCCCGGGGAAATGCCCCAGAGCCAGCGGCCTCAGAGAACCTGCCGTGCTCCCGCTGCTGCCTTTGCAGATCCGCCCATCCCACTGAGCGGGGAAAGGGCCACTCTGGGCCCCAGTCCCCACGCGCGGGCACCAGGCGAGCGCCAGCAGAGGGGCAGTGCGAGGGGAGGTCAGGCCTGACGCCCGGCCACACCCAGCCCGGCAGCAGGCAATGGGACCAGGCATGCGGCCCCAGGCAGGTGCCAGGGAAGGGCAGAGGGGTCCTGGCTTCTCACACAGCTCTTGGCCTCCCCGCCAGGTCCGGCGTGCAGCCCTGCGCTCCCTCCTGCACCACGAGCACCTGCAGTACCAGCGCGAGCTGAACCACGGGGGGAAGTCCTTCTACGCGGAGCGGCTGTGAGTGCCCGGCTCTGGGGAGCAGCGACCTGCCCTCACCCGCCCCCTCGCACCACCAGACTGGGACCCCAGCGGCCCAGGTTCCATGGGACCCCAGGCTTTGCACTTCGCAGCGCTTCCCCGTCCTGCCCCACAGCCGCCTTCCCCACGGGACAGTCGTGGCTGTTGCTATTTCAGAGACAGCGTCAAAACCTCCCTCCCGGGAATATTAAAGTGTCGAGCTATGCGGGAGCAGCCTGAGGCTCTGGAGAGAGGCGGCGTTTAGATCCCATCAGGGGGGGCGGGAGGGGGCAGCCCAGAGGCGGCAGGAGACCCCATGTCGTGGGGCAGACTTGAAGAAACTCCACGGATTTAGCAGAGTCCTTGGCCTCTCTGCTGGGGCGGGTGAGCTCCCGATTATGCTGCGGAAGCCCCACCAATGGGGTTGGAATCACTGGTCTAATGTGTGTGTGAGCATCTCCCCCTGGGGGCAGCTCCCATCCATGTGGGCACAGAGTCCATGTGGGGCCTGCGGCCAGCTGGCCGGCTTCGGGGCTCTCGGCACCATGATGTTGGGCCAGGGAGGAAGCTGGTTGTGTCGCTAGAATTCCCAAGAGGCCTTCGGCTTCCCTTTGCCCCTCCCAGCCCAGGGCCTCCCAGCACTTTGGGCAGGGAGCCTCCCAGTGCCCCGGCAGCAGCATTATCAGCACTGTCTCGAGGGGAAACTGAGGCAGGGGGTGCAGAAGGATCTTGTGCCAAGATCTTGTGCCAAGGGGGGAGGGATAGCTCAGTGGTTTGAGCATTGGCCTGCTAAACCCAGGGTTGTGAGTTCAATCCTTGAGGGGGCCATTTGGGGATCTGGGGCAAAAATTGGGGATTGGTCCTGCTTTGAGCAGGGGGTTGGACTAGATGACCTCCTGAGGTCCCTTCCAACCCTGATATTCTATGATTCTATGATTACTCAGCAAGTTAGTGGCACAGCCAGGTACAGAAGATCCCAGGAGTCCTGGCTCCTCAGCCCCCCGCTGTAACCCACTGGACCCCACTCCCCTCCCAGAGCCGGGGAGAGAACCCAGGCATCCTGGCTCCCAGCGCCCCCTGCTCTAACCATCAGCCCCCACTCCCCTCCCAGAGCCGGGGAGAGAACCCAGGCATCCTGGCTCCCAGGCCCCCTGCTCTAACCACCAGCCCCCACTCCCCTTCCAGAGCCGGGCAGAGAACCCAGGCGTCCTGGAAAACAGAATCCAATGAGGCCCCTTGAAACCATCCAGCAACTTGCAGCTGCACACGCGCCCTCCCCGCTGAAGCCGCTGGGGGGGTGGGCGGGGGGCTGCACCTGTCATCTGTGCAGCGTCTCTGACACCTGGTGGCCAAGTGGGTTAATGCAACCAGAGGCGAGACCAGAGAGGCCCCCAGCCTGGAGGAGCCCGGGGTGTGCCAAGCCCCGCTGCGGGGGTGCAAGGAGGGACCCCGGCAGTGCCTGCCTGGTGGAGATGCACTTGCAGAGGGGGGCAGCCGGGCAGCCAGGCCCCTGCGTGCCAGAGTCGCAGCTGTAGCGTAAGGCCCCTGTCCCCTGGGGCTTAGCACCGCCTGGGGTGGGGTTAGCTACAGCTGTGGGGAACCCCCCACAAGCTGTGATTTCCTAGCTCCAGGGCAATGAAGCTCCCCCCCCAGAGGGGTGCAAGGTCCCGGTTGCTGTCTGGCTGGCGTCCAAGGAATCCTCCCCGGGGTCCGGGTGGCCCCAGCTCAGGGAAGGGACGTTGGGGCTGAGGGGTGCAGAGGGAACTGGAACGGAGCAGTCCAGCAAGGAGGGGGCCAGGGCTTGGCACGACAGGAAGCACGTCTGAACACGTGACACATGCACACACACGTGTGTGCACTCACGCATTCCCATGCATGCACACGCCCCCTGGTGAGAGCATAGCGCCCAGGGGCCAGCCCGCACGCTCTGTGCCCAGCCTGGCCTCTCTGCTATAGCCCCCGGAGCGCCAATCCCCGCCCTGGGGGCACTGGCCAAAGTGGGAGATACCACCCAGCGCTGTCAGTGCAGAGTGGGGGGGTCCCAGCAGGGGGATCCCCAGGGTATGGACTCCCCTCCCCATGCACCCCCCAACAGACATACATGCTCCCTCACTGCACCCACTAAACACTCCCCCCCGGCACCACTGACACCCCCCCCCCCACACACACACCCAACACATCACAGGCTCACAAACCAGGCCAGGGCGCCCAAGGGCAGCTAACAAAGGGGGCATGTCACTGGCCTTTGTATTTATAGCCTGTGATCAAGTACCCTGCCCTCTGGCTGCTGGGCCTGCCCCATCCCACCAGCCCGGCTTCTCCCCCCAGCTCCAGGAGAGGGGTCGGGGGCTTTCAGGGGCAATCGTTGTGTCTAGGGAGGGTTTGGCAGAACCAACCCCCCTTCTCCCCCCACCCCCCCGCCGACTTGTCTCCCCCCGCCCCAGCCGATTCCTACAGTCCACGGCCAGACGGGACCACTGTGATCATCTCATCCGACCTCCTGGAGAGCACAGGCCAGACCCCCGCCCCCAGTGATTCCTGATGGGACTGGAACAGAGCTTCCAGGAAACCGGCCCCGCTGGTGATGGAGAATCCCCCCCAGCCCTGGGTAAATTGGTCCAGGGGTTAATTAAAAATCTGCCCCTTCTGTCCAGTCTGAGTTTGCCTCGCTCCCGCTTCCAGCCCTCGGCCTGTGTCAGCCCTTTGCCTGCTGGACTGGGGAGCCCAGGAGCAAACAGCTGGTCCGGTGCAGCTACGGACCACCTGGGCTCGAGCCACCCCTGAGCCTTCGCTTTGTGCAGCAAAACAGCTGGAGCTGCTGGAGTCTCCCACTGGGCGGCAGCTTTTCTAACCCACCGTCTCCACATCCCACACCAGACCTGGGCGCAGCACTGGTGCCAAGTACCGAGAGAAAAACCCTCTCTGCTCCCACACGCGGTGCCCCTTTCCGTGCCCCGGGCCAGCGTCGGGCTGGGTCACAGCTCGCGTTGGGAGCTCCCGTTCCGCTGACAATTCCCCCCGCCCACCCAGGTCCTGCAACACGTCCTGCCCCGGGGCCTGGAGCCCAGGGCAGGCCAGCGCTAGGTCAGCCTGTGGAGCCCAGATCCTCCCTGCCAATCGGGGAACAAGGCCCAGCCTCTCCCCCAGGGACACCCCCATCCCCTGGGGAAGGGGGTCACACATGGAGGGGGGCTTCCTCCCTGGCCCTCTGCCCCACCCCCCATGCCCGCATGTGGCCCCTCCATGGCACCTGGGATGGGCTGGGAGTGGGCGGTGCAGAGAGGAGGCGGAGTGTGGGGGGAGCATGGCCCCATGTGAAGGAAGAGCACAGGGAGCAGAGCCCCCAGGCCACACATAACCCCCCCTCCCCCGAGCCGCTGGCTCTCTGGCCACACACTTGGGGGATGGAGCTGGGGAGGGGAGGGGGGCACAGCCAGACGCACAAGGGGTCCCGCAGACTCGGCTCCGCCCAGCCCCTCTTGTTCTGTTCTGATTGAGCAGCACGGCCCCCACCCTTGGCATGGGGGGGGGGGAATGGGGGCAGGTGTCACAGGCCCAGTGCAGGGGAAGTGGGGGGAGCAGCACGGCCCCCCCTTGGCACAGGGGGGGAATGGGGGCAGGTGGCACAGGTCCGTGCAGGGGGAAGTGGGGGGAGCAGCACGGCCCCCCCTTGGCACGGGGGGGAATGGGGGCAGGTGGCACAGGCCCAGTGCAGGGGGAAGTGGGGGGAGCAGCACAGCCCCCCCTTGGCACGGGGGGAGGGAATGGGGGCAGGTGTCACAGGCCCAGTGCAGGAGGAAGTGGGGGGAGCAGCACGGCCCCCCCTTGGCACGGGGGGGGGAGGGAATGGGGGCAGGTGTCACAGGCCCAGTGTAGAGGGAAGTGGGGGGAGCTTGCTCGGGCATAGGCCCCCCAAACACACACCCCTGAGTGGTCTGAAACCCTGGGCAGCCCCCCCCCCCCCCCGCCCCCAGCTCTCCCTTGGAGCCCATGGGCCTGCAGCCTGGCCAGCCCCTGGACACCCCTCAGCCCATGGCCCAGGGATCTGCACTTGGGCTTGTTGCTCCCCAAGCCGGGACTTTGGGCCGAGTCTCCCCCCTCGGCCTGACCTTGGTGGCTCCCCGCCCGAGGGGCCGTCAGCGCCGGGCCTGGCTCCGCGTATTGACAGCGCCGGAGCAAGAGGGGCCTTTCATTAGCGCGTCTGTCGGCTCACATCAGATCAGCTGTCAGGGACACGCGCCAGGGCCTGTGCCCCCCCGCCCGGTCCCGGAGATCCACCCCCTGGCCCTGCCTGGGTGGCCCCAGCCCCCCACCTTTGTCCCCAGCTGCTCTGCTCAGGTGTGGGCTGCTCTCCCTGCCGTGCCCAGCTCTGTCCCTGGAGACGGGGCCTGCTGAGCCCAGGGTGCAGAGCGAGGGGCCGGGAGCGGCTCGTGCCCAGGGCCCATGCAGGGGGCCTGGGCGTTTCCCGTCCCTCCTGTCCCAGCTGGGGATTCTCAAGGCCCCCAATCCCTGTTCTTCCTTTCACCTCTTCCCCCCTCCCCGCGGGTGGGACCAAGCGCAGAGCAGCTCCCTCCATGAGCCAGCAGGAGGCGGTCACAGCACCATGGGGACCTCTCCCCCTCCCCACAGCCCGCCATGGCTGGGGGGAGAGGGCCCCAAGGCAGGGCTGGGGAAGGAGCCCAGCGGACAGGATCTGCTAGTGGCTGGGTCTGGGGCCCCTGTGGCTGAGGGGGTGCTGGGACCCCGAGTTGCTGTGGTTGGGGCTGGGCAGAGCGGGGGGAGGGGGGCTGATCTCTGCGCCCCCCCCCCCCCGCCCCCCTGGCCCATCTGTCTCTTTCCCAAGGTCAGTGTGTTCAGGAGCGTGTCCTGCCGCCGGGAAAACTCCATCGGGACAAAGGGATCAATGGGGCAGCGGGAACTAATGGGCTGCACTAGAGCTGGGTCACGGGGAGGGAGAGCCCCTGACGCCGACAGTGTAACCCACCCCCCACCCCCCCAGTCACCAGCGAGGCAACTGCCACAAAGGGCCCGGCCCTGCCCTGCTGACGCCAGCCGGGCTCCAGGGCAAGGCCAGGGGAGCTGCATGGAGGTCAGAGCAGAAGCAGGCGCCTCGCCCCCTGTAACAGCCCCCTACCCTGGAGGGGGGGGCATCTCCCCCTTTCACAGCTGGGCAAACAGAGGCACAAAGATGGGGAGGGACTTGACTGTGGTCACCCAGTTAGTCCGTGACTGAGCTGAGATGAGAACCCAGGAGCTCTCACAAAATCCAGCAGACCCCACTCCCTTCCCACAGCCAGGATAGAACCCAGGAGTCCTGGCTCCCCAAATCCAGCAGACCCCACTCCCCTCCCAGAGCCAGGATAGAACCCAGGAGTCCTGGTGCCAAGCTCACCCATCACCCTCTGAGAACCAGGCAGAGCTCTCTGGCTCCCTGCTAGAGCGGCTCCAGGTCATGGTGGCATGGACGCTGTCGCTCCCCCTCCACCCGTCCCTACAGTGTTGTGGGCCCCGCTGCCCCCCACAGGGTCGCCCAGCCCATCAGAGCTCTGGCCCCCCTGATGGGTGGGGAGCAGCCCTGTGACCTGGCTGTGGCTGCTTCACATGTGGAGTGGGTCATAGGTGGCTAGTTATACGAGGATTGTGCACCCAGTGCTGAGATGCGGCTGCCTCTGGGGTTGGATGTGACAGCTGTTTATACAGGGGCGTACACCCAGTGCTGAGATGTGGCTGCCCCTGGGCTGGGGCACAGGAGCAGCTGAACAGCCTCCCAAGAGTTGGGGCCAGGAAGTGGGAATTCATGCGGTGGGGTGTCATTTCCGA
This sequence comes from Macrochelys suwanniensis, assembly GCA_033296515.1. Lineage (NCBI taxonomy): Eukaryota > Metazoa > Chordata > Testudines > Chelydridae > Macrochelys > Macrochelys suwanniensis. Next base: position 17,676,782 of record CM065795.1, on the reverse strand, counting down.
GCTGGGCTCTGGGCAAGATGCCAAGGGTCACCCCCGTCCCCGACAGGGGTGAGCCGGGACGCAAGGTCTCTCGTGACTGGGGGCGGGGGGGGGGGGCAGTCACGCTGCGTTTCAGTTCGTTCATTCTACTGGTGGTCCTGACCCATCCACCCCACTGCCCGGAACCCCTGAGCCAGCCCCACCCTGGCCCCACCCTGCCCCTCCGGTAGCCCTGCCAGGCGGGTGTGAAAGGCGCCCATGGGGTGAGCTTTGCACAGGAGTCAATGGGGGGGGGGGTAACGTCCGGGGGTGGGGTGGGGCTAGGCCTGCTCTCTGGTTTGGCTGCTGTGTGCGTGAGTGCCCCCTGCTGGAGCTTGCTGCCCCCTGCACTAGCTCGCTGCCTGCTGGGCAGAGCACGGGGCAAAGGGAGACGTTCCCAAGCGGGGTGCGTTTGGTGCTGCCAGCGCAGGCCGGCCGGGTGCCTTAGCCACCGATTGCTGGGGCAGGGAGCTCTCTCTGCACCGGGACAGCAGGATTCAGCCCTGTGGATTTCACACCTCTGCCCCCACAAGCCGGGGAGTGGGCCTGGGGTGATGGGGGACGGGGTGGGGAGTTCTTCGGCGACAGCTCCCGATATCGACGGGACGCGGGCTAGCGGCTCCTGGCTCGGGGGCAGCTGGCAGCAGCGCGGGTGGATCGAACCGCATTGATCAGGGGATAATTTAACTCGGAAGGCGGGGGGGGTGGGATTGATGGGTGGTAATTAATGGGAACGAGGACACGTGTGCATGGTCCGGCCGCTCGAGTGTGCGATTCCCCCCGCCGGACGCAGCTGAGTGCGTTTATAAACCGGAGCCGCGCGTGCAGCCTGACCCAGAGCCGCGCGGGGAGCGCCTGGCCAGCACGCCCGGCTCAGGTAAGGCCCCGGCTCCAGCGCTCAGTCTGTCTGGGGACGCACTGCCAGCACCCGCAGGGCAGGGACAGGGGCAAGGAGTCTAGGGCAACCTCCGGCCACCCGCAGCAGGCCAGGGCAGGCTGGGGGCCGGTCACAGGTGTGGGGCGAGCTGCCCTTCCCGCTGGTGCCGGAGGATGGGCCTTGGTCCAGCTGCTCTCCAGGGACGAGCGCTCCAGCCTTGGGTCCCAATCCCCAGGCCGCTGGTGGCTCCTCTCTGTGATGGGGGAGCTCAGTGCGGCCAAGGGAGGGGGGGGGACTGACAGCGCCCACCGTCCCACCTGCCCTGCCCTGGCTGAGCCCCGTCTCTCTGGCTGCTGAGGGTCACAGAGATCTGGCCCTGGACACCCTCCCTCCATCCACGGGACACAACCACTCCCACAAGTCCCCAGGCAGGCGCTCAGACCTGCCTGTCCATGCGTCCTGTCCTGTGCCCATCACCGTAGCCTCTGGACTCCTCCAGGCATTAGCTCTCCAGGCTGAGCCCACCGGACTCCTCCAGCGACATGACCCACCTGATCTGCTCTGTGTGCCGAGAGGAGGTTCCCAGACCCCTCCCTAGCCGGGCCCCGGGGGGCGGGCGCTATCCCTGGTCTCAGGGGTGTGGGGGGGAGACAAGGTGCAGTCCGAACCTGGGGAGACCCTGCTGTCAGCAGCACCACCTGGGAGAGGCTTTTGTGAAGGGGGGGCCTTGCACTTCCATCCAGCAGCCCCCCCGCCCCCAGCAGAGCCTGGCTTTCTGAGAACAGACCCCTGCAGACAGAGCAGGTGAATCTAGGACCCCAAGTCCAGCCTCCCACCCCGCAAGCATCCAGCGCCGGCAGCAATCAGTGACCTGGTCACTACGGTGGTCAGGAGCGAGCCGCCTGCTGCCCTGTGCAGCCAGCCAGCTGTGGGGCTCCCTCGCCTGGGTGGTGGGTCTGGGCTGCGTCCTTGGGCAGCTGGAGACGGACCGGCTGGAGCCACGGGACAGGGGGTGGGGGGTTAGTCTTCCGTAGCCCCGATGGGCCGGCTGCTGGGAGGATGGGCAGGGGGCCGGGCTGGAGCGAGGACGCTGGGTTCTCTGACCACTGACCCACTGTGTGACCTTGGGTGAGTCTCTTCCCCAGCCTGTGCTTCAGTTTCCCCATACGGACAAGGGGGCTGGGGCTGCTGCCCAGCGCTAGGGGTGAAATGCTCCCGGCTGCAACGCCAACCCCTGGCGGGCAGCAGGGCCACCGATCGGCGCCGGTGTCTCGCAGGCCGCTGGGCTTGGTGCCCCTGGGTCCGTTCCCCAGGAAACAGCTGCTTACACTGCATCTCCCTCCCTCCAAAGCATCTCGAGACGGACTCAGCCCCAGGGTGGGAGGCTGCAGCCACGCTGGCCAGGGGAGCAGCTGTGGGGTGGCGGTGCCATGGTGTGGGCGCGTGCTGGGGGTCATGTGTGTGTGTGCAGAGGGGAGCTGGGATGGACACAAGAAAAGGACCCCACCGGCTGGCCAGTGGGGGGCGGCCAGGCCTCAGGAACCCCTCTCCTCCCCTAGAGCTTTGGGAGCTGAGCGGCTGCAGAGAGATGGAGGGCAGAGGGTCCCGCTAGCTAGATCCTGCTGGTGTAGGGGGAAGGGGTGTGTGTGTGTGGGGGGATGTGCGTGGAGATCATAGGGGTAGGGGGGCACGGGAGGGATGGGGGACTTGGGAGGGTCATGGGGGGATTTTGGGCGCTTGTGAGATGTGGGGGGACAGGGAGATCATGGGGGGATATGGGCATGGGGGGGTCTGTATCAGAGCATGCAGCATTCCCAATTCTAATGACCACACCCATGGCCAGGGTCCCTGACCAGTGACTCCGGGGCTGCGGGCTCCACCGGGGATGGCTTTAGCCTGCAGGGGGCAAGACACAGGCTCTGGCTAGTGCAGTGCACTGGGGCAGGGGGCTGAGTGGGGGGTGCTGATGGGGCACGTAGCTCCCCAGAGGTGGCCCAGGGACCCCCTGCCCTTCCCTAGCCCCCTCCCCACGGGGCCCTCAAGGTGCAGTACAAACAATGCCACACAGCCCCTTGGTCAGGACCCTTAGCCCCGAGGGACAGAAGGGGAAACTGAGGCACAGGGTGGGGCAGAGACTTGCCCACGAATGGAACGAGAGCCAGGAGTCCTGACTCCCCCTCGTCTCACGGAACGCTGCTCCCTTCCCACTAGGGAAGGAGCCAGCCCACTCGAGGGGCTGCACAGGATGGAGCCGGTGGGGAAGGGGGCAGGGAAGGAGCCCGGCAGAGGGGGCGCGGGGGAGGGGGGATGGGACCCATTTTCCTCCCCCCTGGTTCTATGCTGAGCCGGGGCAGAGCCAGGGGAGCAGGCCCCAGACCCAGCCAGGGTGGGGGCAGTGGGGGGGGCCGTTAACCCTCATGCTCTCCCTCTTTTCTTCCGCAGTGCGCCAGGGCCGGACCCTGCCCCTGCCCCTGCCCCTGCCGCTGGCTGATATGTTTGATATTAGGTTGTTTTATTGGAAAACCAACTAAATATCAAACATATTCTTCCGGCGCCAGGGCCGCTCAGCACCGCCCTGGGGCAGACGCCGTCGGCTTTCTCCGCCCGCCTGGCCCGGCTTCCAGCAAGCCCCACTCCTGGGACCATCGGCGACACCGGCCCGGGGTGGGGGGCAGCTCCCCTCCGATTGGATCCGCCCTTCCCCCTCCTGTCGTTCCTCTGCCCCCTGCTCCCCTTGCTCCAATAAAGCTGTTTAAGAGCCTCTCCCCATCAATGGCCATTGTTTCCCTCTGTGGCACCAAATGCGGAGCAGAGGCGTCTCGCCCGCAGGGGCCAAAGCAAACAGGAGGGTTGAGATCCCAGCACCGGGGGGGCTGAGGGGGCCATGCTCAGCCAGGACTTTGCCCAAGGAGACGAGAGGCGTGTTAGTTGCAGGCCTCAGGCCTTTCTGAGCCAGGCATGGGCCCGCTCCATGGGCACCAGTAATGTGCTGCCCGGCTATGGGGCAGGGAGCAGCACAGCCCCTGGGGCTCATCCCCCCCCCCCCCAGGGGCAATAGAACTAATGCCCCCATCCCTTGAGTCCAGCGGGCTGAGCTGAGCCCCCAGCCCCGCTCACAGACAAAGCCCCGTTTCTCCTGGCCCTGCTGCCAAGATGGGGTCGGGTTCCCTGGCCCCCTCAGGCAGCCAGGGCCCAGGCCGGGGCATCGGAATGGGCCCAGGCCCCTTCCCACCTCCTGGCTGGGCAGCTGGAATCTCCTGGGTGGATGGTTGGGATGGCAGCGGTGTCACACACGCGCCAGCTGTCAGCTTTCGGTTTCCGGAATGGAATGAACTCGGCCTTGAATAAACATGGCCCCGCGCCCGCCGCCCTCGCTGGGGGGATTGTTCTCCCGGGCGCCTGGGGTTTATTTCAAGCGCCGAAGTCGGGCGCTGCAGGAACAAAAAGCCCGGGGGTGCTCTGTGCGGGCTGCTCACCTCGCCTGCCCCATCCCGCCAGCTCCCCCGAGCCTGGGCTGGGGGGCAGGCCGTGCTCCCCCACCCCACCCCACTGGCGATGCTGCCTGTGGCTATGTTGGCCTGACGGAGGCCACGTTTCTGGTGCTCTGTGGGCAGGGCCTGGCCTGGCTCTGCTCAGGCATTGGGGATCTGGCCGCGCAAGGGGCAGCTTTTCGGAAGCTCAGCTCACGCCCGTCACTGGGGAATCCACCCTCAGCATGGGGGTCAGGGCCCCCCTGAAGAGCACAGAGCAGTAATGGGGGGAAGCTGCTGAGATTTTGTCCGGGCAGAGCCCTGGCCCCCAGCTCCTGGCACCAGTCCCCTAAAACCGTCAGCCCTGCCTGCCCAGCACCTGCTTCTTGGGCCCTGCACAGGTCCCCACGGAGAGCAGAGCAGAGCGGCTCCCCCCCTCCCACCCCCACCGCCCCGTCAGACACCTCTGGGTGCGTCTGGGCAAGGCTCCAGGGCTCCCACTACGCGCCCGGCTGCGCTGCAGCCTGAGACAGTCCCTGACCCCACCTCCGGGGGCGTGGGGTGGTGCAGAACCGGCGGGTAGCCAGCAAAGTGCAGCACGGCCGGGAGAGGGTGTTTTCCTGCTCAGGGCACAGGCTGGCCTCCGCCCCCCTGTGCCAGCGCCATGAGCTAAGGAGCACACCGCCTGGTGGGAGATGGGGCCTGGCAGACCGTGGGCAGCAGAGACGTGTCCCTGGACACGCGTTCCTGCCCACCAGCCTGCAGGGCACGGAGCCCCCAGGGGCTCAGCCAGTCAGCCTGAGGGGGGACCATTCCTGTGCCCCCGTAGAGCAACGCAGGCTCGCCTCTGCACACCTGTCTCGCGGGATGCCCTCCCCTGGGCCCGGGCAGCAGCTGCAGGCCACACCAGTGCTACGGGGGCAGGTGCCGTGAGTGGGTCCAGCCCCCTCTCTCCCCATCCTGCCGAGGCCCTGGGAGCTGCTTCCCAGTCGGTCCCGCGCCCCTGGTGCCAGACAATTCCATTGTCATGAGGGAGCCTGGCGCTGCGGCTAAGCCCAGCTCTCTCGGTGGGGCTGCCTTCGTGCCGTTGTTGTCCCCCGTCCTCGGGGAGGTCGGCTCCTTGGCCATGCCCGGGGGCCAGCGCTAACGTCAGGCCTGAGCGGGAAGGGCCGTGCGGAGGGGCACCTGCCCCTGGGACTGAGCCGACGCCCGTTCAGTTCAGCTGGCGTCGTTCCCACAGGCTTTGGCTCGGGCCCCGTGGGGGCTCCGCTGCCCGCAGAACCGAGGTGAGCCCATGGGCAGCAAGTCTCGCCAGCTGCAGACTTCGCTATGAGGCTCCCTTCAGGCCCCCTGGGAGCTTCCCCACTGGTGCCAAAAGGAGCAGGATCGGCCTTGTCCCATCCCTCTATAGAGCTTGTGGAGTGGCTGGCTCCCTCCCAGGGGGGCATCCCCAGCACAGGGCAGCCCCACTGAGGGTGCGTGAGAGCAGGACAGGGCCCCATGGTGCTCAGCCTTCATATGGCATCTTCCATCTGCAAAGGGCTTTATCTGGTAACAGGGTCAGGCTCAGAGAGGGGAAGGGACTCACCTAAGGCCACAGAACAAGCCACTTGTTGAGGAACAGAACCCAGGAGTCCTGGCTCCCAGGCTCCTCCCCCCCTAACCATTAGACTCCAATCCAGAGCTGGGAATAGAACCCAGGCGTCCTGGCTCCCAGGCCCCCTGCTCTAACCACTAGCCTGCCCTCCCAAAGCTGGGAATTGCAGCCAGGAGTCCTGGCTCCCAGTCTTCTGTTCTGACCCATAGGCTCTGCTGTCTGTAGAGTGGGCCAGAAGGGTCCGTATTCACCCAGCAGCTCTCCCTGGGGAGGGGAGCATGAGCCCGCCTGGCGCCAAGTACCAATATGGGGAACAGATTGGCGATAACGGGCCCTTCAGTCTAGCTGCCAAAGACCTGAGACAATCCCAGGGCTGGCAGTTGACCCTGGACACATGAAGGCTGGACCCAAGGTGTCAATGTCGGACAGCGTCAGCGAAGGAACAATGTCCCAAGGCGGGGGAGGGAGTCAGGCGGGGGCCGGGGTGGGGGGGGAATTCTCCATCACGGCCGCGTTTGGACTCCGGATTAGCTGTTTTCCGAAGATTTGCTCTCGGAGCTGGGCGGGGGGGGGCAGGTTTCTGGCCTGCGCTAGCCTCTGGCCTTGGGATCTGTGACTCTCAGAAGAGCAGGGGATCTCCCCCCATCACCCCCAGCCCACAGAGCTGCCTGTGCTTTTTATAACCATCTCCCAGCTGTCCCACTGGGGGCCCAAATATGGCCCTGTCCATGAAGTCACTGGGCAGGCATCCCCCCACCCCCGCGCTCCCCAGGCGGGCGCTGAGACAATGGGGCCCTGTGGAGAGACATTTTGGGAGTGAGAGGAGGCGGCTCGGCCCAAGAAAGGCAAAGGCCCCAGCCAGCTGTCAGGGGCGTATTGATAAAACCCTCGGCCGGGGAGGGGGCCAGGCACTCGGCAGCCCCAGCCTGACGCATCCCCACCTTGCTGCTAGTCCCTCCCAGCCAGAGGCGCCCCAGCCCCGCAGGTGAAGATGGAGGCCATCAAGAAGAAGATGCAGATGCTGAAGCTGGACAAGGAGAACGCCCTGGACCGGGCTGAGCAGGCAGAGGCGGAGCAGAAGCAGGCGGAGGAAAGGAGCAAACAGGTGGGAAAGAGAGGCAGGCGCTGTCCCTAACTCACCCCTGTCCCCGGGGTTGCGGGCAGACTCCTGCCCCGGCCAGAGACCTAGTAGCCCCTGGCCCCGCTCATGGCAGCGAGCGGCACTTACCCCAGGGAAAGGCAGCGGCTCCCCCTCGGGGAGACTCCGATTGCTCCGCCGGGGATGGGGCTCGTCCTGTATCCCCCGGAGCAGGAGCACCACTGCGTGTCGGCGTCCCTCAGGGGTGCAGAGTGGGACCTGCCCTCGGCTCCTCCAGCCCTGGGCGCAGACCTACTGGAGACTGTGGGTACCAGTGTCTCTGCCGTGAGCCCCGGGGGGTGCAGCAGACTCGGGGTAGGGAGGACAGGAACACAAGCTGGGAATGCCCGCCATCTCCCTGATGCCTGGGCACACACAGACGCTGCTCCAGACACACTCATCCATACTCACGACACACACAGCCAGCCTGGCAAACACGCACGGGCCAGCACTGAGACCCACAGGTACCTGCACTGCCTCGCACGGGGCTGGAGTCCAGGGGGTCACTCGCCACGTAGAGCCACGTCCCTGGGGGAAGAATGGGGTACATGGTGTATGTGCCACGCCCAGACACACGGCACAGCTTCCGTGCCCAAGATACAGCGCGCACACACACACAGATTGTGTGTCCTGAACACACCCACCCCATGGATTGTATGCCCAGTAAATACCTCCCCCACAAACCCACCCCCATCGATTGTGGGTCACACACACACAAATTGTGTGCCCGGTGCTGAATCCTGCTCCAGTGCCACAAGGGCAGCTTTCCTCGAGGCCTCCCACGCACCGCCCCGCTGTGCCCTGCGTTTCCCCAGCCCGGCTGTAGAGTCCAGACTCGCAGCTGGAGGGATGGGAGGTGGGTTTGGGCCGTGCTGGGGTTTAGCAGAACGTGGGCTCTGACAACCCGCCACAGCGCACCAGGGAGACGACTCAGGAGGGCAGGTCTGCAGGAGCCATTAAACCGGGGCCCCAGGCAGCTCCCCACTCACCGGGCAGAAGAAACTTTCCACTTGGGGCCTGATTCTCCCCTCGCTTTCCCTGCTACAGACCAGGAGTGGCTGCACCCAGGTCAATGGAGCCCCACTGGCCTCAGTGAGCAAAGTTGAGCCCTTCGTCCCAGTGTGGAACTGACCCCCGTCCCCACGAACTGCAGATCCGGATCACGGGGGAGGGGGCAGTGTCTGCTTGTGCCAACGGCCAAGGGGGATCCCAACAAACCGAGGGCTTCACCTCCATTACAGATCCCAGCTTGGGGTGCTCTGCATCTCAGAGGGCAGCGGTGGGGTGGCTGGGTGTGTGGGCAGCAGCTCCCAGGTGCCAGCCCCAACATGACACCTCTTGCCCTTGGCAGCTGGAGGATGAGCTGGTGGCCATGCAGAAGAAGCTGAAGGGGACGGAGGACGAGCTGGACAAATACTCAGAGGCCCTGAAAGATGCCCAGGAGAAGCTGGAGCTGGCTGAGAAGAAGGCAGCAGACGTACGTATGGCAGCGCCAGGCCCCACCACCTGCCTGGGAGCACACGCACAATGACACACACACGCACAGTGACACAGACACGCATGGTGACACACATGTCAGACACGCATGGTGACACACATACACAGTCACACCCAGGAACAGGTCACACACACACACACACACACACACACACACACACACACACACACACACACACACACACACACACACTCCCTCTCTGTCCCCCGCAGCCTGTAAAAGCAGCTGCTCTAACTTTAACTCCTCAAGCAGCAAAGCTGCCGCCATTAAGAGCAAACCACACCTCCCACAGCTGGGGCTTGGGCTCTGTCCGGCCATCCTGTTTTACCTCCTGTTCCTGTTTCTTTAGAGAAGAAACTAACCAGCATCAACCGAAGCGGTGGCTTGACCCCCTTCCTCAGCAAGCAGCTCTGGGAGGGGAGGGAGCTGGGCACAGGAGGTCAGATCCGGCTCTCTTACACCACTGTGGTCACTGGGCTGAAGTGAGGGGCCAAAGGTGGCATTACTCTGCCTGTATGCTCCCCCAGTCCTGGGGCTGGCTGGGGCCACGTTGGTCCCTAAGAACATAGGAACGGCCCTACAGGGTCAGACCAATAGTCCGTCTAGACCAGTGTCCTGTCTTCTGACAGTGGCCAGTGCCAGGTGCCCCAGAGGGAATGAACAGAACAGGGAATCACCAAGTGATCCATCCCTTGTTGAACATTCCCAGCTTCTGCAAACAGAGGCTAGGGACACCATCCCTGCCCATCCTGGCTAATAGCCATTGATGGACTGATCCTCCATGAACTGATCTAGTTTACCTATCATAACTTAGAGCAGCCTCAGGGCTTCTCTATCTAACACCCAGCTGCCGAGGGGGTGTTCTGGTAGTCAGAGCTCAGCGGGGCACAGGGGCACTCTTGCTGCATCTCCCTGCCCCATAACATGCTGAAGGCTGGGGCGGGGGAGGGGGCACATAAGAACGGCTACAGTAGCTTGATGCCATCCAAGGATTTCCACAGGCAGGAGCCAGGTGCTGCCCTCACAAAGGGAGCTGGGCACACGACCTGACAGAAACCTGGGTCTGTGCGTCAGCGGCATGCCAGCGCCAGGCTTACACAGTGGGTATTAATAGGCTGCCCACATACCTGTCTATTCAAGCAGCGCTTGGGTTTCAGGGTGACACATGAGATGAGCTAGCCCAGCGCTGCCCCTCCGGGGCCTGGCACACTCTCGGGGAGCAGGATGCTGCTTTGGGCGGCTTTGTTCATGCAGATGGGATTCTACCCATGGCCTCTGTTCTGCCCTCACCCACCACCACCCTGGGATGGAGCGAGAGGAATTAGTCCCCTTCCCCCATTCAAGGCCTTGCCTGCACTGGGAGCTCCAACCGTGATCCAGCTGCTGGGACCGGGGCAGACAAGCACAGCTGCCATTTACACCAATGGAGCTGACCCCTCCGGGAAACTGGACTAACCTGCCCCCGTGCAGATCTTGCTCTAAAGGGGATTTATCCTGTCTACACCAGGAATCTGTACACGCAGCTGTACCAGGGCTGGATCTGGAGCAAACCCCAGGGAAGGCTGGGCCTCAGCCACCCAAGACAGACCCCATCCAGCGGCCCGAGGGCTCACACCCGGGGACCTGGGCTTGGTTCATTCCCAGCTAGAGAGTGAGGAAGGCTCTAGAGGTGAGAGTGAGCGAGAGGAAGGAGTGGAGGTGGCACCACCCCAGGGGAGAGGGAGAGCGAAGAGAAGGGGCAGGAGCAGCAGCGAATGGGTGTGTGTGTGTGTGTGTGTGTGTGTCTGTGTGTGTGTGTGCATGTGTCTGTGTGTGCACTTATGGGCCCGTGCGTGTCTGGGTGTGCGCATTGTCTGGATGTGCGTGCAGGGTGCTCTCCGCGGGTCTCTGCTCAATTCAAGCACTTGAAGGCGATAATCAGAGAGGGGACAGATGGCAGGGAAGGCTGACGGCACAGAGGTGACACCCTACCCGGGATTTTCTCCTTAGCCCTGATGGTCACTCCTGCCTGGAGGCTGGGCTGTCTGGCTCTGGGAATAAGGGCGCTTATCCCCAGCCCTGGAGCACAGATCATCACTGGAGAGCTGAGAAAGCCTGGCCAGGGCTGATCAGCGTCCCCACCCGAGCCTCCAACCCGCTGTGCACAAGGCAAGCAGCATGGCTCAAGAGAGAACGCGGACTCCAGACTGGGTTAGAGTCACCTCCAGGTCACCAGTCCGAATCCAGCCCAGTATGTTGGGGGCAGCTGGTCATTCCGGGACCCCTAGTCTCAGTCCAGGTCCTAGCAGACGGGGGTGCACACTGCAGTTGACTGCCCCCCTTCTTGTGGGTCTCAGCAGAGGCCAAGGATTGGATGGGGCTTGGAGCCTGAACTCCCCTCTCACCATGAGAGGCGGCAGGGCTGAGACATGCAGGTGGGAGCCCGGGTGTGGGGACGCCGCCCTGTGCCCAGGGTGCCCTTCTTCTGTGGATAAAGGACCTCTGCGAGGGCACCTCTCACCAGCAGGAAAATCCCTTTTGAGGAGACTCTGCCATGCCAACTTGACAGTGGGTGTGCGACGCACATGGTGTGCACACGGAGTGAATGGGTGTGCACAGGGTTGTGCAGCGGGTGTGCAGTGTGCACAGGTGTGAGAGAGTGTGCAGTGTGCAAGGTGTGCACAGGGCTGTGCAGTGGGTGTGCAGTGTGCACAGGTGTGAGAGGGCGTGCAGCGTGCAAGGTGTGCACAGGGCTGTGCAGCGGGTGTGCAGTGTGCACAGGTGTGAGAGAGCGTGCAAGTGGTGCACAGGGGTGTGCAGTGGGTGTGCAGTGTGCACAGGTGTGAGAGGGCGTGCAGCGTGCAAGGTGTGCACAGGACTGTGCAGCGGGTGTGCAGTGTGCACAGGTGTGAGAGGGCGTGCAGCGTGCAAGGTGTGCACAGGACTGTGCAGCGGGTGTGCAGTGTGCACAGGTGTGAGAGGGCGTGCAAGCTGCACTCTGAGAACGTGGGTGTACCTGTGTGTGTGAGTGCGTGGTGGTGCAGTGCACAGTCAAAGCCAGCCGCAGGGAGGGACGTCCCCGGCTCCCTGTGCTGGTCAGGGGTGCCCGGGCTGCCCTGTGGCACGGCAGGGAAAGCAGCTGCAGAGATGTGACAATGTGGAGTCACAGACCGCACAGCCTGACCACAATGAGCAACGGGGAGAGATAAGGATATTTTCAGCTGCTGGGTTCTTCCGGCCCCTGCGGCTACGCAGCCTCTTAGCCAGGGATCAGCGCTGTGCAGCCAGCCGCGGGGTGCACACATCCCTCCGCTCTCACAGAGCAGCCAGGAAAGCAGGGCGGAAACTCGCTGCTCTGCTCCACGCCCTGGGCATGGACCCAAAGGGGCAGAAAGACCCTCCCAGGAAATAGTGCCGGTGCAAAAGGCCCTGGGCAGGAAGCACTGCCCAGTCCGCATCCCCCGGGCAGGAGGCCCAGGTGCAAGGGGTTGTGGGGCAGGCCAGGGGAAGATGGAGGGCGTGTCCGGGGTGGGAAAGGCCGTGGTTTGGATGGTCCTGTGCCCCCGCGAGAGTCTGCCTCTGCAATGGCCCATAGGGGCTGTTGGAAGCAGGCTCCGGCAGCTCCTGAATAGAGGCGCAGCTCCCTCCCCTGAACTCCTGCTCCGAGGGCTGGCTCAGGAGTGAATCTGGGCCTACGGTCGGTCGTGGCGACTCCCGTGCAGGGATCCAGATCGTCATCAGGGGCTGGACTCCCTCCCTCCTGCTGCCTTGCAATACAGCTCCCTTTGGGAGGGAACCCCGGCTGGGGAGCTAGAGAGGAAGCAGTGCCAGGCCGGGGGCCGGCAGGGTGGGGAGCGGCGTGTTTCCAGGGGGAGAGTTGATGGGCCGGGGGGGTGCCGGGAGGCAGCTCCCAGGGGAGCTGAGCGGCAGAGGAAGAGGGTCCTGCTCTGCTGTGGTGCGAGGAAGTGGCAGTGAGGATGCTGAACCTGTCGTTTGGAAGCCAAGACAACGGGGGACAGATGTGGGCTGTACGGCTCTGAGGCTTGTGCCCGGGGCCCAGGCCAGCCACGACCTGTCCATGACCTTAGGGATCCTTGTGTCCCCTGTGCCGTGGAAGGAGCGAGGCCCCGTGGATACAGAAAAGGCGTCGTCGGCCTGGGCTGGGGCCGGGTGGAAGCTCGGTGGCCCTCTCGACAACTGCAGAGCGCTGCTGTTGTTGCCCGCGGTTTCCAGGAAAACAATGGCACAAGTGGCGTAGGGTTTCGCTCAGCGCCGTCGCCCTCCCGTCAGGCCTGGGGCTAAGGGCCGTCAGCATCCCGCGCAGCTGCTGCATGGGATTAGAAGGGGATGAGCTAATTTGAGGGATGCAGGAGCTTTCACCACCTTTCACGGCCCCCCGGCGAGGGTGGGAACGTGATGACCCAGGGGAGAATGCCTGAGCTGAGACCAGGAGGAGAAAGATGGGAACCAGAAACGAGCCCCTGACAGTTCCTCAGCCCGGAGGTGCAGCTGGGCTCCCCAGGACAGTGCATGTTAGGAGTATGCATCTTTCAGTGCAAAGCCCTGCTGGTCAATCAGGCACTGCCGGGAGCTAGGGGGCAAAGAAGGCAGGGGGATCTCAGAGCCCCCCCGCTCCCAAGGCCAGCCTGGAGAGCCAGTTATTAAAGAGCCATCGCGCTGGTGCCGTGGGCGTGTAAACAGGAACATCTTGGCTCCACACCCGCCGCAGGCCGGGGATGTTTCTTCAACCCCTGTGGCTTTGCTCAGGGCTTCCTCCTTTAGGCCCCGAGTCAGCAAGGTACTTAAGGATGTGAGCAATCCCCTAGGGACCTTTCTGAATCGGGGCCTTAGGCGAGAAAGATGAGGCCTCTTTGGTCAGTGGGTTCTGGGGTTTTCTTTCTTCTCCCTCTTGCCCTCTTTCCAGTCCCCTCTTGCTATAGTTTCCTGGGCTCTCCAGGTCCTCGGGGCTTGGTCTCCCCACCACAGTAAATTCAAATCTGGGCGTCCTTACACAGGCAAATCTCTCCATTGAATCAGTAGGGATTTTCTCTGAGTATGGATGGAGTAAAGAGCTCAGGACTTGGACCATGCAAAGTACAGCTAAGGACAAAACTGCCTGTTAGTTTTACCCAGCGGAAAAAGGGCACTGTCCCTAGAGTCCATCTACACACTGAAGTTCCACTGGATTGATTTAAATCAGATTGAAAACCAGTATAGTTAAACCTCTGTGTGGACACACTCACATCAGTTTAAAGCTGGTTCTAGTGGCTTTGCTTGCCCCTGTACATTTCCCAGTGCGAGCTGAACCAATCGATTGTATTTGTAATCGATTTAAGATAGTCCATGCACAGATAACTAAGTTGTTGTGAAATCACACCAGTGCAGCTTTGTGTGGAGAGCAGGCCTTGGCTGGAGAGTCCGGTGTATTTCCCGCTTCCCAGCCTGACTCTGTGTAGGGCAAGCGTGTCTGAACGGTGGCTGCTCTGGCCGCAGCATGGTTGGAGCATGGCTTCTTGAACCTGTGCCAAAGCTTCCACACCCGTGGGGAGGCTACAGCATGTGACTTCATTAGCTGGTCAGAGCAGACTGTCAGGGGAAGAGAAATAGTGCCAGGGGAAAGATGTGCGGAGCTGAAGTGCGAATTGTGTTTCTGTTGTAAAGCTCTAGAGGAACAGTGCGATAGTGCAAACTGTGCGTAACAGGTTATCATCATGAGTAAAAACAAAAGTGAACTTCAGTTAGGCTGAAAATAAGCAGCAAATCAGCAACCTCTCCTGGGACTCTGCCAAATTCACAACAGAGGAAAGCTGCTTAAAGCGTTCTGCATCGCCTAGCACGCGGGGCTAGAGGTGAGGGGGGACTACCCAGTGCTAGCTAAAACTAGTGGGCTTCCAGGGATGTCTATGGGGAAAACCCTGCAGCACGTTAAAGCACGGGACCCACTGGTAGCAGTGAGTTACTGTGAACACGTGTAACCCTGGAAGGGGAAGACGTTGTCTCAAGGGGGTGGTTATGTGCTAGGGAGCTTTCCATGCAGCCCAGACCCTAAGTGACCAGCATCAGATTCTCAGCTGGTGTAAGTTGTCATAGCTTCACTGAGCTGCTGAGAATCTTGCCAACACCAAGTATTCCAAAATAATGAACCAAGCCTCAAAAATCAGAAGGTTAGTGTCAAAGCCATGGGCTAGTGAACGTGATCTCTTCCCAGCGCTTGTTATTTGCCTTCAGATTAGAGTCTGGCTGGGACTGGGGGATTCACATTTACAAACTTTTCTCCAAATCCGAGGGCTAGAAACTATGACAGCTGAGAGTCCCATCTAATCCCATGACGCTGGGAGTCGGGGCTTTATGGGAAACACCAAACAGCATGAGACTTGCAGTCCAATTGCGGGAGCTGGCCTCATAACTCAGTCCCCGTGTAATGGCGGCTCGGCAGCCTGGGTGAAATGGGGTGGGCACTTCAGCCCGTTTCTTAGTGGACATGTTTCCCCCGTCGTCACAGACAGCGCTAACGGCCACGCAGGTTGGCAGCCTCCGAGAGAGGCCAAGGACTGAATGGGTCGAGGAGTATGAACTTTCTTCTCACCCTGTGAAGAAGAGGGACAGATTCTTGACCTTGCTAAGCACCTATTGTGCTGCCTGCCTGCTTGTAATCTCCTATTCTTCCTTCCCCGCTGCACCTAGCATAGGGGCGCATCGGGGACAGAAAAGGGCAAATGGGGGCGTGTACAATGCACTTCAGTTATCCCCAGCTGGCATATGGTCCTTTGGGGACCACAGTCATCTGGCACAGTTTAGTGCAACCCCAAGGGTGCGGTACCTTACACCTAGTGGTGGGGATGGGCAGTGTCAGGGAGCTGTAACTCATTCCCTGATAGCCCTGCTCTCTTCTGTGCCCAGCAGAAAATCTGGGCTGGGGTGGGGGATCCATCTAGTTCAGGGGCAGAGGCCCAGAATAAAGGCAGTAGATTTCCAGGAGGCCAATCAGGCACCTCCCCCTAAAGCTAAAGATATTTCAAAATGAAAAATGTGCTACTGAGTATTACCCCAGTTACTTTTCAAGTAACCTGGACAAAATGCTGTCGGGAGCCTGAGCAATGCTGTCGTGCTGGGGGGGAAACGGGAGAGGAGGGAGCCATGTGTGATCTCAGCTGAGTGGAATGTCTAGCTGCACCCCCGCAGGCTTGTGCTGTTGTTCTGGGCGGTGAAGATCATGAATGATAGTCTTCATGCCCATATATGTAGATGGTCTCCTGGGCTTGGGGTCTGTGGGGATGGACAGGCCCTGGGCATAGGGCTGCCACCTTTGAGGTACAAAAAACTGGGAGGTACAGGATGATCCTAAGCCCGTCACATCGGCCAGCTGGCAGCATGGGCTGAGCACCCTGACGGATTTCTCAGGACAGCTCCCTAAAAGAGGGGAGGGTCCTGGGAAAACCTGGACAGATGGAACACACTGTGAGGCTGTTGTGGTTTTGGGGTGTAACTCAGACTGGGGTTCGGAGCTGGGGGGGTCGGGGGGAGTTGGGCTGTTGTGACTTTAGGGTGTAACTCAGACTGGGGTTCAGAGCTGGGGGGGTCAGGGGGAGCTGGGGGGTCATTGTGACTTTGGGGTATAACTCAGACTGGGGCTCAGAGCTGGGGGGCTGGGGGGGTCGGTGGGAGTTGGGGGGGCTGTTGTGACTTTGGGGTGTAACTCAGACTGGGGTTCAGAGCTGGGGGTCGGTGGGAGTTGGGGGGGCTGTTGTGACTTTGGGGTATAACTCAGACTGGGGTTCAGAGCTGGGGGGTCGGGGGGAGTTGGGGGGGGCTGTTGTGACTTTGGGGTGTAACTCAGACTGGGGTTCAGAGCTGGGGGGGTCGGGGGGAGTTGGGGGGGCTGTTGTGACTTTGGGGTGTAACAGACTGGGGTTCAGAGCTGGGGGGGTCGGGGGGAGTTGGGGGGGCTGTTGTGACTTTGGGGTGTAACAGACTGGGGTTCAGAGCTGGGGGGGTCGGTGGGAGTTGGGGGGGCTGTTGTGACATTGGGGTGTAACTCAGACTGACGTTCGGAGCTGGGGGGCTGTCGGGGGGACTTGAGGGGGCTGTTGTGACATTGGGGTGTAACTCAGACTGGGGTTCAGAGCTGGGGGGGTTGGGGGGAGTTGGGGGGCTGTTGTGACTTTGGGGTGTAACTCAGACTGGGGTTCGGAGCTGGGGGGTTGGGGGGAGTTGGGGGGCTGTTGTGACTTTGGGGTGTAACAGACTGGGGTTCAGAGATGGGGTCGTTGTGACTTTGGGGTGTAACAGACTGGGGTTCAGAGCTGGGGGGGTCAGGGGGAGCTGGGGGGTCATTGTGACTTTGGGGTATAACTCAGACTGGGGCTCAGAGCTGGGGGGCTGGGGGGTCGGTGGGAGTTGGGGGGGCTGTTGTGACTTTGGGGTGTAACTCAGACTGGGGTTCAGAGCTGGGGGTCGGGGGGAGTTGGGGGGGCTGTTGTGAATTTGGGGTGTAACAGACTGGGGTTCAGAGCTGGGGGGGTCGGGGGGAGTTGGGGGGGCTGTTGTGAATTTGGGGTGTAACAGACTGGGGTTCAGAGCTGGGGGGGTCGGTGGGAGTTGGGGGGGCTGTTGTGACATTGGGGTGTAACTCAGACTGGGGTTCAGAGCTGGGGGGGTCGGGGGGAGTTGGGGGTGTAATTCAGACCGGGGTTCGGAGCTGGGGGGTCGGGGGGAGTTGGGGGGGGTCGTCGTGGCTTTGGGGGTGGGGCCTGCGCACAGAGCGAAGGAGGGAGGAGCTGCCTGCGCATCCGTGGCCTTGTAACCATGGCAACCCCTGAGAGGGCGGGGACGGCGGACTCCGTCCGGCCGGAAGTGAGGTCACTTCCCGGGCGGGGGAGGGGCGAGTTCCGGTATTTCAGGGCGGGGCCGGCGGGAGCGCGGCGGCAGTCGGAGCGGGAGCGCGGCGGAGCCATGGCCGGGGTAACCACCATCGAGGCGGTGAAGCGCAAGATCCAGGTGCTGCAGCAGCAGGCGGACGATGCGGAGGAGCGGGCGGAGCGCCTGCAGCGCGAGGTGGAGGCCGAGCGCCGCAACCGCGAGCAGGTAGCGCCGCGCCCAGGGGGGCCGGGCGGGGCTAGGCCGCAGCTCCCGCCGGCCGGGCCGGGCCAGGGGCGCCTCTCCGGGCTCCTCCGGCCGCCGGGGGGGCGGGAGCTGGGCGGGGGGGCGGGAGCTGGGCGGGGGGGGCCTGAGCCCCGGGGGGGGCGGGGGCTAGGCTCGGGGGGGGTCACCGGCGGGTGGGGGGGCTGAGCGCCGGGGGGGGCGGGGGCTAGGCTCGGGGGGGGGGAGCCGTGGGGGGGTGGGGGTCGCTGGGGGGGCTGAGCCCCGCGGGGCGGGAGCTAGGCTCGGTGGGGGTCACCGGCGGGTGGGGGGGCTGAGCCCCGGGGGGGGGCGGGGGCTAGGCTCGGGGGGGGTCACTGGCGGGTGGGGGGGCTGAGCGCCGGGGGGGGCGGGGGCTAGGCTCGGGGGGGGGGGAGCCGTGGGGGGGTGGGGGTCGCTGGGGGGGCTGAGCCCCGCGGGGCGGGAGCTAGGCTCGGTGGGGGTCACCGGCGGGTGGGGGGGCTGAGCCCCGGGGGGGGGCGGGGGCTAGGCTCGGGGGGGGTCACTGGCGGGTGGGGGGGCTGAGCGCCGGGGGGGGCGGGGGCTAGGCTCGGGGGGGGGGGGAGCCGTGGGGGGGTGGGGGTCGCTGGGGGGGCTGAGCCCCGCGGGGCGGGAGCTAGGCTCGGTGGGGGTCACCGGCGGGGCTGAGCCATGGGGGGGTCACTAGCGTGGTGGGGCCCGGAGCCGGGGGGGGGGTCACCGGCCCGGCCGGCGGGATTGGGCGGAGGCCGGGCCGGCGAGCCGCGGGGGTGGGTCGACGGCGGGGTGGGGCCGCGTCTCTTCCGCTCCCTGCTCAGGAAATGAAGCAGCAAGTTTGGCTCCGAGGAAACGCTCCCGCCCCGTGTGTGCCGGGCGGTGGGGGTCTGTGCAGCCTGCTCTGCCTTGCCGGGCCCAGGCTCATGGCGGGCTTGGGACCCTGGGAAGGGGCGGCCAAAGGGGCTGGGTTCCCCGCGGGCGAGGAGTGGGGTAATGCTGTGGGTGTTCTCCTGCCCATGTGCCGGGAGAGCCCCAGAGGGATCCGGTTTAGGGAGGTCGGGAGGGGATGGGGACGTTGGCGCTGTTTGCTTGCGGCGTGATGTAGTGCTGGGCATCACCGTTCCCCCTTGTGTGCTGGAGTGAGTTGGTTGTGAGCTCGGCCTCCTCTCCTGGGCGTGGTGGCATCTGGTGCTCTCCTTGCTTAGAGGCTAGGCAGCAGGCCCGTCACTGCTGTAGGTGTGGGTGTTACGTGCTGCTGCTGCTGCTGGGAGCCTCCTGATCGGCCCTCCCGAAGTAATTATCATTTATTTGCGCTAAACCACTTCTAGTGCAACAATCACTGTATGGTGACTGCTGAGCACCTCCATAAGATGCTGATGGGTGTTAAAGAAAACGCCAACATTGTGTTAGATGTGGCTGAAGTCTGATGCAATCAGGCTCCTTTGTTAGTTCTGTGACATTAGTGTAGTGCAGACTTGCTGTGAATTTCAGGCCCATTTCTGTAAAAGATTCCGAGCCGTGTGTGCCCTGAGTGTACAGCTGGCGTATGGAGAAGTTTTGGGCTTTCAGTCTGAAGCAACCACTCAGCAACTTGAGCTCAAGAAATAACTCTGCTGCTCATCCCAGCACTGGGTTTGTGGTCAGGAAAAGACCTGACTTTGGAAAATGGGAAGCCACTTACTCTGCTGCTGCCAAAGCTGTGTGTTCCAGGCTTGTTCTAGGGCTGAAAGCATCATGGTTTGATATTTCAAGGATGTGAGCGCATATGGAAGCAGTATCCCCTATGGGACTCAATCTTCAGATTGGTTTTGTTGTTGTGCCCTCTGGCTTTATTGTGAGCATGCCCTGAATGCAGATGTAGAGGCTAGTCTCTGCTCAAGATGTAATTTACTAGTGGTGCCGCTCCAGTAACCTTCTGCAGTCTGAAATTGTGGCTTTGCTAAGGATTGGTTTGTCACTGGTAAAACCAGTTCAGCCTCACTCTAACTGGTTCTGTAGATGACTGGCTCTAACAGATCAGAACAGTGCCTTGAATACTAGTTCGTGCCAACTTCCAGGGCTTAATACCCTGGCTCCTGGAGGCTTTTGTATGCAAAGCTTACTGAAGTTACTAAAAACAGTAAGGCTTTTATTTTAGTAACTTTATTGCCTTGGTAATCAAAGGGGATATATTGGATCCAGAAGTAGCCTTTATAAGCCAGCTTATCTTGCAGTGAGCTCTCGGACTGTTGGCGTTCATGCTGACCATGGCAGAAGCTGATACTAATTTAGCAAATCTGATCACGGGCTAAATCCTAGGATGGTGTGCGGGAAGGGATCCTGAACCACTGAAGACAATCTAGCTTACTGGTGGGATTCTAGCCAAGTAGGCTAAGATCTGTGCTAACCCACCCTCAGATGTACATGGGGAAACTCTTAGTACATGCAGAAAGAGACTATCTGTTCACCTCCATTGAAGCACTAGTTTGAAGCCAGCCTGGAGGAAGGGCTCTGTCAGTCTGAACAATGCCATACCCTGAATGCTTTAATCCTGCTGGGCATCTGCATGCTGGTAAGTGGTAAAGAGTAGCGTTGGCTGCTACAACTTTCTGGAGGACACTCCAGCTAGAGTAAAGATGCCAAGGAACACTCCCAATTTTCTAGTAGAACAAGCAACTGTGTAAATATCCGTGCCTAGCTGCAAAATTTCTTAATCTCTACAGTTATTGGAACACTGCTGGCTCGAGAGATGGGCAGAAGGCTTCAACCCTAAACAGAGAATGGGTGTGCCAGCCAGTGTCTCTGAAGTGAAAGCCATTACCCTAAATCACCCTCATTGTATCCCTTAAGTCATGTTTGTGTTCAACTTCTCCAGTTGCTCTGGAGCTAGCTGCTGGAGGGGTGTGGTCCTGCAGCAGAACTCGCCTCAGTTGGTTATCAGATTATCTTGCTTCTGGTCAGACATGTAGTGTCAGGCATGGTCAGGTCTGCACAAACTCCTTACGGCCCTTGGCTGACCTACAGGTGCAACATGCATGTTGCAATAGTGTAACAAGCAGCAGTTGTATTCCCTCCAGTACTGTATGCTGTAGACTTGCATCCAGAGAGAGCAATAGGAATGTGCCGATTGTAGGTCAACTTTTTTTTTTGCTCAGTTACTAGGTCTTTAGAAAGACAGGCTTGCTGGATTCCTGTGGGAGGTGGTAAAGATTTTTACAGAGCAGCATTTTAAGACCTCCTTTAGGTTTTGAGCCTACTTAGTCCCAGAGATCTGGTCCCACCTTCCCTTTACAATCCTCCCCTGCTGAGACTGCCTCTTTTGCCTTCCTCCTTTGTCTCCCAGGCTCTGTTTGAAGAGGTGTGTCCTAGCACTGCCTGTTCACATTCCAGGCTGCCCATGTCTACAGCAGTGCCGACTGGACACTCCCACTAATCTGAGGTGATACTTAGACTACTGATTATTTTTTTTTGCTCACTGTGCTGTTGACTTGTTATCGTGAGGCATTAGTGACTCAGGTTGGGTATTGTGGCAACTTAGGGTAGGTTATTTTCCTCTCAGGAAGCTGTAGTGATTGGCTAAGAAATCCACCAATTTATCTGGCATGACTATACTAGAAACTCAGATCTACACAGCAGCACTCCAGTGAAGTCTGGGCCTGTTTGAACATCTGTGTAAACTTAGTCTGGGTTTTTTATAAACTCAGCATTACCTCAGCGCACAACTATTTGGAAACAGACACCATTTTGGAGTAGCAATCAACTCCACCTCGCCTTAGCTGTCTTCTCTCTGAACTGGAGCTGGCATGGATCACTCAGCCAGGTGGCCTTCTGGACAGCCGCTTACCTGGCCAGGGAAACTCTTCTGGCTCCATCTAAGGAGATCCAGTTTGGGGATATCCTGACTAGTAGCAGCAGTATCTGTATGCCAGAAGGAATAGCTTCTGAGGAAGGAAGGGTGGTTTCTAATCCAGTGTTGGCATACTGCAGTTTTGTTTGTGCTCCTTGCGTTTCAGTCACTGCTTCATTGATTTCTTGGTGTGCAGTGATGAATAGGCTTCTCTGGGTTACCTCTGTTGCCCTTGCAATGAAACTTTCTTTGAGCAGGGGCCTGAGAATCTACACTGGGGAACAAAGTAATGCCTCATGCTTGTTGCCCCTGAATCCGTTTGCCCCAAGATAAACACAGCCTTCTCCCAGCTTGTCAAATACACAATTCCCTTGGAAGTCTGTCTAAACATGCTGACAGTGTAAATAACTAACTGGAGCTGTGGAAAGGATTCTCCAACAGACAGTTGGTGGGTTTTTTCCTTTACTCATCTCCTGCAAGTCTGGTGGTACTAGCTTGTCCTTCAAAAACAGCGTTGACTTGAAATGTTTTGGTGCTTGAGCTGTGATGGGTTGTCTTATCAGTCTTGCATCTCATGTGTCTGGTCTCTGACTCCATCCTGAACCATAAAGGGGAAGTGGGGGAGGAATCCTCCATGTTGGCTAGCTCAGTGCTCTAAGCACAGTAAGTGTGTAAGTGGCACTTGGCATGAACTGACTGAAGTGTTCTGAGAAAATGGAAGTGATGATGCATGTGACTCTGCCAGTGCGGGAACTCGGTGGAAAACTCCCAGACTTTCCATTCTGTCAAATAGAAACACTGACTGGTTCAGTACGTGGTGCTCTCGAATACTGAAGTCCTTGTTGTGACAGTACTCACGGCAGGGTTGGGTATGGACACTGGTCTGGAATTGCTAGAATGGGCAGGAAGAAGCAATCACATCAAGGTCTTAGGGCAAGTTTACATTACAAAATTAAGCTGATGTAACTTAGGTCGACATACAGCCCCCACAGTAATTAAATCGCTTTTCCATGTCCACACGACACTCCTTGTGTTGGCGGTGCACCTCCTCGCCGGGAGTGCTTGCACCAAGTTAACTGTTAATGTAGGGCATCGGGGACAACTTCTGAAAGGCAGCAACAGTTGATGTAAGCAATGCAGTGTCTACGGTGACACAGCATCGACCTAAGCGCTACGCCTCTCGCAGAGATGGCGTTAAGTTGGTGGGTGCTACTTTATAGCATAGACCTAACTCTGTAGTGTAGACCAGGCCTTGAGCTGGCAAATACTCTGCCCTCAGTTTATTCCATCCAGATGTTGAGGCCGCTTAATCTCGCAATCACACTGCAAAGCAGTGGAGTGTTAAGAAGTGCAGAGGGACTTGCTCAGGTTCATAGGACACCTATGGCAGTCAAACACTTTTCACTTCTCTGTAGACCACAGGTGCTTTCTGGAAGAAGCATCCATAGTGACATTTTATTTATGGGGAAACTGAGGCACATGGTGGCTAGATGTGCTGGCCCTGAGCAAGCCTAGAACCTTCATCTCCTGATTGCAAGCCTGGTCCACTGAACCACATTGCCTTCTAGCTCACCGCCAAGACCTCCTTTATCCCCCCCCAGCATTAGTAAGGGATCATGTGACCCAGAAGTGGCAGTAGGGAGTTGCCTACACTGGCTTCAGGTCAAGCAGTAGTGTATGTGACTGACTCTCAAGGTGGATGGATTTCCCTGTCCTTCTACTCACTGGCCTCCCACTCACCTAAGTGATACTTGTGTATTAGTCCACTGCAAACTGAGTTAACATTCTTCAGCTCATAGAGGGGCTGCTTTCTTTGAACTTTCAGACTCTGTGCACAACAGCATTCCCAATAAGCTGAAATCGGTGGGAGTTAGAAGGGCCCAGGACTCCACAGAATTGGGCTCCAAGTTCTTTATGCCTTATTCTGCACAGCCCTGGCTCTGAGGCGGTCAGGCAGTCCTGACACTTGAGCTGAAGTCTGTCCAAGCTGGTCTGAAAACAGGCAGCTTGATAGATTTCCTGGAGTATAGGGCTTCAGATAGCATGGCCTGCCCATGAAAGAGTGGAGGAGGGGAGTGGCTCGGCTCTGCTCGGATGCACTGATTGTCTTGCTGGCTGTCACTGGCCTGCTACAGCAGGATCAATGCAGTGGCTTTGCTAGGTCTAAATTGAACAGCAGGGTGGCTAAAATGAGGAAGTTGGCCTTCAGGCCTGGAAGACAAATTCACACGCAAGGTAGGTATTTAAGGAGGTGCCCTGTTGGCTGCAGACTGCTTATCTGGGAGTCCAGAGGCAATCCTACATGCTGGCTCCAATTTACATCAAGGGGTGGAAAGACACTGCAATGCAATAAAATAAGGCCACGCCCAGGTCTTGGTTCTGCTCTTCATTTGCAGCCTCATAAGGAATTCTTTTGTAATTGCGGTATTGTCATATTGTAGCTAAGCCAGCAGTTGTCATGGAAACATGTACACTGCCACCCTGGCTTGTTGCAGCCCTGTGACTGTGTTCATTCACATCTCTGGGTAGAGGCATAGATCTCTAGAGCTGGGGGCTGGGCACAGGTGGTGTCTCCTGGTCTTGGGCTACCACAAACAGGGCCAAAGAATTCCCCTACTAGTGTGAGGAGCCCTCTTGGCTGCTGGAGGGAAGGTGTACTAAGCCATCGAACTCTGTAGAAGGTTCTAAATGACCGTTCCGATATCCCGAGCATCGCAAAGAGTGCTCTGTGTTCAAGCTGGCTTGGGGTTGCCTTCCAGAGACTGCTGGCAGTCTGCCTGAGCTGCTGCTCATTCTGCAGGTGCGGAGTGAGATGCGGGGGGGCACCCTTCTGCACAAGGTAACGAAACCGAGCTGGGTTTTGTTGCATCTGCAAAGCTGTCAGGAATTTCACTCCCCTACTGCTTGGGGTAAGCTGCAGGGAGCCAAAGCTAGCAGTGAAGTGAGTGGTGGACGGGGAGAAGGTGGAGCCCCCTTGCAGCAGCTGGGTGGTTGAGGGAGACGGTAGAGAAGCAGTTCCACAGGGGTGAGGAGCCTTTTCCCTACCACAGCTGGGCAGACTCCAGCTTAACACACCACAACTGTCACTTCAGTTTCTGGCTAAGTTCTCCCCCTCTCTCATACACACACAGCTGTGGTGTGAGGACAGCACCCTACCCTCTCCAGCTGCTCTGCATGTGAGGGCACAGGACATACCATTCTGGTGTTCCCTCTGGCCTTGCTGGGGGAGGAGAATGCTCTCCTGTTGGTCTGACTGTCTCTCTTTCCCCAGGCTGTGCACTGATTACAACTAGACCAGTTCTTGGCCAGCTCCTTGGGTTGAACTCTTTCCAGTTTTAACCCCCTTCCTTTCCTCAAGCATAGGTGCTCACTGGCTCCTCCAGCAGGGCTTGGTCCATGGCAGCACGCTTCAGGCATCAGTTGTGCAGGTTTCCCCAGAAGAGGCTTGGGGTGCACTTGCATGGAAGCACTCACCTAGGGAAGTCCCTTTCCCATGATGCACCTCTTGAAACCTACCACTGCATGGTACTGGCTTCTCCCCTGCTCATCAGGGCACCATGCATCTCTGTTAATGGCCCAGCCAAGGAGAAGAGCTGAATGGCTTGTCTTGAGCTTTCACATCAGCTCCCTTTGAAGCCTCATCGACTTGCAGGCTGCTTTGTTGCATGTGGTGGTTAGGGTATTTCAAATCTAAAGGTCCTGCCAGACTCCTCGGTGCTGCACTGAAGTGAGCTGCAGCTCATGGTGGCTGTTCCTCTCAGCTACTAGGAAGAAATCAGATTGCCCAAGGCAGATGGGGAGTTCTTATTACTGCCTTTAAGTGGCAAGCAGACATCCCAAAGCTGTAGAGACCTCCCATGATGGGGGAGGGGAGGAATGGGCATTGGCCCAGTGTACTAGTTCATCTGGAGCCTCGGGCTGGGTTGTAATGTTGGTAGGATACCTCCCTGCAGTGTGTCAGCAGCCCATAAGGTGTGTCTAGCACTAGAGGAATCGTTTGCATAACTGTTGTAGCTATCAAAGCAATGTGCCTAGATTTGAGTGGAGATCCGAGTGGCCCTGCTGACAGAGCAAAACCTCAAATGACTCCCTTTCCCAGGCTCCCAGCTGGCTTGTTTCACAGCACAGACCCGAGTGACATCTGATCTTGGGTCATGAGCTATGGCTACACTGCAAGGGCTACCGTGGCCCGGCTGCAGTGCAGTAGCTGCTGATACTATAGCAATGGAAGGGTTTCCTGTCACTGTAGTAAACCCACCTCCGAGGCAGCGGCAGCAGCAAGGTCGTTGGAAGAATTCTTCTGTCAGCCTAGCAGGATCTACAGTGGGTGTTAGCCAATCTAATGGGCGCAGAGGGCATGAAATTTCACAGCTCTGAGTGCTGGAGCTAGCCTGACCCAAGTTCTACGTATAGACCAGGCCTAAAGCTTTGTACAGCTACAGTGGCTCCTCACTAGCCTGTGTTGAGAGACTGACTCTGAAACTAGGGGCTGCATTGTTGCTCTAGCTGTAGCATTCCCTTCCCAAAACTGTTCTGGAGACAGGATATCCCCAAACTTCCCCTCTAGCTCCCAATTCCTGCTAAACTACTGAGTGAAATCAAGCTGCTGTTCGGCGTTTCCAAGATGTCCTTGGAAACCTGTCCCTGGAGGCTGGCAGTGATGTGCATTGGCTGACCTAGGCACAGTGATCAGCCCTGGAAGTCTGGTGCTGCCCCTCATGGTCGGGGGATCCCAAAGCTGCTGCCTCCTCCAAACATGGTTCAGATAAACTTGCAGTTGCTGACTTGCTTGGAACATTCCTCCAGCCACACTGAGTCACAGCTCAGCCACTCAAAGGGCGCTAGTTCTCCTGTGTAAAACGGCTGGCTGCAGCATTCATGAACGAGGCTGCTGTTGAGGATAAAGGGAGTAGTGTTGTCCTCCCACAGTTCTGGTTAACTGGAAACCCTCCGGCAGATCTAATGCTCATGCAAGCAGAGGTTAGTTGGGCAGGTACCTGTCAAGTTGGCTTGAGCTGAAATCCTAGTTCTTTGTGGTATGCTGGGAACTTGTGTGGAGCAGCTTCACTGCCTGTCAAAGGACACGCCAGCATTGTCCCACACCACCACTGGCAGTGCATTCTCCACTAGCCAGATGTGGCACTGCTTTCTTTTTCCAGCTCAGTCAATGGTGGACTGGGAAATTGATCCCAGTGTCAGTGCTAGACCCACTGTAGACAAGCTCATGGTGTGATCAACTCTCTAGGCTGAGGCAGAAGTTGCATCCTTGAATCGCCGGATCCAGCTGGTAGAGGAGGAGTTGGACCGAGCCCAGGAGCGTCTTGCCACAGCTCTGCAGAAGCTGGAGGAGGCGGAGAAGGCTGCAGATGAGAGTGAAAGGTGAGCTGCAGTACAGAAGCAGGAGGATTCCTGCAGATACCACTCCTCTGGTTCTACACTAATATGGCAGATGTGTGGTGGAGACATGGGGGGACCTGCACTGGGGCCGGTCATGAGAGAATGGCTGAGGTTCTCCTGAATGTTAATGCAAAGAACACTGAGAACCTGCCGGGTGTATATGGATCTTGGGGGAAAGTATGTTGTCTAGGAGACTTAGCGCCTCAGTTGGATGGTCAGACATCCCTTTAGAAGTCTTTTCAGGTGTCCATCCTCTGCCCTGTCACAACCTCCAGCTTAATCCAGTCTTCATGATTTGCTCTTGGCAGGTCATGCTTGAGACTGCTGCTGCTTGGGCCCTAGGGGTGTCTGTATTTTACCATGAGCACAGACAGTGCTTAACCCGCGTCGTCATCCTCCCTGCAGACTGGGGAGATCAGCCCCTTGCCCTCCGCACTTGCCATGTCTTTCTCTGTGTAGAAGAGATGAGCATCTTGGGTGGGGCTTTAGGCCACGTGTACAGGGGTGAGCTTACTGCAGCACAGCTGTACCAATGCAGCTGCACTGCTGTAAGGGTGCTTGTGTAGCCCGCTATGCTGACGGGAGAGCTCCCCCGTCAACGGAACATAGCTACTGTCGTCGGCAGGAGACGCTCTCCTGCCGACAGTGCTGTGCACACTGCCATTTATGCCAGCTAAACTGTTGCTTAGGGGGTTGTATTTTTCACCCCCCCGAGACAAGCTTTGCTGACATTAGTAGTGTAGACATGGCCGGAGACTCTCCAGAGATGTCACTAGTCTGAGTCAATGCTAGACTGAACTGTAACATTGCTGGATGAGGGCAAACTTCCTTGTGACCCCTCATACGGAGATTAGAAACCCCCGATTGCGGTCAGCCCTGCGTCAAGAACAGACTTTCATCAAGGCGCTGTAGTGTGTAACATGCCAGTTCAGTCAGTTGTGTGCATCACCTCACTTGTCTTGTCTTGGGCAGAGGCATGAAAGTGATTGAAAACAGAGCCCTGAAGGATGAAGAGAAGATGGAACTGCAGGAGATCCAGCTCAAGGAGGCCAAGCACATTGCAGAAGAGGCTGACAGGAAGTATGAGGAGGTGAGGCTCTCAAAGCTGTCTTGCCCCACTTGGCTTCACCCAGGAGCGGGGTAGTGCTCTTAATGGATCCTGGTGTGGGAAGTGCTCTCCTGAGAGCACTAGGAATTGGTGTTTCACCAGCTGAGGTCATGCCATCCTTTTCTTGTAAGGAAACTGGCCAGCTGGGCTTCAGGACTGCAGAGTCCATTGTGAGCTTGTTCCCCAAGAACTAAACTCTTCCCTCATCAACTATCCGTGGCTCTCTCCTCCAGGTTGCCCGGAAACTGGTGATCATTGAAGGAGACTTGGAGCGCACCGAGGAGAGGGCCGAGCTTGCGGAGTCGTGAGTATTTTGCCTTGGACCTCATCTGCATGACTCCCTCTGCATGGGAACTAACCTCCCAAACCTTGTTAAACAAGGCCTGAAGTGTGGGCTGGGGTTTAGCTCTGCTGCCAAAGGAGCTGTTACTCCCTTGATCTGTCTCACTCTTACCAGGAGAATATCAACACTTGGTCTCTGACTTGGGGGCATGGAGTGCAATAGGCATATCACAATCAGTGCTTGCCTTGTAGTGGAGATGCCCCACCTCTTTGCATGGAGTGACTTCGTACAGCCTAGTTCTTCTCACTGGCACTGCTTGGTGGTCACTAGAGCAGCTGGTGTCTACTAGCCTATCTAGGAATTGCAGTGGGACACTGAGGCAAATACGCAATGCACCCTACAGCAATTGCCAAGGCCCTCTGGACAGGGAATTAAAGCAGCACGTGGAGCCATAGAACATCAGAGCCTGAATCTGATCTGGCTTTTAAGATCCTCTCCAGAACTACTAGAGACTCTTGAACGGGGCGTTGCTGAGGAGCTAGCTAATTTCTATCCAGAACATGCACAGAGATGCGATGTAAAGGCTTTTATTTCCTCAAGTGTGGCTGCTGTAATTGGTCTTAAGGGGGCAGTCAGGGCCTTTCCGTTGCATCTTTTAGGCCTTGTATAACAAAGTCACTTTTGTGTGCATGTACAGCAAGTATAGTTGAGCTTCCCATCCAGACGTGCATGTCGTGACCATGACTTTTCTTTGTGTTTTTCCCCTTCCCTTCCCCCTTTTTTTGCTCGGCTTTGTTTATGATGTTGCTGCTCCTTTTGACCTTTGCCCCCCTTGCCTGGCTTGTGCCATCATGTGATCGTCCCTAACAGTCGTTCCCGGGAATTGGATGAGCAGATTCGATTGATGGACCAGAATGTGAAGTGTCTGGCTGTTGCTGAAGAAAAGGTACTAACCCTTCCCTTAGTGTCAAACAGGTCTTATGGCTGCCTCATCACACTCCTGCCCTCTTCTCCTTAATAGCATCTCTCCTTCATTTCTCACTTCCGGAATGCTCCATTCTCTCCTGCTGACTGGCAAACCTCCCTTTCTCTGAGCAGGTGGCAGCTGCCACATGGTAGAACGCTTCCCTCCCTACAGCATACTTATTAATGTTCAGCTTTTTACATGCAAGACTTTGGGTCCAGCATGAATCTGCATCCAGCTCTAGCTGCTCAGTTTTAAGGCCTTGCTATTGCTATGGTGTGGAGAAGACACTAAGAATAGGTGTCTGTAGTCAGTGCCTGTGTGGATGTTCACTTCATACAAAGCTGCCTGTAAACTCTTCTGACAGCCTGGAAGTGAAATCCCACCTGGTGTGGTCACACGAGATCTGTCTCCTAAAGAGCTCTGTCTTCTCTGCACATGGATTCACTTTTTTCATCTCTCTCCTGTGTTGTCTCCCTCCCACTTTTCTTTCCTTCTCTCTCCTGCCTTTTTAAAACCTCCACAGTAAATGTTCCGAGCTGGAGGAGGAGCTGAAGAATGTCACCAACAATCTCAAGTCTCTTGAGGCTCAGGCTGAGAAGGTAGGGCTGCCTTGCAAAGGGCTGGAAGCCTGCAGGCACTCCTGCATGGGCCTCCTGGCTAAAGAGCACCCAGTGAGAGGGGAATGCTCCCTGGTCTGTAGTACTTGTAATGGCCTTTGCATGAGGCAGAGTTGTTACAGAATCAGTCTGCATGTCCTTGAGAGCTGCAGACACGGGCCTGCCAATAGTTTGAAATGCAGAGCTAGCAGTTATGAGTGTCAGTCTCTCTCGTTGTCTCTAGAGACAAGGTGGGTGGGGTAGTCTCCCATTGGACCAGTGTCTGTCGGTGTATCTGTGCGGTGGTGGTCATGGTCTTAAGCTGTTCCAAGGTTGGGGAGGGGAAGCTTCACATCCAACATGAGTGTAAGGCATTGGCTGCCTGGCTGTGAAGCAGACTTATTCATCCATGTGCCTAATGCTGCATATCAGACACATGGTCCGAGGTTGGTTTCCTAACAACCTCCTGGTGGATCAGCATGGTGTAAATTACTGTCCTGGGCCAGCCTCCCTGTGGTTGGCCTACTTGGTGCAACATCTGCAGGCAGGAATGTTTGTGGTTCAAGAGTGAGCCTCTAACCTCCCCTCTGCAGCTGAGGTCTGGACTTATTTGTGGGAGGCAGTTAATAGCAGTTAGTGGTGCTGGGATTTGACTCTCTGCCTCTTCCACAGTACTCTCAAAAAGAGGATAAATATGAAGAGGAAATCAAGATCCTGACAGACAAACTCAAAGAGGTGAGTGGCCATTTCTCCAGGGTCTGAAAGCATGTTCCCAGGGGGTGTGGGATTTGGATAAACATCTTGAAAGGGTCTGTTGGCCACCAGAGTCCAGATGCCAGGACAGGGGCACCTCATTCTGAGGCTGTCCATGCTAGCTTGACTTCACTGTGGTAGACTCTCAGATCAGTCTCCTGGCCCCATGTGTGTCTACAGATTCAAAGTGAAGAACCACTGACTAGCCCTGTATTAATTGGCTCTGATTTCTGTCAGGCGGAGACCCGTGCAGAATTTGCTGAACGATCAGTAGCCAAACTGGAGAAGACCATTGATGACTTGGAAGGTACGTTTTTGGGGACTGGGATGTCAAATGAAACACTGAGTGGCAAAGACTCAGTTGGCCCATCTGAGTGATGTTGCCCCAGATGGCATGGGGCATGGGTGGTGCTGGAGCTTGTGGGAGGGAGCTGACAGGCTACCCCTGATCAGAATCCTCTTCTCGTCTTGATTACTCACCTTGTGGGCATGGCCTGTTCTGGTTCAGCCTGCCTGGCTGATGTCAAGTAGTGTGAGCTGAAGTTAGAGCTGCTGAGTCAGACTCTGGACCCAGCTCACTCTCTTCTTCCGCCTTGGTGCGGTGTTGGTGTGACATGTTCCTAGATTGCTGCTTGGCACTCTAGAGTGGCCAGGAGACCCCTGACTAAGCAGCTGGGATTTCCATGTGTGGTCAGGATGACTCATTCTTGAGTCTGAAATTTCTGGAGTGGGGTTGGGGAAAGGCTATTGTACAGCATCCTGAGAACCTCAGTAGGTGGGGCCAGGAAGATGTTGGGTTAGTGCAGCTGAAACCCATGGTATAGGTTTTTATAACCAGGTAGAAGCAAGTATTCATACTAGACCCATGAAGCCTTGCTTAGGAGGTGCCAACCATGGAGTACAGCAACTTCCACCATATGGAATGGCTCTCCGTCTTCAGCACTACCCTAAAACCCATTTTAAATTCTTCTTTTGTGGCAAGCCATAGTTCAGACTTCATCTGTCTCAAAGGGTGGAGGAAGGCCACAACTCCACCTGCCCTGACTCAGTGACTAAGCAGTCTGAGTCTCCTGTTCATAGAATATCAGGGTTGGAAGGGACCTTAGGAGGTCATCTAGTCCAACCCCCTGCTCAAAGCAGGACCAATCCCCAATTTTTGCCACAGACCCCTAATGGCCCCCTCAAGGATTGAACTCACAACCCTGGGTTTAGCAGGCCAATGCTCAAACCACTGAGCTATCCCTCCCCCCCCCAATTTGATTCCCTAGCTTTTGGTAGCTCAAAATGGTGAAGACTTGGGTCTAACTAGCTTCTTGGCTACATCAGAGCTGGACTCTTGCAAAGATAGCTTCAGTCTAGAAATCATGCTGTCAGTACAGTGAATGCTGCCACCTGAGCTGTAGGTTCTAGATCAGTGGCTGATATGTTATGGTTAGCCAGTGGAAGGCTTAACTTCATTACAAGAACTGCAAAAATATCTGTTGCATGCTCTGCTTGAAACCTATTGATCATGAGACAGTGGGCTCTGATCAACAAGCCTGCTGATGAAGTGACTGAGTTTAAGACTGAACAAGACATGGTTCTCGGGACACTCTGTAGAACAAGGCAACAGCTGTACTGTAGCCAGAAGTCCTATTCCCTTGGAATTAAGTGGAACTGGCAAGATCAGTACTAAAACTCTCATAAGACTGGATTCCAGGCCTCCTGATTAAGGCAGGTAGTCTGCTAGCTTTCTCCAGCTGATTATTAGAGAACACAGGCATGGTCTGCATGCTATGATTTCTCCTGCCAATTGTACATGCTCTCTCTGTAATGGGAATTCCCTACATCTGTAGACTAGACGACTAAAGCCACTAAGCATGGTAACCTTGGGGTTTCATATTAAAACTGAAGTGAAAATACTTACTTAGCTGATCTCTGCCCTCTAGCTCAGGAAACCTAGTTCAGCTCCCCCGCAAAATGGGGGGTTTGTGCTTCATTGGTTACCCCTCTCATCATTGGTTACTGCAGATCCAGTCAGGCAGATGGCACATCTTAAGTTGCATGCTTTGAAGTTGTTGGCCCTGCTCCTCAAGCAACTGCTATTTGTAACCCTGCAAGGCACTTCTTGATTAAACTATAGCAAACCTGGTCCTGTCTCTAGGAACTCATCTATCCATTTTGTTTAACTACATTCAGTTGCGGCTTTTTCACCTCGGACTTCATTTTCTCCTGTTCCTGGGTTTCATGCTGCATTTCCTGCCTCTGGGTATTTGGACTATTCCTCTACCTTTCTTATTGTTTTTCCTTTTTGTTCTCCTCCAAACCTCTTTAGATGAGCTCTATGCCCAGAAACTGAAGTACAAAGCAATTAGTGAGGAATTGGACCACGCCCTCAATGACATGACTTCCATGTAAATATCAGCTGGCTGTGGTGGTGTGTGCCTCTGCTTGAGCTGGCTAAACAGCCAGAACTTGCTTGGTTTGCTGTGATTGATAGTCTGGCTATGGAGAACTTACACAGAAGACTGGTAGCTTTTCCTGCGGGTCTCTGCCTCTAGATTAATGCAGTGGTGTCATCATGCTGTGACTAACTCTTGAGTTAGATGGTGATGTACATGTACCATACCCAATGTGCCATTGTTTTGCAAGATCTAGTATGGCAGAAGCAGCAGTTAGTGCTAGTCAAATCTCATGGATACATGATCCTGGGATTGAGAAGATTCATAAAACTGCTCTGGAAATAGCTAAAACTAGTTTGTTACTATAACTAGCTATGTGGCTTGTTGTGGACTCTGCATGCTCTCTTGCCCACTAACCAAGGAAGGAGCTGATAGTCACTCAGAAGTAAGCATCCTTGTTTCTAACACTTGAAAGCTCCATAAACCCAAGTTTGCTGTGTACAAACCCTTAAGGACCTCTTAAAACAAGTGTCTCCTTCTCTATTTCATACAGATAAATCTGATTCCAAACTCCACTTTGGATTTGCCTCTCTGCTTGGTGGCTTGTTCTGCATCTGCACCCTTCACTTATGCTCTTTCTGCTACTCTGAATTCCAGTGCCCCTTGTCCAGTTACTGTATGCAGGGCATCCCTGGGAATAGACACTGAACGCACTGAAACTCGGGAGCAGTTGTGCTGCACTTGCATTCAAACAAAGCTTCCTCTGTGTGCCCTATTGTGCCAGACACTGCTGTGCTCAGAGGGGCTGCCGTTTCAGTATGTCTGGGTACAGGGGCTGAGTGTAGCAGGGGGTGTTTTTGTTCTCATGTGCATATTTCATGTAGCGTCAAAGCTCCTTTTGTACTTGCTATGGCTTGAGCATGATGTCACTCTTGAGGAACAACATGATGTGTACAGTGGTGATGAGTGAAATGGCTGGTGCTGCTGAGCACTGGATTTCTAGACTTGCCGCCTAACAGGAACCGTTTCAGTGTTGCCTCCAGACCCATGTAACTCCCCCATGTCAGTGGAATATATAGACATTGATGCACTAAGTTCTTCCTTCTGCTGTTGTCTGTGTTCTTGGCTCACATGTCTGAATTGCATCTCGGCAAACAATGCAAAGTGCGGAGTGCTCTGTAAGGGCTGAATGGTTTCTTGGGGGTTGTAGCAGGAAATCTGAATCTGCATTTGTATCCTGGTCTTGGTAGTGAATGGCTTTCACACCCAATTCCAGTGTGACTGAAGGATGCAGTCAGCATTGGAGCAATCAAATGCTGGCTCACTGTAAAGTCACTACGTACACCTTGTCTGCTTTACCCTGGTGAGTGATCCACTTGGCTGGATGCAAAAGCTAACAAACATAGGAAACAGGTTTCAGAGTGGTAGCTGTGTTAGTCTGTATCTGCAAAGAGAACAAGGAGTCCTTGTGGCACCTTAGACTAACAAATTTACTTTGGGCATAAGCTTTCTTGGGCTAAAACCTACTTCATCCGATGCATGGAGTGGAAAATACAGTAGGAAGATAGATGGATGGATTACACACAGAGAACATGAAAAGATGGTGGGAAAGCACGTGTGAATTCCAGTTGGACAGGATTGGTCAGGTGCTAAAGCTGTACCAGTAGTGGCACTGAAGTCTACCTGCGTGGAGACCAAGATTCCCGGCTTCTGTAGTGCAAAATGTCTGTCTGACAAGCTGAGGGGTGTAGAATCTAATGCAGGAAATCCGTGCATGCCCCTTGACCAAAGCGCTCGGACAGCAGACACGGGGGATTGTGGAATCTTCACCTGGACTGCCGTGCTGGGTTCACAGCTGGTGGTAGGAACAAGTCATGCTGCATACAGACATGTCATTTGACTTGCACAAGTTACTAGAATTTTGGGGATTATGAACACTACCCAGGTTGACATAATCATGTCTGCTGCCCACTGTGGCTCACTAAATCTCTCCTTTCCTGTTCCTCAAATTGTTTCACTTTGTCCTGGAAGTCCTGGTGTGATGTCCAAACATAACCCTTCACGAGCCAGGTCTTGGTAACTGAGCCATGGGGCTCTGTACTTCAGAAGACTTGCCCCAGCTTGTTCTCACTTCACTCTACTCTTCAGCTGTGTAGGCCCTTCCAGTTCACTCAGCTGGTTTACAGCAGCCCCCAGTCACGATGGTACTATTGCAAGCTGTGCAAACACTAGTCCCTGCCCTGAAAAGGCAACATGCTGACTCATTAGGATGCAGCTATAGGGGCTGGAGAAGCTCCAAGATGTTGAATTTTTCATATTGCAGCCTATGAAGACATTTGCACTATGCCTTGTAACCTTCATGGAAGCCTCCTTTAGCATCTCTCAAACGAACACCTCTCCAACCACCCCAGTGTAATAAAGCACAAGTAACTAGTCATCACACTGAAATCTTTGCCCTTGGAAACATTCCCTGCTTGTCTGACCTCACCACGCCTGAAGGGATGAAGTTCAAAGTGCCATTGCTTCCTGCCCTTGACCTAAACATTCTCCCTGGGGGGTGGGGGGGGTTGAGAAACCGCCACTTACAATAACTTGTATTGGAAGCTACAGCTCCAAGTGGCTACCCTGGGGTCTGTCTTGTCAGTGTAAATTGAAACATCCAGGGACTGGGGTGTCAGCAGGCCCCCTCCCTGCCAGTCCTGCTAGAGAACACCTGCAAGTAAAGTTATGAATGGATGCTTGGGTGCTGCTACTCCTGACCTGGGGTTGTGAAAGCTTTGTGGTCCCACCAGCTTGGCTGGCACATGCATAGGCAGGCTAACAGGAGGGCTGGGCTCAGCAGCTCTCCCCAGAGCTGTCTGGAGAAAGTGACTAGAAAGCCTCCTGCAATGCTGGTGAGACCCTCAAGGCCACCCTTGCAAAGCTGGGGGTGTTTCATACCAAACAGACTGGCTGGAATCATGGGCTCAAGAACAAGTACTGTCCAGCTCCTCCCTGGGGTCTGGGCAGTAAATGAGCTCGGGGGGGAGAATCCATTTGGTTCCTCCCTCATCTCCCTCTGCTCCCCAGTATGGAGATGGCTCTAACAGTTGCCTTAAACCCCTTCTCTGGCTCCACTGCTCAAGGCCACAGGCAGTTACTCACACGGGCATTACATGTTCATGCTTTGCTCACCGGGGCGCACTCAGACCTCATGAGGGTGACCAACAGAGTGGGTTCCAGCAAACAGCAATAACAGTAGGGTTCTGGCTCCCCATTCTGCTCTGAGAAAGGGGGAGGGGGTCAGTGTGCTGGGACCTGTAGTCTAGACTCTAGCTATTGGAGGCTGTCGAGAACCATCGCATTCAGAGCACACAAACAGCCCCACCCCCAGAAATCCTGTCCTTGAGGACCTGGCTGTATTGGTTCCAGGTGTGGAGTCTACAGAGGCTCCAATTAACTAAAACTGGCTACTGCCGTCTGCTGGTTTAAGTGCCTGGCTACTGGGGACCCCTGCAATGGCTGTCAAGCCAGAGCCTTTATGAAACATCTCCATGATCTGGATGTCCTAACATTAGGCTGAAGATTAATTAGAACAAAGAGCAGTTTGAGGGCAGAGAACACCTGTAAACCCCTAGAACGGTTCCCCCTAACCTGCCCCCTGAAGCATGTTGCTTGATTCAGGAGGTGAGCAGAGGCTAGCGTGTGACTTCCCACTGACCCCAGGATGCAGACAGGAACGTGGAATTCCATTCTCTGGGAGTGGTTTCCGTGGGGCTAGGAGGAGCTGGCAGTTGTCAGACCTGCTGACTTGTCTCTTGCAAGGACCACATCTTAAGGGCCTGCACTTGGACTAGGCTAGCAGCTTCTGCTGACCAGTGCATACCTGTGAGATCTTAATGGTACAGTGCAGCTGAACGAAACCATCCCCTCCTTCCCCCAGCAGGAGAGTCCTGAGAGCACTGGAGTCCACTGACAGTCTATCAAAAGACAACTGTCCTGTGTGTGGGGTGGGAGTGTTTAATCAGAGGGACTCAGGAAAGCAGTGAGTGAAGGCTGTTGGGTTACTGGGAAGGGCTTCAGCCTGAGCTGGGTTCTCTTGCTACCCACAGGACCGGCTGGTGGCTAGCTTGGCTACCTGTGCTCTGATAGCACATGGCTCTGGAGCCCATTTGTCTGGTTTTGGAAAGGTGGCAATTCCTATGAATTGGCTGCTGCTTGAGAAGATCAGAGGCCCTTGCTCTGAGACTTCCAGCATCTGTCTCTGGTGCTGCCGGGTGCAGGGCTGGCAGGTCTCCCTCAGCACTTCTGTGGCTGGTCATCCTGCTATTGGTTCTGTGTTCAGCAGCAGGGGCCTGGAATCCACCTCTGATCTTCAGTCAGCTTTGAAAGCAGATGAGGCTTTTGGTCCTGTGTCCATGTTACAAACCCATCATGACTTACTGGCAAAGTCATGGACCGTGGCTGCTGCCCCACATCCTGAGGGATGCTGGGGAAGCTCCCTGCGCCCATCCGTTTCTAGTCATACAGCTTCACTGTAAGCAGATAGGGTTGCCTTAGTGCTAGTCTTGATCTAGCCATGTCCTCCTGAATTGTTCAGAGTCCAAAGGCTCTCCTGTTCCTGGGCATAAAGAACTTAGTACCCTTCAGGCTTCGTTTTCCAGGGACAAGCCTCCTTCCTTCCTATGCCTCCATAGTCCCTCATAGGACTTCTGCTCTGGCCACACGTGGCTTCTACCACATGCTTTCTGAGCTGAAAAGCAAGTTGGCAGTGCTGGTCTCCTTCGGTCTCCATGCCTCAGCCTGTAAAAAGCTGTGACTTATGATCTGCAAAATGCCACGTGTTAGGGGCAGGTTGTGTGACTTGCTCATCTTGGTACTCTACTAACCTTCCCTTTCTCTCTTTTTCTCTTCCTCTTGTTTCCCCTAATCCTCCTGTTGCTGATGCAGAGCGCCTGTACAGCCAGCTTGAGAGAAATCGCCTGCTCTCTAATGAGCTGAAGTTAACGCTGCATGATCTGTGTGACTGAGAAGGTGGCCCACTAATGACACTAAACAAGCTTATTGTGAGCACCAGTGCTGGGGACCACAGTGAAATCTGATCATTCTTAACAGACTGGCAGATTAGCAGATTTTGTGCAATTACTGCTATTTAATGAGGCAGCTAAAGTCTATCCTCTAATGTACTTATTTTTTCAAAAGGTAACCTCTGTTCTCCATGCCTAAACCTCCCCAGGACTGTAATTCCTCCTGATTCTGATCACTCTGGGCAGTCTCACTCCATTAGTGCAGTGGGCATGGGGAGTCCCTAGGGGCTGCTGGGCTGGCTCTACCAGGCGGGTGTGATGTGGGGGCTGGCTGCATTCGAGACCTGTGTCTGTTAGGTGAGTTGCTGTAGATGCTGCTTTTGACAGTATCCAATGTCAGTAAGTGCTGTGACTGACCAGCTTACTATATGCAGAATGTCTGTAGGATCTCCTGCTGCATGGATTGATGGCGGTTTCTAATGATAAACCACTGACCTTGTGGTCTGTAAGACAAAATGCAAATCTGTGCTGCTTTCATAAAGCCAAGCTCCATCCAGAAGGCCTGTGGAGAAACCTGGTCACTGTTAAGACCATGTGGCCTGCGGTGTGGAGAGGCATCTTGGGAGTGAGTTGCTGTTGTCCCAGGACTTACTGAGTTGGAGGCTGTGGCTGCAGTCACTGTAGTGGCAAGCATGAGGAAGCTTGGAAATATCCCCCTTGAGAGCCTGCTCAGGGGAAAAGCCCATCGATCCTGCAGTCCATGTGTGTCTTGGGCAGAGTTGCCTCTGGAGTCTCTAGCAAGGTGCCTTGCCTTGCACTCACTGCATCAATTCTGCACTGTTTTGAAGATCTGAGTAACGCGTGCAATTTCTCTTGCTAATCAGCAGTGATTACACTGTGTAGGGCGGTGGGGGTAAGTGGGCAGCCTGTTTCAAGTGTTCTAAATAGCGAACAGCTCAACAGCATGTGAAGTCCTCCATGTTGGCATGTCGGGGCCACCCTTGGAATACGCTGATCCAGAACACTGGTCAGCTGTGGGATACAGACTTTCCTGGCTTCTGAAACACATTTTTAGCCTCCAGAGCAGACTTACCAGCATCCCATGCTCTTGCTAGCCCGCTGCCTGCTGTTGACCTAGAATAGTCTCTCCTTCCTCAAGCTCTGTGTCCCCCTGAAGAGGCAGTGTTTTTAGAATTGCAGCTTGTTGTCCAGTCTGGCTATTAGCAGGTGGTCCCATGACCTTTCTGACCAGGCTCTTACAGCTGCCATGTGATCACCTGGAGGTGGACCAGTTAGTCTGTGGCTGAAAAGAATTGCCCATTATGTTTTGACTGGGGTTTGCAGCAGTCTCCCCAAGCTACCATTAGGCAAACACAGCGACTATCTGGATTTTGAGATCTGGAAATGTAAGAGGCATGATGTTGAAGCAATGGGAGATCTGGGGGAGGCTAGCTTCAGTCTGACACATCTGCATGCCAAGTACTGACTCTGGAGATCTTGCTGCTCAGGAAGCACCAGCATTTCAAGAGGCAGAGGCCAGGAACAACACGGGTAACTCTCAGCTTGTGGCTGCAAGTGGCCCTTCATCCCAAGTCTAATGAGGAGCTAACCAAAGCCGTGTGCTGGGAAGGAGTTAATGCAGGTCTCAGCAGGGGCTGTGCCTATGTGGCTGGTAACTGTCTAACTCTTCCTCCCACTAGATAAACTGAAATCCACCAAAGAGGAGCATCTCTGCACACAAAGAATGCTGGACCAGACCCTGCTGGACCTGAACGACATGTAAAGGATCCCTGCCGTCGCCTCTGCCCCACCCAGCGACTCGCTGGGGGCCAGCCCAGCCAGCGCTGCCCTTTAACCCCAAGGGTTACCTTCTCTTGCCAATTCAACCAAACCAACTTCTGCCAAGTCACCTGCGGGTTAAAGGTCACCAGGTTGGGCAGAGCCTTAAACAGCATCATTAAGGGAAATACAAACAATGCAATAATGTCTGGAGAAAGTGTGAGATGTACACATTTTGTAACTACCTTTTTTGTAGCAACTATTGTAAACGTTCCAAATAACTCTGGGGCTCACAAGCTGCACCTAAAAAGCTGTTGGCTTTAAAATTTGATATTGACCTCTTTTGCTCATCAGCTCTGGTCCCCTTTTGCCTTGCTGCCGGGGGGGAAGCGGAGGTGGGACAGTTCTGGCTCTGGCTGTTAAGTGAGTCGCCTGCCTAGGAATGCAGGGATCCTTTCTGCTGGGCACCAGAACGGGAACTCCTGCAGGAGCAGACGGCCCAGAAAGGGACGTTCAGTTTCTCAGCCTTAATGTTTCTCTCCTTGCATGGCAGAGCCACTGGAGCAAAGAGGAGATTGCTTCCTTTTTTTTAAAAGACCAAACGTGTTCTCTTCGACACTCATGAATGGAAGAATTAGTCACATGGGCCTCTTGGCCCTGTGTGTGTGCCAGTCACTCCCCTTTGGCCATTGACTAGAGAAGCAGGCAGCCCCTCTAACCCATTGCTGCCACTGGGTTTGAATCTGCCTTCACTAAGTGCTATTGCACTGAGTTTTAGTGCTCAATGCTGATCAATTGTAACAGCTCGTATAAAACTGCCTCGTGTGTGAAGAGCTTTGCTTACACTGAGGGGGTCCCTTCGGTCCCCCCGTTACCCAGGAGTGCTCTTATTGTCTTGAATCGGGTCCAAGCCACATCGCAGTGCACTGTTGAAGTTCTGGTTGTGAGGCACAGGAGTGAGATCTGCGGGAGGTTTGCATTGTGTAGCTTAGGCTTGAGAGAGGCTCGTTGGTTGTGGTGGTTTTAGGGGCCAGTTAGAGGACAACCTATATCAAGTGTTTTGATACTAAAATTGACAACTGTCTTGTATTGTCTTTTGAAATAAAAACCATTCCCGCCATGCTGTTTTTAGACATAATGGGCTTTGATTAAAATAAAGCTGCTATACACCCACAGGCGCCTCCATGTTTCTCAGGATGGGGATGTGCATGAACCAGTCACAGGTTCTTCTCCCATCAACTGCAGCTGACCACAGCCCCATCCAAGGAACTTCCAGTGGGGCTCTGCCAGGTGCCAAGACTAGCCTGCTTGGTGCTACTAGATGCTCAGCTGATGCTCTGTATGCTACTGCAGGGTCCCAGCTGACCTGGCAGGGAAGGGGGCACTTGGATGCAGTTAATTGTCCATCTAACTTGCTTGCACCAGCTTTTCCAGATAAGCTGCTAACTGTGTAATAACTTTCTGCCTCCTCTGCACCCAGAGTCAGTAATTAAAGCAAGGTGCCAAACTAGACCTTGCCACCAGTGAGCTCTCTGGAAAGCAGCAAGTTATGTAGCTACAGCAATGTATAATCCATCACTCTTTCCAAGGGCTGTACCTTCCACAGGTTAAGGTTAGCCCTCTGCCCAAAAGCCCTTTTTTGTGTTTGTGTTTTTTTTGTTTAAGTACCAAATCTGAGCTCATGTTATCTATCAAACCTTTTTCTCTTTTCAGGAGTTAGAGGAAGGAGTTTATCTTTAAGGCAAGACAAACCCAAACCCACCACCCCTGCAAAATCTGTTGACATAGCTGATAAACTCCATAAGGGACAGAGTCCGGCTCACCTTGGAATATTTCCAACACCAGTTGCAAAAAAGGAAAGACCAGCTAGCCTTGGGAAAGGGAGTGGAACTACGTGATCCCTACTGCCAGAAGAAATGTTAATTAAAATGGCTGCAGCATGCAGCTTTCTACTTGCATGGCAGAGAGTGGCTCTAGGCTTGTAAGAAAGTGCCTGGGTGAAGAATTGCTGTTTCAATCTTTCCTTTTCTACACAATAATCCATTTCCCCTACCCTGTTTTTCATCCTGTAGGGAAAAGCAGCTTCCCAGCTCACTTTGCATTTCTCTGTCTAAAGGAAAAAAGTAATGTGTAGCCTAAACCCATTCAAGAAATTCTGTTGGTGAGGATTTTAACAGATGGGGCAGCTTGTGCCAAATATTTTAAGCTAGAACGTGTTTTCTTTCCTGAGACGTGTAAATGTTTCTAGTGCGACCCCCTCTATTTTAGAAGCTCCTCAAACTTCTTTAAAAGCTCTGATCTGCTGTAGTTATAAGGCTAACTTAGCTCTGTTTTGTATCCTGTACAATTCACTTCATCCTCAACTGTTAAGAGAAGTCTACTGCCTGAGCAGTAGCAACTAAATCTGTAGGGAAGGAGGTTTCCTCTCTAGCCCTTAGCTCTGACTAAAATGTAGCTGCACAAGGCAGGAGTCTCCTAAAACATAAGGAGCAACTATTATGGCAGTTCTACAGCTGGCTTTAAATTACAGCTGGGAACTAAAATGGCTGTGGAAAAGTAAGGGCTAAACAGGACCATCTGTTGCACATAGAAGTGGAAGGCAGCAGCTCTGTGTCAGGGAGAGTAAATTAGAACAAGATTTCAATGCTGGCTTCCACTGTAGCTAAACAATTCCAGCTTGGGCTTGTCTGCCCTCACTGCAGGCAAGTCAGGCATGGGGAGCAAATGGCAGTCACTAGCATATGAAACTAAAGATCTGACAATTATAGGGCAACAGGTTAGGAAGGGCAGCTGTGGAGATGCTGCACTGACTTGTCTAGTGCGGAGTTCCACACCCTCATTACAGCCCTGCTTGCAGTAAAAATGAAGGCCCCAAAGCCTTGTTTGATCAGCTGGAGAAGTTTTTTGAAAGGAGGAAAAAATCCCTTCAGCCACCTGGGGCAGGCACCATGTGGGGGAGGTGGGGCTAGGCCCTGCCTTGCCTATGTTTCTGTTTCCACTTGCACCAAAGTTTTCTAAAGATCAAACTGTAAGGAATTTTGGTGGTGTAGCTACAGGGCCAAGCCTCAGCCTACTGGCCAAAGCTGCATTCTCCCTAAAGAGCTTTCAGTCCCAGTAAGCTGAGAAGTCCTTAGGTGTCCATGAGCCAGACCAGCATGGGAGAGCACAGGAAACACATAAGCCTAAACTAGAGGGTGTCTTTCTCTGTGGTGGTGGTTTCTGCTCACCTTCCACCTCAAGCTCCTTAGTGTGATTTCTAGGCCTTTGCATAGACCTGCTCTTCATCAGTCATGCAACCCTCCCCAGCAGTATCAAACTCTAAACCCTGGAATGGAAACCACTTCAAGACAGCCAGGGCAGCAGCAGCACCCCCTAGTTCTAGCACTTTTGCATGCCTGCTAACAAGCCATGCCCAAGGGCCCGATTCTGCCTCTCCCACATGTGCTTCAGAGGAACCCATTTCCTTGCCTTGTAAACTCTGGGCAGAGGGACTGAGCCTTTGGGTAGGGCTAAGTGTGTCATCAGCGCTCGCCACTGTAGCTAGCCACTCAATGAGCTAGGAAAGAGCCACA
Source organism: Macrochelys suwanniensis (assembly GCA_033296515.1). NCBI lineage: Eukaryota > Metazoa > Chordata > Testudines > Chelydridae > Macrochelys > Macrochelys suwanniensis. The sequence continues at coordinate 17,633,423 of CM065795.1, read as the reverse complement.
GTCTAGCTGATTTGTGCAAGCTTGTGCTTTCCTTCTGCTGTATGGGGACACCTAGAGGCTGCTCCAAGGATCCCTCCAAGACATTTGGGGTTGGCTTCTGCTGGGTGGCGTAAAATTGTTGCCAACTCTATAAAGATTTTCTCACAAGTTCTAAGCTGTGTGGAATTTCTCAACACCCCAGTGCCCGGAGGCACAGCAGCCAGGGAGACTCAGCTGTCATTTAAAAAAACAAATGTCTAGGCCTCACAATAGTAGAGAAACTTCGAGCCAGGGCCTGTATGTGCCCTAACCACTGGCAAGCAAACAACAAAACACGATTTTGGGGGCCTGGCTCATGGCTACTAATGATTTGCAAGCTAATTATCTTAGGGGTTTTGCTCTAGCTGGTGCCTCTCGCCCATTGTCCTGGCCTGCCCTTTACCCTCGCCTGGCTCTGCAGGCCCATGCCTGTCTCTGTTCCCAAGGCCGAGCTCAGTCTCAAATGCAGCTGGCTCTGGTGTGGAGCCAGGGGCCTGGCAGGAACTGCCCCAGCAGCCAGGAGGGTAGGGTAATTTGGGGCTCAGGAAATTGGCAGCGGGCTCTGTAAGGTGCACACGGAGCAGCCAGCGCCCCTGTTCTATGTTCATCCTGCACCAGACCCCGCTTGTCCCAAGCTTTGCAGCCAGCACGTCAATCCTGGCGCTGGGAAGACCCCAACGCCCCGCCCACCCCGCTCGGTCACCCTACGCATGCGTAGTGGATAGACTGCCCCACCCGGCAGCGCCCCGAACCTAGCGGAGCATGCGCAGTTATTGGGCTAAAGCGCGGCAGCCGGGGGCTGACGCACGCGCTGTGGGACACGGAAAGGCGGGAGCAGCGCCGCGCAGGCGCAGGCGCAGAGTAGCGGCTGCGTGCCAGCGAGCGGGAGCGGAGCCCTACGGCAGCCGCCATCTTGTCCCCGCACCGTTCCTCGTCTTCAGCATGAGGCGGGGCTGGCCCCCCCCGCTCCTCCTCCCCTTCCTGCTGCTCCTGGGCCCCGCCCGCCCCTTCAAGCTCAACGTGCCCAAGGTGCTGCTGCCCTTCAGCCGAGAACTCCACGTCCCCTTCGTGCTGGAGGCCGAGGGCGGCTGCTACTCCTGGTGAGGGGGGCGGGGCCTGCAGAGGGGCGGGGCCTCCGGGAAGAGGCTGGGGGCGGGGCCTGCAGAGGGGCGGGGCCTCCGGGAAGAGGCTGGGGGCGGGGCGGGGCCTGTGGGGCTGGGGGCGGGACTTGTCGGCCTGTGGATGGTCGGTGTAGAGATGGGGGAGGGACCAGGGTTTTGGGCTGTGAGTGTAGGGTTGAGAGAAGCATGGGGGTGGGGGGAGAGGAGGTCCTTACCTGGGGAAAAAGGGGAGCATAGGGTGGGCCTTGGGGAGAGGCCTGGGCTGGAGGGAGCTTGTCCTTGGGGGTGGGGCTCAGTGAGTGCCAGCCCTAAGAGATGTGGAGAAGCTGGGTCTGTGGCAGTGGTTAGGGGGAGTAAGGAGCTGGCCCTGCGGTAGGAGAGAGGGGCCCAGATCTCTCTTCCGGGGAGTCTGTGTTGAAGGGAGCAGCTGAGCCTCTGGGGATGAGAAGGATTTTGGCCTGTGGGGGGAAGTTTATGGATAATGGGGCTCCACTCTTTGGGAGGAGCATATGGGCCTTTGGAGGGTTAGAGGGGTCACAGCCTGTGGGGAAGTCAGGGACCGTGGGGAAAGCAGGGTTGCCTTCTTAGTTTGTTTGGTCAGAGCTCTACAACAGGCTGGATGATCTGGTACGGGGTTGGTTCAGTGGCCTCCTTACTCTGCTGAGCCCTTATCGTTCATGTAGATCCTTGTGAATTTCAAAACTGATCATTGGCACAGGGAGTTTTATCCCATGGAACTCATTGCCACAAGTTATTGGTAAGACCAAACCTTGCGTGGGATTTGAGAAGCGGTTAGACATTTATATGGTTAACACTAATATCCAGAATGGCAGTAGTGAATACTAACTTCCCTCCCCCAGCAAAATAAATAAACCTGCACAAATTTTGGAAGTGATGTAACCCTTATTCCTTAGGGCTTAAGCCAACTGCTAACTGTTCCAGTTAGGAAGAAACATTTCCTGGGACTGGGTATTACATGACTGCCTGTTGCAACATCCTCTGAAGCAACTGGTACCGGCCTTTGTGCTGGGACAAGGTACTTTTCTAAATGAATCACTAGTCTGATCCAAGATGGCAGTTCCTGTGTATTCTCTCCGATAGCATGCAGCTCACTCATACCAAGGGTAGCGTTTCCCTAAAACACTTCCTTATTCTGAGTTGCAGATCCATCTGATGTTGAATCCACCTCTGTTATATTGAAAAAAATCGGCACCTCTCTTAGTTTGCCCAGATAATACAAATATGAATAGAAGAATCCAAATCTCTGTTTTCCAGGTATTCCACACGTCATGATACAGTCACCATTGAGCCAATTTATGAGAATGGTACCAGTTGTTCGCAAAAAGCTTTGCTGTCTACTCAGTCTACACAGGCCACAAAGCTAAGCAGTGTTGTTATAGCCGAGGAGCTTGGTAGGTGAATAAAGAGCAACATGGAAGGAATCGGGTGTCTAGTAGGGACTTCCAGGACTGAGATAGAATAGACTCATGAAATCATCCTGTCCTTCCCAAAGAGACACATATAGGATTGGTCATTATGGTACTAGTGCTTTGTCCCATCTAATTTTAATAGTGCAAGATATGGAACTGTGGTGTATTTCATTATTTGTTTCAAAATCACAGATGTGAGTGATGTACATGTAAAATGACAGTGATGTATAGTGCGCACACCACAGTCTGCATGTGGCTCAAGGAAGAATAAAAACAAAAAGTATAACCAAGTAACATCCGTGCCCATCATAGTCCCAGAATGGGCTTATCAGGGACTTTGTTGAGGAACTTGTGCTTTCTGACAAGGGCGCTTCCTCCTCCTCCCACAGATTTAAAAATTGCCACCTTTTTTGTTTTTGTTTTCAGTAGTACTACCTTCTCAAGATTTGAGAAATCAACATAGACTTATGGGATGTTGAATTAAGGCACATGCATTTATTCTCACTTTTTAGTGACAGGCCATTTACTGCGTTGTGACATCATTGTCGATATGATAAACAATATTGAAATTATCTCCCGAACCCGAGAAATATATGTGGAAGATTCTCCACTTGAATTAACCGTGAGAGCTCTGGATGTTGAAGGTACTATATACGGGACAAACTTCTGGGGCAACTCCGGATTAAACTCTACCTCCTGAGAAACAAAGACATCCCTTAATCTGAGTTTTTTAAAGAATGTATTCTGATATGTAGCAGACTTTGTTCCCATCCCCAATGTAGAAACTTTTGGGCGTATCACCAAATTCCTATATTTCATGTGCTACGTAATTTTCAGGTAGAGAAAATATGCCTGTTTCTAACTAGTTCCTAAAATGTTTTAATATGAGCAACATGAGTAATTTATTGTACTTCTGTTTATCTTTCATTTGGAGTGCATATAATGACTGCTGAATAAAAGTAGTATCCCACTTAGTGCGAGTGTAACAACTCTGACATTGCAAGATTCTCAGATGCCACAGTAATAAAACTGGTATAAAAACCTAGATAGCAGTAGCCAGAATTCTTTTTTTCTTTGCTATTATCCCCAACCACAGAGCTGATTTACTAATAAGTGTGTAAAACTGTTACAGGCTCATTCCAGCTAATTTCCAGCATGAAAATAAAATGATTTCTTCTTTTCATCCTGGTTTGTTTTTTGTCTACGTACACATGGGTTTGTGTGTTTGTGTTTAGGGAGAAGTTGGATATGGTCAGAAATATTTTGGAATATAATGGGCAAGGCCAAGTATACAAGATTAAGAAGGGAGAGTTATCATAAATATTCCACACCTGGAACATGGTTCTGTGGCCGGTTTGTTCACAGTTCTGTAACTGGATGTGAGGAGCAAGGCAATATAAGGACAGTTGGTGGTGGCATAGTGATAATGCAGGGTTTTTCCTGTTCTCACAGCAGTAGACAATAGAAGATAGATTAACACATTTAGCTGGGTAGGACTCCATACTTAAAAACATATGTATTCACCAGCACATGTTTCTGAATCTGTCTGTTTGGTTTCTGTCTTCAGGAAACACATTCAGTAGTTTGTCAGGAATGACATTTGAGTGGAGCATTGCTAAGGACGATGACATGGAAGGCTTAGAACTGTCTAGCAAAATTAGGTAACTATATTTAGAATGATTAATAAATATCGTGTTGCATTTTGTCCCAGCATCTCATAGTGGGGTAGGAAGTACTATTGTCCCCATTTTACTTGTGGGTAAAGGGGAATGCAGAGAAGAGAATTGATTTTCTCAAGGTAACTGTGTCAGTGATAGACCTGGATATAGAACCCAGGAGTTCTGATTTCCAAGTTTATGGGCTGACTCTTCAGTCTTACAGAATTACTGCTGCTGGTAAAGTCAGATGCAGCAGAAGCTGGCTGAAAGAGTACTTGTGGTCTGCATATCTGTAATAAGTAGATACTGAGTGCAGGTGGAGGGTTCTGTAGTGGATTAGCTTCAGCTATCTGTGTAGACATTACCTTACTCTGTTCTATTGCCATGTACACCATGGGGAGGTCTATTGTCTCCCTGACTTGGTGATTAATGGATGTGCACATAGAAGTTACAGGGGTTTTGTCCCTTTATTCTGGCTAACATAGGTCCTCGTTCCACATAATCCTGTAAAGTTTGTCCTTCGATTACTAACACTGAAAATATAAACTGAAAAGATCATGGAGATCCTTTTCTACCTGTAAAAGTCTAGTTTGGTCTTTTTAGGATTTTAAAATACTCTGAAGCAGAGTATTCCCCACCAGACTACATTGTCGAGATGGAACAAGCAGAAAAACAAGGGGATAGGATTCTGGTATCAGGTATCAAAACTGGTGCAGCTATCATAAAGGTCCGAATTCAGGAACCAACTTATAAGGTGAATGCTTACTGTAGATTTCCCACCTTTAAAACAAAACTTGTGCCTTAGGTAGATTGCAGTTCCAGGCATACGCTTGTAAAAATTATATTTTCTTTACCAACAATACCATTATTTGTCTTTCAGAAGTTACAGGCAGTGACACCATTCAAACCATTTTCCATTTAAAATGTATAACTTTGGACAGTTTTGATAGTACGGTATTGAGAAATAAATTGATATATAAATCCCTAAAATATAATATACCCATGTATAGCGGGTTAAGAGGACACTCGATTAAAAATCATATTTCTGTCTGAACTTGCCTGTAACAATAGCAGATAAAAAACAACACCTAAGACTATTGTAATTAAGAGGTTGGAGAAAAATACTTTTTTTTTTCCCAGTTGGTTACTGCATTTGTCAGCATTTGGTGGATAGTCAGTTTCACTGTTACGTTCCCAAAATGATTAATTCAATTAGTATTTTTTGTTGGTCGTGGGAGTCTTTCACACAGCGACAGAAGAAAGAAAAACATTTAAAAAATAGGAATTTGTGATTGTAAAACCACAAAAATTAGCAAGAGGACTTTGTCAGATATAGTATCTGAAACTACTTGTAACCTTTGCTTTAGTTCAAGCAGACCATCTCTTGAAAAGAAAATTGCCACATTTTACTGTATCTAGCAGGCAGAAGGTTCCAATGGTGCGAGGCTTCTTCCCATGAGTCACTGACATTTATTTTAAAATAATATTTAATAAAGCTTTAATTTTGAAATCTCCTGCTGCTGGTGGCCCTCTTGCTGAAAAATGACAGTGTGATATTGACAGGGTGGGATGTTTGGTCAATGTCAAACTCTAAAACTAGTTTCCCTCTTGCTTTTGACACTGCTTTCACAACCATGGCAAATCTTTTTCCCATTAAAACCAAGCATTCTGTTTAAATAATACTTTTTAAAGTTCTACTTTTGATTGTTTAAACCTATATTGAAGCCTTGTGGGAGCTGCCCTCTCACATTTCTATCCAGTTTTTGCAGAGTGGTAGTAAGCTTCTGGTTTTTATCCGTCCTCCGTTAGAAAGTAGCTGCTGCACTGGTGCGTCTGTTGGTTCTGGAGAATATATTCCTAATACCATCCTATGACATTTACCTTCTGGTTGGAGCCTACATTAAGTACCAAGTTGCTAAAATTGTACAGGGAAAGATTACAGGTAAATTCTTTTTTTAATACCTCCCAAGTTTCCCAAAATCTTCAGAATTTTTTTCTAAGTGAAATTACAAAAGTTAAAGTTTTGTGCAGAGGTGGTATTTCACTTTCCTGCAGTGGCTGTTCCAGACTCCTAGGGAAGCCAGGGTTAAACTTAACCCCGAAACCCAGCGGAGCAGACATTTTCCCTGCATGTCTAATGTCCCTTGTGATGGAGAAAAATTCAAATCATAGCCGTGGATGCCTCTGTATAGAGGCCAATGACTATTGAGTGGAACAGTGCTTCAGTCTGTGGCAGTAGAACATTTGAACTCCAGATACTGGATGCACAATGTTAACCAAGCAAGACTGTTAAAGCTTGCACATAGCTATTTAATAGTCTTCAGGGCTAACATACCTCTGCCCCTGTGTGTGGAGGGGCTACTTCTTTGGTTGCCAGGAACCCACATTTGTGCCTTTATAAAGAAAGAATCTCGTGTACGACAGAAGTAGACTATTGTAAAATAACTGTTTTAAAAGGTAACTTATTTCCTGCAGAAGTAGAGTTGCCTCTTGAACATTATGAGCTTGAACTACGTGACCCCATTGTTGCACCTGGTGGATCTGATCTTATTCCGGTGGCCAAACTGGATGTGGACACAGCCACTGTGACAGCAGTGCAGTTGGGACAGATTAGTCTGGTCTTTGTTCATAAAAGTATCCTTTAAATAAAGTTGTAACCATGTCAGCCTTCTTTATTATTGTGGCAGTACTCTTTCCTAAGCATGTCACACTTGAATTAAGTAAAACCATGCTTCAGAAAGCAGATTTGGTGAGGCCCCACCCTGCAACACCTCAGAGAATTCTATAACTTCTTAAGGTAACTCCCTCCCTCAGGAAGATGGATTTTCCTTCTTCACCCCCATCCCTTCTTCAAGCTGGGCATGATGACAGACTCATCCATCCACTTAGAGGTCAGTATCGTTGGTTCTTTTTGGCCAGTACCCATCACCTCCTAGCTCAACTCCATCACCTGTGATGCTTCTGGAATGAGAATAAGCCTCCTTGCCAGGTTCACAGACCAGTTCTCATTGAAGTCAATAGAAAGACACCCATTGACTTCAGTGGAAGTCGGCTCAGGCCCTAGGTTCCCACACTTGCTTAAGGAGTCCAAGGATACATGGGTTATTTAAAGGCTCCTGCTGCTCCCATACGTCCCTCCTGTTATTATTTTTTTCACAATAAGATTGAATTCTTTCTTTATACGCAAACTAAGATATTCACATGCGAGCTGCATCTGGACTTCCAAACTGCACTGTCTATGTTGTAGAAGCTGGGTTTCTAGGTAATTAATCAGAAGATAAAAGCTTGATTTTTAAACTCTTATTGCTTCATGTTATTGACCAATACAATGTTTGACTTTTAAAAGAGTAACTTAATTATATGATAGCATTGCTCATGTTAGAATCTGTTTTACGTCTATCATGCAGAAACCTGTTGTTCTTGTTTGTAGAGTGCTGTGTAAGTTTACAGCTCTATATATGTGTTTTGTTTTAATAATAAATGTAAAAATAAATTCTTCATATAGTTTACAAAAAACGTATATATCTATTAAAGAAAATAACCCCATGCTATTTCAGGCTTCCTCTTGTTAATTTTTGCATATTTTTGTTTATTGTATACTTCATTTAGGGCCATTTTCAAATAATTAGGTGATAAAGGGTTAAAAGCTTCTGTTATAGTAAAATTCCAGCACTTGCCATGTTTTGCACGTGACTGCATTAATTGACAGGCAAAGTGATATATATACACATATGTGCACACGCAATTTGGATGATCGCTTTGTATAAAGCACTTTTAACCTTACGAGTGAAATGTCTTCTGTAAATGAAAAGATCATTCTTATTATCAGTTAGCTTCACTTTGTGAAAGAAACAGGTCAGGATAGTAGGATGAGACTGTGTCTTATTGAAAAAGCAGACTTTGCTTGTCGCCTTCCAGGTACATGGGCTTGAAAATTCGATCTTGCATATTCACAACCCAGAAATCTAGCTAGTTGCCTGCTCTGTAATTTAGAGGAGTTAGTTAAACTTAAAGATTAACGGCACAGAATTGGCACTGGAGTTGGAAATAAGTGGTCTCAGTTGCCTTATGAACCTATGCAGTCCTGCTACATTATTAAAAGTAACTACACTATTTACAGAGCTATTTTCCATAGGAAAGTTGTCTGGAGCTCAAGAAGTATTGAGAAGAGGGACTGGATTGTTTAAGGGATGGGTAATGGACCATTTTGGGTCACAAGTTCTCATCCAGAGTAAATGCATAGTGACCATGAAATTACCACCACCTGATTGGCTGTTGAGTCTCCATTCACTTTGCAGCGAACAGATGCCTGCATCACAAAACTCACCACCTCTGTTGGCACTGGTTTGCCCCTTTGCTGGCCCAGGAAAGAATTTACTGTACACTTCCTTCTTGCTTCTATAAGTGGTCCAGAGTAGGAGTAAGAAGCATTGCAGAGAAATTTTTATTTACTGTTGCCTGTGTTCTACCATTTAGGGGATAAAAAGGGGGCTGCAGTCTTCAAAGCTGTTAATGCAGCACCTTTCACCAACATTAAATTCATGAAACTGAAACCTAGCTGGGCTTTTATTAAATGATTTTCTTTCTTTTAATAAGCCACTTTCTTTTACATTATATTTCAGGTTTCACTGTTCAGCCAGGAGACAGGTGGGTTCTTGAAGTGAAGCGAGCATATACAATCACTGTTGAGGTGTATGATAAATCCAGCACTAAAGTCTATTTATCTGATGTGAGTATGTGGGAAGAGTCTGTTGTGCTTTATTCTTTACAGACACAGCTGCAACAATTGAGGGATTCAGATCCTTTCAAAGTCTTATTGGAAATAGCTTATTCTTCAGATGTTTTGGATTGAGAAGTATTCAGGTCTCTGGAATTCAGCTTAATGTGATGTTACTAAAGAGAGGATAACTTATTTTCAAATTGAAACTACCATCTTCATTTAGAAGCTGTAGTGTTCTAATAAATGTAATTTTTCTTATGCCTTCACATTTAGGGCAGCTTCAGCACGCGGGGAGAGTCTGCTAGGAGAAAGGAAGCCTGGTTTATTAAAAGGAAGGAAGGTTCAATGGTTGGGCACTAGCCTAGGAATCAAGACAGCTGGGTTCAGTGCCCTGCTGTGCCACAGACTTCCTGACTGACCTTGAACAAGTCACTTAGGTTCTCTGCACCACACTTCCCCATCTGTCAGACACGGGGTGATAACACTGCCTGACCTCACAGCGGTGTTGTCAGGATAAATACGTTAAAGATTGTGCCGTGCTTTGAGATCTGCTGATTGAAAAGTGCTATATAAGAGCTAGGTCTTATTGGTGATAGTCTGAGCTGTCTGCCAGTAGCTTATAGTGACCTTATGCATGTCACTAAAACCTCCTTGAGCCTTTGTTTCGATGTAATTAAAATGGCAATGACAATGTTTCCTTAATTTATAGAGGTTGTTCTCCTAACAGGTCACTTCCTTAAGAAAAATGTTCTTCAGTCCAATACAGGAACCAAAGTAGGATGACTGGGCCCTTCGTTTACCCAGCTGTATCCAGAATGCACTCCCGGCTTATAGTTGTTTCATAACCATGTCGGTTTCTGTACTCTGGGAACACCTAGCGTGTGTGTGTATGCACTCATGGCCTTGCAGATTTCTCTGTCTGTATGTCTTGCGATTCTTCTGATAGAACGTGGATCCAGTTTCTCTGGGAAGTGGTTCCTTCATTGATTTCTGGTTTTTGTTGTCTTGCAGAACCTCAGAATAACTCACCAGTTTCCCAAAGAGTATTTTGAAGAGTTCTTGTCTTCTGTTAATGGTTCTTACCAAATAGTTCAAGTCCTGAAGGAGGGCATCACAGTAATAAAAGCTGCCCTGGTGTCTGTTCTTCTACAGGTAAGAGGTGAAGGTTGTACCCTTCCCTTTCCAGAATTTGCTGTTGCCTACAGAGTTGATCCCCATTGCCCATAAAAGTGAGTGGAAAGACTCGCATTGATTTTAATGGGCGTTGACTCAGACCCAATGATATTACTGTTCACTGAACTCTTGTATGTTTCAAGTTATGGCAATATTGCTAATGCTGTATTTACTTTGAATCGTAGCAGGTTGTCCTATAAAACCTGTGTGGATAAGCATCTCCTCCTGGGGTGCTGGGATAGCAAGCTCTCTCTGAAGGGGACAGTGTGATTTCCTCAGAGACATAAAATCTAAGGACTAGAGAGAAATGCCATGATTAATTGAACTAGGTAGTACTGAAGATCGATCAATAGGCCTCACTAAGCTGCTCATGTGAGTTTGTGCTGCACCCTTTCCTACACTATTCTGAATTTTCTAGGGGCTACAAACAGGAGTAAGGGAGTGAAATGAAGAAAAAGAAAATGTACGTTGAATATCAAGAAAAGCTATAGAATTGTCTTCCAAGGGAAATGATGGAAGATGAATTGCTCAGGACATTTTAAAACTGAACTGGACACAGCCCTTGAGAACATAGTACAGTGAAACCCCGCTATAACGTGCCGCGAATTCGGATATAATATGATCATAAGGTGGCTCTGGCTGCCCCAAGCAAAAAAAAAAAAAAAAAGCATCCGGAGCGTGCTTCCTCGGCTGGTACCTGGAGCCGACCCTGGCTCCATCTCCCACCTCGTTCCTTCCCCCGCTTCCCCTTTTGGCGAGAAGAGAAGAGACCAGCTTGAAACTGACCGGCTTTGGCGAGAAGAGAGGAGACTGGCTTGAAATTTCTCAGCTTTGGCGAGAAGAGAAGAGACCGGCTTGAAACTGACCGGCTTGAAATGATAAATTTTCGTAACCCCACTATAACGCGACCGCGCATTTATCGTGATCACAGTTTTTGGACCCCAATTATCGCGTTATAGCAGGGTTTCACTGTATAGGGAACTATCCTGCGCTGGTCATAGGATGGACAAGATGTGGACCCTGTTAGATCTTTTCCATTTGTAACTCCCAGGATACTGTTCAAACTGACTAAAGAAGCGAGCTATACTTCCCCTATAAAGAACCTTACTTAAAATAAGTAAAAGAAAATCCCCTATTAAGCATTAGTTTTAGGGAGCATGTATTTTTAATGTATCAAACATTTTTCTCTGTTCAATTCCAGGCTTTAGTATATGTGTTATATAGGGAAGATTTTGCAGAAGTCTGCTTAATGTGCACAGATTAAGGCCACATGCGACCCTTGATCTGGAGAACATCTCTAACTGAACTGAGTGGGCACTGAGGACAATATATGTCTCTTGAATTAATAGGCTTGACAAATGAATTATTGGGTTAGCCCATTAAGCTGGTTGGTTATTTCTGTCCAGTTGTAATGTCCTCTTCCAAATGGTTTTGAACAAGTGAGAGGTCTTGGTGTAACTAAGTAGCTGGGATTCCTCTACCCTTTCTCTAAACTTGATGTAGGAGCATTAAGGGCTGCTTTTATATAGTATTCTATTTTTGTTTTTATAACTGTAACACCAGCCTTCCTTTTATGAAATCTAGATTTTGCCCCCATCCCTCTGTTTGGTGACATACTGTAAATTTCTCAGTCGTGTAGTATTTGACTATCTCCTATAGTTTTACACATGAGGCAACAGCTGTTGGGAACAGCGGGAGGTATTACTGCTGTTTTGGGGAAATTTTGATTAAGCTTATACAAAAAAGAAAAAACAATTGACTTAAAGCAGAAACACAGTGATTCTTATTTCCACCTTGTTTTCCAGATAATCAGTACAAAAAGGAACCATTGTTTCTTCACAAAGTGTCAAATCTGTCAGCAGCTTGAAGGGAGGAGCATGGTATGCATTGTCTGCACATGCTGCCCCATGCTGTTACCTCCTTGTACAGGCAGTTAAGCACTAGTTTACGGCTTTTGTGAGTGGGGCAGCCTCTTCGCTTGAAAGATTATTGTTCCTTGTTTTGTGCCTGTAGGCTGGCTCTGAGGATTACTTACCTGTCCCAATCAGCCATGAACAGGAGGTGAAGATTTACTTTCCCATCAAGCTGACACCCTCCTTCCTCGCATTTCCACACCATCCCATGGAAATCTTGTATCGATACAAAGTTCAGGTGAAGTATATATGGCATGGAACATCAGGATATGAGAGCCATCTTTGATATGAGAGCCCCTTCCAGAAAAAAGTGTATTAATTACTTCTAGCCAAATAGAGACCCTGTGAGTATCCTCAATAGTGAGTGAGAGACTTTGTTTCTCTGCTAGCCTGATCTTGCACCCATTAAAATAAAGGGCAAAATGTTCATTGAATTTACTGGGGGCAGGAGCAGGCCCCCATGCTAGCAACATCACAGGAGGTTGACTAGTGCTTTCCTTTAACCCCTCTGCAAGCCCCGCCCCTCCTCACCAGGCTTGTTTGCTCTTTCCCTCCTTCACAGGTGGTCACATTTTGCCTTTTTTCTAAACTGCTCCTTCTGAGTCCTGTTTCTCCAAGGCTTTGTCTTCCTCTGTCATCTCTTCTTGTTCCCTTCTTTACTGATCATACGCCCATGTTTCCAGCACCGCTTATCTTTAGTCTGGCTACACAGCCTTCAAGACCACTGGATTTCTGTATCATTCTAAGTTGTATTGTCTAAGCAACTAGAAAAGGGGGCCGAGACAACCTTCTTTTCTCTATTCTGTTCCTGGCTGTGCCACTGACTTGCCTTAGGTAAAAAACCTTCCTGTGTCTCATTTGTGTCAGTACAGTTTATACTTTCCTATCCCCCCTCACAGGGGGTTTGGGAGACTTAATGAATGCAGGTGAAGTGCTTTGAGATCCTCAGATGAAAGAAACTGAAGAAATGCTGTTATTACTTTCTTTTTTACCCTATTAGCATGTTGTTCCACAGCCAAATCAGCTCAAGCACACATTTTGCCAAAGAATTAACACTAATCTTGATCCCTGCACACAATCCTCCTCCCGCTCTAGTACTCTCATTGATGGTAATCTGAACTGTTTAACTTTTCTATCCTCTGCTGTTTCATAGGTAGAAGGGGGCAGTGGCAATTTCACATGGACCTCTTCCAATCAGACGGTAGTCACAGTCACCATAAAAGGAGTAGTGACTGCAGGGGTGGTCAGAGGGCAGAGCACAGTACAGGCCAGTGATGTGCAGAACCCCTTCCATTATGGAGAAATAAAGGCAAGTCTTTTCCTGACAAATCTTGCTTCAGTGACAGAGGGGGTTGCCTGTAAAACTTATATCTGAAGAGCAAAGTTGATGAGGGGCGCCTGCTTAGAACCGGTATAGTGGAATTCTGCCTATACGATCAGGGCTGCAAGTGGAATTCAGCTACTAAGCCAGAGGTAGCTTCCGCTTTTATGTACTCTGCCGGCCTGTCGTGAGAGATTCTAGGTTTCCTTCTTGAGCCGACGGCACTTTGCAGTGTGACTCGATTACCCTGGGTGATCTAACCCTTCCTGCTTTGCTGACTGATCTAACCCTTCCTGCTTTGCTGACTGAGACTCTTTGTCAGTGCAGGTGTATGTCTTGAAACTGACGAAGATGGAGATTTTGCCATTTCATGCAGACATTGAGATTGGCCAAGATTTGGAAGTTCCCCTCATGATGTACCACACTGATAGGGAGACAAGGGAGACCATTGCTTTTACTGACTGCTCCCTCTTAGCCCTGGACATAAGCATGGATAAGCAAGGAGTTTTCATCCTTGCTGAAGAGGGTAAGATAGATGAGCTCCAAATTTGATCACTTTTAAAAATACCTCTTTGCAAAGTCCATTTTGAATGTATTTCCCAAAGTGTCATTCCCTGATTTCCAGTGTGAGTATTGTGTCAACCAGTCACAAGGTCTTCTAGACAGAGGGATAGTCATCCTGTCATAATGTCTGGAACTGTATAATTCGAGTCTTCCAACAGCTAAGGGGGACAGGACGAGTGGAGAGAGGGTGACAGTCAGGGAAACATTTAGGAAAAATTTGGGAAGTCATGGATTCCATTACAGCCATAACCCTGTGTCCAGACATCAGCCCTGTTCATCAGAGATGTAGAAAGTGCTGAAAAAATGCTCTCAAATTTACAGGTAATCAGAAACCTGGCCTGACATTCTGCTCCAGTATCCAGTTAGCAGCAAAGTCCTTGGGACACACTTTAGTAACGGTGAGCGCGACAGTGTACCAGGAGTATTTTGAAACCAGTGCCACATTTGCTGCTTATGAGCCTCTCAAGGTGAGGAGGTGCTCCCCTCTCTCTACTTCGTTCCTTGCTATTTGAGTCATTCTTTTGTCTTTGCTGTCTTCACGTTTTTGCTTCTGGAGCAAACCCACTGATGGTAGTGAGGCAGCAATGCTCATGCACACTTCCCCTCTGTTGTGGACTACCTGCCCATATTCCTGTTGTCCTGGAATTGTGGTCAGAAAGAGAGGGTACTTTACCCCTACCCCGTTGAGGGATTTGTGAGGCTTTATTAATTAACATTTGGCAAGTCCCTTGGAGTGGGGATTTTAGAGTTTATCACCTTGAAATTTTGCTATGTTTTTCTCTGGGAGGAGGAAGTTCCTCCCATACCTCTTTTTCCTTGACATTACACCTGCCCATAGTTGAAACCATGTTTTGCAACTACCATCCTCCCAGACTCAGAGGAATGAATAAATTTCTTTTGTGAAAAACCATCAAATGCATCTGAGCAAGTCCTCTGTTTCAGTAGTAATTTTTCTTTTCCTGTTAGCTGAGCTTTTTTATTTTTGGTGCATATTATTATCTATAGTATTAGTTTTCTTACAAATAGCTCAATATAGTCCAACCCAGATCCGATAGCAAATGGCCTCTTCCTATAATATTGTGTAGTTTCTCAACCTTTTGGACCTGGATAAGAACATAAGAACGGCCATACTGGGTCAGACCAAAGGTCCATCTAGCCCAGAGTCCTGTCTTCCAACAGTGGCCAATGCCAGGTGCCCCAGAGAGAATGAACAGAACAGGGAATCATCAAGCGATCCATCCCCTGCCGCCCATTCCCAGCTTCTGGCAAACAGAGGCTATCTGGCTCCACTTAAAGGCCCCTTCCACTGCCACGTGGTATAAAGGAGCCTGTGTGTAAATGAGAATTAGGCCCATTGATTGTATTATAGACTTTACCTTTTGTATGTCCTTGCTGAGACTATATATTAAAATAGCAGTGTCTGCTAATTTCTCTTTGTGTGATCAGGCTCTAAACCCAGTGGAGGTGGCATTGGTGACTTGGCAGTCAGCGAAGCAGATGGTATTTGAAGGCGGGCCGGGGCCATGGGTTTTGGAACCATCTCGCTTCTTCTTGGAATTGACTGTGGAGCATGAGGAAAAAATAGAGGTTATACAGGTCCGACTGCCAACTAAAAGGAAACAGAACCAGTACATTTACCGGATTTTGTGCCTGGAGTTGGGGGAGCAGGTAGGAAAAACACCTACATTTTCTGCAATTTAATAACCAGCTGGCAACGGATTGGCTAATATCTCATACATAAAGCAATACAGTGTGAAAAAAAGATGTTCCATTTCTCCTGACAGGAAAGTTCATGGCTTGTACTAGCACAATCTGAGTAAGGGACAGTTTGACTCTTGTGTACGTAAAAGTCATTTTAGAAGCTCCTACTGTCCACTTTGCTGTGGAAATAGAAAAAGGGATAGTGTATTGCTGCATCTGATACTTAAAAGTATTCGGTGCAGAGATGCTTCATTAGTGATGGGGGCTCCCCAGACACTCTGGGCCTCCAGAGAGTCTCTCATAGAATGTTTATTTGTTTTTGAGTCTCAGTATTTTTTTTTTATAGACTAGACCTTTATCACAGCCCTTGAGCCTCTGATATGGTCTTGCTGTTGTTTTCTTTAAATAAATCCATTTTGGGATGCTGTTCAATGTGAAATCATGAGTATAGGTGAAATTGAAAAGCCCGCTGGTTAACCATCTCCCTTGCATGTCCTTTAAGGTGCTTATGCTCCAAGTAGGTAATCAGCCAGGAGTCCTGAACCCTAGTCCTGCCGTGGAAACTGTACAGGTGACTTTCATTTGTGCTCATCCAGCCAGTATGTCTGTGACTCCAGTGTACAAGATAGCTGCAGGTGCCCAACCTTGCCCATTGCCTCAGCACAACAAACAGCTGGTAAGACTTTATATGTTTTAAAAAAAATGAATAACACTCCTCTCCTATAATCATTTGTAGGGTGATTGGAAACCTATGGTGCATGTGATATGTGTGATGTCCAGATGAAGCTTGTGTAGCATTAACTGATAATTGAATAGCTTTTACCAGGAAATCCATTATTTGAATATGGAATCACCTCTGACAAATGAAACTACTTTGATGATCTCTGCTCAGTTCCTCTGCCCATCAAACTGGCTGAGTAATTACATCAATTACTGTGTAATTTGGCAGTAACTCACTCTCTGCATAAGAAAACTCCAAAGAGGAATCACAGCATCCTGGGCCCTGTAGTCTCCTTAGGCTGCACCTCTCTCGTTCAGATGAAGGTGGCTATGGGCTGCATTGTACAAGGTGGTTTTCCTCTAGAATGAGGCTCTGAGTTACTAATGAGATTGAGTTCTATTATTTTGGGTGTAGATTCCCGTGTCCAGTTTGAGGAATACAGTTTTGGAGTTGGCTGTGTTTGATCAGCACCGGCGGAAGTTTGACAACTTTAGCTCCCTCGTGCTGGAGTGGAAATCAGCCAATGAAACTCTCGCACACTTTACTGACTCAAAGTCCATGCAGATGGTAGCAAAGGATGATGGGAGTGGACAGACCAGATTGCACGGTACCTGTTCAGTTTTATACAGTGAACTCCAGTGAAGTCAGCCAGAGTTGTACCTGCTTAACCCAGCACTGACTTTAGCTCAAACTCTCTCTCTCCTTCCTCCTAATATAATCTCTATATCTGTGCATCACCATGATATCTGGGCTTCACTTTCTCTAATGATTTTGGCTTTATTAACAAAGAATTTAACATAAATTAAGCTCAAACTTCAAGTTTCCTCCCTAGGCTGCGCTCCTCCTAGGTTCTTCTTTAAGGACTGTTCAGCCAACTCACTAGATCAGAGGTGGGCAAACTGCATCCGGCCCTCAGGACGTTTTAATCTGGTTCTCGAGCTCCCGCCGGGGAGCAGGATCTGGGGCTTGCCCCACTCCGTGGGGCTCCCAGAAGCAGCAGCATGCCCCCCTCCAGCTCCTACACGTAGGGGCAGCCAGGGGGCTCTGCACACTACCCCTAGCGCTGTCTCCGCAGCTCCCATTGGCCAGGAACCGCGGCCAATGGGAGCTGCAGGGCGGCACCTGTGGACAGGGCAGCGCACAGAGCCCCCTGGCTGCGCCTCTGCGTAGGAGCCAGAGAGGGGACATGCCACTGCCCTGGGAGCCGCTTGAGATAAGCACTGCCTGGAGCCTGCACCCCTGGCCCCCTCCCTTGCCCCAACCCCCTGCCCCAGACCTGATCCCCCTCCCACCAGTCGAACCCCTCAGACCCAGCCCAGAGCACTCTCCTGTACTCCCAACCCCTCATCTCCAGCCCCACCCCAGAACCTGGACCCCCAGCCGGCGCCCTCACCCCATCCCGCACCCCAACCACCAATTTTGTGAGCATTCATGGCCCACCATACAATTTCCATACCCAGATGTGGCCCTCAGGCCAAAAAGTGCCCACTGCGCTATATCATTTCCTTAGAGAGCCAGTCCTAGTTCCAGTGTAGTAGCCGTGTTAGTCTGTGTCAGCAAAATGAAAATAAGAAAGAAAAACTTGTAGCACCTTAGAGACTAACAAATTTATTTCAGAATAAGCTTTCGTGGGTTAGTACCCACTTCATCGGATGCATGGAATGAAACATACAGTAGACAGATATTTATACAGTCAGAGAAACATGATAAGGTGGAGGTGCATAGACCTAGTTCCCTTACTTCTGCAAGTGGAGTAACAAGCCACCTGCCTAAGTGAGTCAGCAGCACCCACTTAACCCTTTCCCAACAGCATTTCCTCCTGCTTACAGGGTGGGTGGGGTACGTCAGACAAACACTGCTACTCTGTTACAGCCTTTAAAAGTGCCATGGCATGGGTAATGGATTAGGTATGTGTGTTTTTAAACATAGAACACAAGGGAGCTGTCAAAGAACAATTCAAGCAGCTTTCTAACAATTCATTAATTGCTTCCAATTCTTAACACTGAAATTATTGCTCATGAACCTCATTTGCAAATATTGCATCCTACTCACTCTTATTCCTAGCTGAAGGTGGAATTGTTGTTTTTGTTTGCTCTCCTTTTCAAATTCTATCTCGTTTCCAGTGACATTTCTGCCCTCTATTGCTTATAGGGCATCAGCTCCTGGAGGTGCACCGCATCAAAGGGACTGTTCTGATTGGAGTCAGCTTTGTGAAGTATTCAGAGAGAGGCAGTCCAAGAGTGAGTGGAAGAGGACATTTTGGGGCACATTTTCAAACCCTTCTGAGATGAGTGTAGTATGGATTGCTTAATCTCTGACTGATCTGAACAGGAAACTGTTGCAGTCTACTGATAAATTGAGCAGAGTAGGTTAGGATTGTGCAGATAATTTTCTCTTCAGGTTTGAATACTGGGCTTTGTCCTTTCTTGAGGAAAGTCCTATCTCTGCCATTACAGCCAGTTAGGAGAAGTGCTAGTGCATTGCCACTGCAATCAGCAGTTCCTTCTGCCAAAGAGGAGGTTTGGGGTTTTGTGACTAGAAGGAATACTAATGGAATTTCTCTCTGGTTTTGGTTGTGTACTTAGGAAGTATCTAACTTGCCTACCTCCACGGCTGTGGAGTTGTTACTGGTAGAGGATGTGACGGTGGTGCCAGACAATGCCACTATCTATAATCATCCTGCTGTGAAGGTAAGAACGTTATTAGTATGGCTAAATCGTATCCCATCAGTCTTTGGTATATTACGCAGCATTTTACCATCTGTAGATGTTTTTTTCCCCTCAGCTGCCTTCATGAAGATTTGTAAGACAGTGAATGTGTGTCCCTGCATAAAGCTCATGCCCATCTGTTGTATAACTGATCATCACTTCATGGAATGATAAACTCTTTGATCTTCCCCTTTCTGCTCAATGAAATGTAAATACAGTGTGTTGTTGGACTGCAAGCCCTGCTTATGTTCAAGGGTAGCGGTGCTTCTGAAAAGAAGGTCACTGTTCCAGATGGGTATTGAGAGATGATCTGCAAGTATTCTTCCCAATACACTTAATGAGGCCTGTCCTGGCCTCTTTCAGTGAAACTGAAGAGACAGTGCAATTAGTGGAGGGATCACTGTTCATTGCCTTAAGACATCCTTCTGTTGAGTGTCTCTGTAGCACTCCCAATCCCTGCCCACTGGCCAGTGAGTGATGGGAAATCAATCTTGGGTTTTCCATTTGAAAATCCAAAGCACTAACCCCCAGGCTGGACCATTCACAATTATTTTAATTGGATACATGGTATTAGCTGATGACCTTGAGCTTCCTTTGTTGGGTCAGCAGGGTCTCCTTGGGGGAATCATGACTTTGTGTATTAGAGCTGGCTATTCTTAATCACCTCATTGCTTAGGGCCAGATTTGAGGTCTTTACTCGGTTTTTACTCATAAGAACATAACAATGGCCAGACTGGGTCAGACTAGTGGTCCAGCTAGCCCAGTGTCCTGTCTTCCGGTGCCTGATGCTTCACAGGGAATGATCAGAACAGGACAATTTATTGAGTGATCCATCCTCTGTCATACAGTCCCAGCTTCTGGCAGGCAGAGGTTTAGGGACACTGGAGCATGGGGTTGCGTCCCTGGCCATCTTGGCTAATAGCCAGTGATGGACCTGTCCCCATTAACTTATCTCATTTTTTTTTTTTAATCCACTTATACTTTTGGCCTTCACAACATCCCCTGGCAACAAGTTCCACAAGTTGACTGTGTGTTGCATGAAGAAGTATTTCCTTATGTTTTTTTAAACATGCTGCCTGTTAATTTAATTGGGTGACCCCTGGTTCTTGTGTTATGTGAAGGGGTAAATAACACTTCCCTCTTCACTTTCCCCACAGCATTCGTGATTTATAGCCCTCTGTCATATGCCATCTTAGTCTCTTTTCTAGGCTGAACAGTCCCAGTCTTTCTAATCTCTCCTCAAATGGAAGCTGTTCCATACCCCTGATTGGTTTTGCTGCCCTTCTCTGTACTTTTTCCAATTCAATATTTATTTTAAATTCCAATTATATGATTTTTGAGATGGGGTGACCAGAACTGTAGGCAGTATTCAAAATGTGAGTGTAACATGGGTTTATACAGTGACATTATATTTTCTGTCTTATTATTTGTCCCTTTCCTGATGGTGCTTAACATTCTGTCAGTTTTTTTGATTGCTGCTGCACTGTGAGCAGATTTTTCAGAGGATATCCAGAATGACTACAAGATCTCTTTTGTGAGCAGTAATATCTAATTTAGACCTCATCATTTTGTATGTATACTTGGGATTATGTTTTCCAATGTGCATTACTTTGCATTTATCAACATTGAATTTCATCTGCCATTTGTTGCCCAGTCACCCAATTTAGTGAGATCCCTTTGTAACTCTTTGCAGTCAGCTTTGGATTTAACTGTGTTTAGTAGTTTTTGTATCATCTGCAAACTTGGCCACCTCACTGTCTACCCCTTTTTCCAGATCATTTATGAATATGTTGAATAGCACTTGTCCAAGTACTGATCCTTGGAGGACCCTGCTATTTACCTCTGTCCACTGTGAAAACTGACCATTTATTCCTAACCTTTGTTTTCTATCTTTTAACCAGTTACTGATCAGACCTACTTTCTTATCTCATGACTGTGTGCTTTGCTTAAGAGCCTTTGGCGAGGGACCTTGTCAAAGGCTTTCTGAAAGTCCAAATTCATTATATCGACTAGATCACCCTTGTCCATATGTTTGTTGCCTCCTCAAATAATTCTAATAGTGGTGAGGCATGATTTCCCTTTACAGAAGCCGTGTTGACTCTTCTCCAACAAATCATGTTCATCTATGTGTCTGATAATTCTGTTCTTTAGTACAGTTTCAACCAATTTCCCTGGTACTGAAGTTAGGCTCACTGGCCTGTAATTGCCAGGATAGCTTCTGGAGCCTTTTTTTAAAAATCAGTGCTACATTAGTTAACCTCCAGTCATCTGGTAAAGAGGTTGATTTAAGCGATAAGTTACATACCACAGTTAATAGTTCTGCAATTTCATGTTTGAGTTCCTAAAGAACTCTTGGGTGAATACCATCTGGTCCTGGTGACTTTTATTCCTGTTTAATTTATCAATTTGTTCCAAAACCTCCTTTTACTGACATCTCAATCTGGGACAGTTCCTCTGATTTGTCTCACAAAAAGAATAGATCAGGCGTGGGAATCTCCATCATATCCTGTACAGTGAAGACGGATGCAAAGAATTAATTTAGCTTCTCTGCAATGGCCTTGTCTTCCTTCAGTGCTCCTTTACCATCCAGTGGCCTCACTGATTGTTTGGCAGGATTCTTGGTTCTGATGTACGTAAAAGAAATTTTGCTGTTAGTTTTTGTGTCTTTTGCTAATTTCTCTTCAAATTCTGTTTTGGCCTGCCTAAGTATTCCTTTACACTTGAGGTGTCAGAGTATATGTTCCTTTCTGTTTTCCTCAGTAGGCTTTGACTTCCAATTTTTAAAAGAAGTCTTTTTGTCTCTAATCCCTTCTTTTACTTTGCTGTTTAGCCACAGTGGCATTTTTTGGGTCTTCTTACTGTTTGGGTTTTTTTTAGTTAGGGTATACTTATAATTTGAGCCTTTATTACAGTGTTTTAAAAATATTTCATGCAGCTTGCAATTTCTCAATTCTTACTTGGGCTAAAACTCCCTAAAAGTTGAGTAAGGACTGCAGGATTTAAAACCCTTCAGTCAGTGAGCCAGCACTCTGAGTTGGTAGAGGAGTGAGTGCACTGGGATTGGACTCATTTTTCTGTACCATTCTAGGAAATATTTGATCTAGTGGAAGGATCTGGGTACTTCTTGGTCAACAGCAGCAAAGAGGAGATCGTAAACACTACGTACCTGGAAGCAGAGAGTGCCATCGAGGTGAGCACATTCAAGATGTTTTCCCCTGGAGAAAAGCCTGGGTTCAAAATCTCACAGTGAGATTCACCCTCCTGGAAAGAAACAGATCTTTCTTCTTACTTTCCATCTCTCATTTCTCTTTACCTTCAGAACTGTTTATGCCGTTCACTTTAACACGCTGGATTACTTTATTGCCAGGAAGTGTGTAAAGTGAGCCAGATATTTGTTGGAATAGATTTCGCAATAAGAGAAAACATTAGAATAATGAATTAAAGAATGCCTGTCACCAAATGGTCTGAAATACACTGTATCCGCTACTGTGTATAGATTTTATTTACCTTTTGGGTTTTATTATATGTTTAGGGACTTGGCTGACTTCCAGATCCTGTAGAGGGTGACACTTTCAATCATTATAGTTGCTCGATCAAAATTAATTCCGGTAGTTTTCCTTGCTGCTATTTCCTGTAACAGTAAATATAAGACAATGTCCTATTTGGTGCTAACCGCCCCAGAGGCATGAGTGAGCAGTGGGATCAGAAATCAAACTTGAGTCAGCTTTGCTTTCCTGTAGAGAGAAATTTAGCCTGAATATCAGGAAGAAACATCCTGACTGTGTGACCTTCTGGACTGTTGAATAATTTCCAGGGGAAGTGGTGAAAACACCGTGAGTTGGAACATATAAAACTAGACTGGACAATGTTCTAGTAACTGTGCTGTAGGAACAGGCCTGTGATGGCTTCTGGTTGACCCTAACAGAGCTTTTCCCTCTTTCGCTTACACGGTTGTTTGAACAATGACTTTTCAGCAGAATGCTAGACGGTCACTTTTACAAGTTAGCTTTAGCTTTTTGGTGACAGAGACGTAAATTAAATCGGTATCCACTGCCGATAGTATGGCTAATACCTCCTCACTTTCCTTGTAGATCATCCCTTTGCATCCTGGATCTCTAACCTTGGAGGTCTACGATCTCTGTCTGGCATTTCTGGGACCAGCTACAGTCTATCTACATGTGTCTGATATGCATGAGTTGGAGGTGGATCTCATTGATAAGGTGAGACAATCTTAGGGAAACTCAAATGTCTGTAAAAAACCTAGCCTGGTGGGATGTGATGTTTTTTGTTTGTTCTTATTTCTGTTCACACTTGTTTGTTTGTTTTTGTATTGTATGGAGCCATCTATGAAGTAATTTTCCTTTCAAGAGACATTTTGTTTTATTTTCACACTGTTAGAGAAATCTGTGTGAATCTGTCTTCTTAAACACAAGAGACATTGTCAATGTGGCATCCAAGAACAGGATTCTTGGCTATTCCAATATGCCATTGGCTCCCAAGGACAAAGTATGTGACTACAACGTTAATTCATGCCCCCGCCATCATGAAGAAACTCCTCTCTCTCTAGATTGCTTAGTAAAGAAGAGAGACTCTTAACTATGGTGGGTGGTGGTTTTGAGAGTTTGAGGCTTCAAAAATATGTGAGTTACACTTTGGTTCTGTCATTCTTATGATTCTTTCTTCAAATCCTGTGGAGCAGAGATATTTCACATGAGCCACATAACTGGGCTTGGTGAACTTGGTGCAAGATTTGTACACAGGACTGCAAGAGAAGTTGTGTTTTTTCTTCAGCACTTGGTTAGACACTACCCACTCCTGCCCAAGTATCTACTCTTCTCTTCTTCCTTGGGGGAGTAAGCAACTTCTTCTGGAACTGAGCTGCAAGGGGCGTGTGACAGGGTTGGACTCACCCGGTGGCGCCTCCTGCTGGTTTCTTCTGGGAATTAGCTCACCAGCCTCTGGAGCGCCCTCTGCCGGCCGGTGAGCCACCTGACCACTCTGGCCCGTGCCCCTCCCAGGACCCGGTGCCCCTTTAACTGGGGTGTTGCCCCCTAGCAATACCCCCAGATCTGGGTCTCCCCTCCCCAAGGGAACCCCCAACCCACTATCCCCACCTCGCCTCAGTCGTAGGCTACTGCCAGTCACCAGCTAGCCCCCGCGCCCTGGGGCAGACTGCAGTAGAAGCCACTCATCACAGGCAAAGGGGGTTTGGACCTGCTGCCTCAGCCTACCCGTGGGCTGCCCCCGCAACCCCAGTACCTAGTGAGGCCTAACCCTAGGCCACAGCCTGGGGTTCTCTCAGGCCGGAGCTCCCCAGCTCCTCTGGCCTTCCCCAGCCCTGCTCCACCCTAGGTACCTGCTCAGGTCCCTGCAGCCAAGCCCTTCTCCCTCTAAAGGCAGAGAGAGAGTGTCTCCTCTTGGCTCACTGTCCTCTTATAAGGGCCAGCTGAGCCCTGATTAAACTGGCCACAGCTGCAGCTGCTTCCAATCAGCCCAGCTTTCAGCCTCAGCCCCCTCCCAGGGCTGTTTCAAGCCCCTTCAGGGCCTGAGTGGGGTTCCATCCCGCTACAGGGCGTATGATGAAGATTGAGTGCAGTGTCTTAGCTAGGTGATAAACCATGAGATCTTGCATCCACTTCAGAGGTTTGTTTTTGGCAGTAAATCATACTGCTGTAGAAGGACTAGGCCAGTCTTTTTGTTTTTTTCACATTTTATTAATGTGAAATCTCATTTTACCTGGGTTAAAAAATGTGTTTAAGGCTGTTCAGTGTCCCAACAATAATGTCACTTACTACACAATGGGAGACCCAGTGTGAATCCCTGGCTCATACTGTAGGGGCTGCCGTACATTCTGGCAGCCCCACAGCAGCTCCTAGAAGAGATGAGCCTCTAATTTTAACAGCAACAACTCTATATTTCTGATCAAGAAGTGACACTGAAAGAAGAGGGAGCCTGCGTGCATCTTCTTGAATGTCCTGCCTATGTGAGTATCTCTCTGCAGGTAGGAAGGAGAACTTAAGAGAGGTAAGGTGGGTGGTGGCCTTTTGCAGCCCATCCAAGGTTAGGCATAGGTTCAAAGACCCTGCCAAAAATTGTAAAAGTGCTCTTTTTACCTAGATCGAGATTGGCAAATCTGTCCTAGTCAGCGTGCGAGTCCTTGGTTTTCATCAACATCCATTCAGGAGTAAATATTTCAAGTACATGAAGCTCAAACTGCAGGCAGCATCTGCTATTGTTACACTTGTGTGAGTACTACAGTAGGCAGCCTGGTGCATTTCCACCTCAAACAGCAGCTGATAATATCCATCATCCACGGCAAAATAGAACTGATTACTACTGAGCAAAATCCAGCACTCTATCCATCCCCTGGCTAAAGGAGAGTTGTGCTGACTAGACGTCCAAACTCCCTCATTCTGTCTCCAGTTATGTCACTGTCTCAGCGTGTGTGTTCTTGGGAAAGTCGCTTCACCTCCCCATGTCTGAGGTTTAATCTTCTGTAAAGTGAGGGGCATACATAAGTACCTCATAGGGTAGGTTGCCAGGCTTAATTCATATTTGTAAACCTCTCAGCGTAGATCCTCAATGAAAAGCGATGCAGAAGGCAAAGTGTTGATCTCCATTCCCATCACTCGGTTTTCTACACTGCCACGGAATCCCCTTGCCACAGAAAAATATAGCTGTGTATTAAATATGTTTACATTGTTTATTTCTGGCATGGTTAGTCCATAAATGTATAGGACCCTTTGATTGAAATAGTTTTCCTTGGAATCCCTGTATTATCTTAATACTGAACTGCTTGCTTACTGTGGAGGCAGATGAAAATATATGTACTTACAAATATCTTAGTATTCAGCAATGATGTCAGAGAAAATGAAGGACAGTTTAATGGATTATACAACTTAAACCTCGCCACAGCATGACAAAAATGTTGTGTGTGTGAGGAAAGAGGCATTAATTTCCCTGGAAAATACAGATTCCAGCACATTAACATGATTGAACACAGCCACAGACTTTCTCACAACTACCACAGATTGTGAATTCTGCCACTCAGAGCTTTGTGTAACGTAAGTCTAGGACTGTGCTGGCTGTCTAGAAACACAAACCTCCATATTAGAGACTCATTTTAAACTCATCAACTAATTAAAGGCATATGATTTTAATGCAAGCTGGGAAAAGTGAAATAACTGCTAAGTATCTTTGCAGGCTAATGGAGGAAATGGGTGAATACTCTGAAGTTTACGTACTCCGAGCTGTCGCAATAGGCCAGACAACTTTGGTGGCTACAGCCTGGGACAAGATGGGAAGAAAATTCACTTCTGCTCCTCGGAAGGTCGAAGTAAGAATGCTCACCATTTGTGCTTGCCTATCTTCAGATGTTTCTCACTTGGTATAGAATCATTTCCTTCAAAGTGCAGTGAAAAAACCCACTTGGATAATGTTGGCCTGAAAAGCTTGTAGTTTAGATGGGTTTGACAGTCATAAAAGAATGGAAAGATCTTACAAGAAATCACAGATTTCTTATAAGGGCAACATGCTGCTATTTGTATATTTTACCTAATTATCCCCTTTTCCTTGTAAAAATCTGTGTAGTCCTGATGTTTACAAAACAGAGAGTGTTTGCTAACTGGGAGTCCCATTCTCTGTTATAGAGATCTCAAAGGGATGTGGCATAATCAGCTTAGAGAAATACATATGTGATTTATTTTGTATGCTGTAGCAAAGAATTCAAATACCATCAATCTCATTGGTCTCTAAAATATAGGTAATTTTAGCTCTTGTGAGTTTTTTTGTGGGGGGCGGTGGTAAGAATGTCTTGGCACTTCAAGACTAAGTGCAGACTGGCCAGGTGTCCTGTGTAGTGCACCACTAAGCAAGGAGCATTTTTAATATTGACGGTTTGTCTTTTTTAAAAAGAAATCCTGCAGCAGAAAAGGTTTCCCTCCTTTTCCCTTTGCCAGGTCTTTCCTCCGTTCAAACTCATCCCAGAGGAAATGACCCTCATTCCACACAACATGAGGCAGGTGAGATTTAAAGTATATTAGTTCTTCCAGAGACAAATGAGACGTACCCAATCCCCTTTGCCTCTTCCTTCCTTCCTTCCCCCCACTCCCCCCGCCATATTAAAAGAGTATAGTACTGGTAAAAAATGTCTGAAAGAGTAGGTGGTAAAGGCTCTATATCCTATTACTAGTCCTATTCCTGTTTCCTACTTTGCTACCTCTTCCTCACTTAACCTTCCCCACTCTTTCCTAAGCAGTAAAAGTCAAAATTACATCAGGTACGTTTGGCCTTCTCTTCCCCTCCCTCTCAGACTTTCCCCTCCAGATCATTCCCAGGCTAGCGTCTCCTGTTTCTTTACATTTATTTGCACTGTGAGGTGTATCTGAGACACTCACTTGAGAAGCCGGGGAAGAGGCACTGCGTTTTTGTTTCCCATATGTGAGACGCTTTCTGTTTGTGGACAAGGAAAAGCGCAGATCTGGCATGTGGTTCCGTTGAGTTTACCTCGTTTTCTGAGACTACAGTTTCCTGTTGTTTAAATATATTGCAGGTGATGTCAGAAGGTGGTCCACAACCCCAGTCCATCATTCACTTCTCTATCAGTAACCAGACTGTGGCTGTAGTTAACAGGCTGGGCCAGGTGATGGCTAAGGCAGTTGGAACAGCCATAATACAGGGTACAATTCAGGCGGTCAGTGAAGACACAGGAAAAGTAATAGTTTTCTCAAAGGTATCTTCCTAGCTTGTTTTGTAATTCCTCATTTGTTTCTCTGATGTATTTCCCTTGCACTAGCCTCTGCTGAGGAAGCACATCTGCCGGTGGGTTTGGGCATCTCAGTGGAACTGATCCTGAAATCCTTGGTTGGACAAAACTCCCATCATCTCCAAGATCCCATGCTATATGTAGGGTTATTATTGTAGTTTGTTCTTTGGTTTTATATTTGAAATGAGAGGTAAGGCCTTTGCCTGTTGGAGGGAGAAATGCCTGACTATGTGACATCAGCTCCTACATCTCTGTGTTTCTTGCTTTGTTGCACCCTCAGTGGGAAGTGCATTGTTGAAACAAAGTAGAATCATTTAATTCATGGGAGAAAGCAATGGGGCATCAAATAGCTCTATGCCAACCAGAAACTTTCCCTGCTTGGCAAGCAAATAAGCTCCTGCCGCCTCTATGTTGGTGGCCATAGTGCCATGTTTGCTTAATGTTCTTCAGGGACTGTCACTTCTACAATTCTGCTAACCTCTGGGACTGCCTGCAAATCTAGTTCTCCTTTAACGCTGCCAGCTGAGCCCCTAACCAGCCTACACACTGTTTATTTTGATGGTAGATCCCCAGTCTCCTTCCTCAGATTGTCTGTTTTACTTATATAGCTCAAAGCATGTTATTTGCCTGATATTGCAGGGTCAAGTGGAATTGGAAGTAGTTCAGCTGAGAGCAGTAAGAATTCATGCACCTGCCACTAGGCTTATAACAGCCACCAAGGTTAGTTCTGTAGCTCATATCGGAAACCACAGTGACCTGCAAGTAGTGAATGACTTTCTAGCTCTAGCTGGAGTTTGTGATTGCAGATAGAAATCCAAGTGGTGCTGAAAATCCTGAGATAGGGTTTACTAAAGTGATGTAGTAACTGAAAACGGACTTCTTGAGTCATCTAGACCAGTAACTTCCAACCTTCTCAAGCAAATGGCACCAATTTACCAAACAGAGACTTTAGCTGACTCCAGTTCTACTGTGTATGCTCCAAACCCCATTCTCACAATGATAAGCAACCTAAGTCTTACAGTGGGTTAGAGCTCTGTGCTCCACTGAATGGGAGCTGGGAAATGACAGTGCACTAAGGCCCAGCAGAGACATATCATTAAAGTGGGGAGATAAGATAGTTTCTGAAACGTTCTCATACTTGGAATTTAGAAGGGCTCTCAAATGCTTTGTGTGTCTAAGTGAGAAGGAAGTTATGTGCAGGACAGCGTGGAATGTACACTGAAAAGGTGAACTGAGAGTGTCCGGGTAGAATATGCTTGCTCTCCTTGCTCCTCCCACCAGTCCAGGGAGCGGAGGACTGAGCTTGGGTCTTCTGCACACAAGTATATGCCACTGTAGGAAGGGGTTGTGATATTTCTCTAGGGCTAGGCATTTAGCAAGGTTGTTTGTATGTTTTACAGTAACATTAAGGGACTTCAGAGAAAATGCTATTGGTAACAAATTCATGACACATACTACAAACCCTAACTATTTTTGAAGAGTTTACAATTAATTTCTTCAAGAGCAACAAAGAGTCTTGTGGCACCTTGTAGACTAACAGATATATTGGAGCATAAGCTTTCGTGGGCGAAGACCCACTTCATCAGACGCATGTATCTGTTAGTCTATAAGGTGCTACAAGACTCTTTGTCACTCTTGCAGATCCAGACTGACACGGCTACTCCTCTGGTAATTAATCTCTTGTATCACCATGCTGGTAACTCCTCAGAGTTTGTGTCCTATTAATGTATTTGTCTGCTGTTCATAAGAACGGCCATACTGGGTCAGACCAGTGGTCCATGTAGCCCAGTGTTCCAGCAATGGCTGGTGCCAAATGCCAAATGAACAGAACAGGGCAATTATTGAGTGATCCATCCCAGGTCATCCAGTCCCAGCTTCTGGCAGTCAGAGGTTTAGGGACACCAGAGCATGGGCTTGCATCCCTGACCATCTTGGCTAACAGCCATTGATGGACCTGTCCCCATGAATTTATCTAATTCTTTTTTTAACTCAGTTATAGTCTTGGCCTTCACAACATCCCCTGGCAATGAGTTCCACAGGCTGACAGTATGTTGTCTGAAGTACTTCCTGGTGTGTGTGTCTTAAACCCGCTGCCTATTAATTTCACCGGGTGACTGGTGGTTTTTGTGTTCTGCGAAGGGGTAAATAACAAAACTTCCTTAGACACTTTCTCCACACCAGTCATGATTTTATAGATCTCTATCTTATCCCCCCTTAGTCAGCTCTTTTCTAAGCAGTCCCAGTGTTTTTAATCTCTCCTTGTATGGAAGCTGTTCCATACAGAATTAAGCTTAGACGCCCAAACTGTAATGTAGGAAACATCAGCAGTACCCTGAATTCCCATGGTGACAGGATTTTTACTTTGCAGATGCCTGTTTATGTCATGGGGCTGACCAGCACTCTAACTCCATTTTCCTTTGGTAATGCCAACCCAGGGCTGATATTCCACTGGTCAATGAGTAAACGGGATGTTCTGGACCTTCTCCCCCGACACTCAGAGGTAATGAGCTGTCCACAAGAACACGATTAAAACCCACTGCATGGCCGGGGGTAGCTAAAGGCATCAGTGGATAAGGCAAGCTGCATTAGAATCCCTTGCTGGGCAGATTAGCACTGCTTTGCAGACCATGTGGCTTGAGTGCCAGCATCCCTGCCACCCTGGCTTCATAAATTAGGACACCGAGTGACCTCCCCTTCCTCCTCCTAGTCCTTCCTCAAAACAGACAAAGCCTTTCACAAAGTCTCCTCCGCAAGCCTTTGAACAGTGAGCTCTGCAGTGACATTGCCTTAACCTTCCTTATACTATGTCTGCTGTGTGTATGTTTCAGATTGTGAGCTCCTTGGGGCAGGGACTGTCTTTAGCAGTCTCCTTGTCCAAGCAGAGCCAGCTGGAGCTGCACTGAGCTGCATGCTGATCTTTGTAGATCGTAAGAGGAACAGTACTAGGCTCCTGAGGGAGTTGCTCATTAACCATTCTACCAGAGGCAATTAACTTTTGATAGCATCTCTCCTCATAAAGAAGAAAATCCAAGGAAAAAGTGACCTCTTGAACCCCACATATAGCATCTTTCTGCATGTTTCCTTTACTATAAATGGACAGTTGATCAGAAAGGCCTGAGCAGCCTGTAATGACAACCCTACCATCTCTCTGTCAGGTTTCCCTGCAGGTTCTACCTGAGAATAACTTTGCTATGGTTGTCCATACTAAGGCAGCTGGGAGAACCAGTATTAAAGTGACAGTACAATGTTTGAATGTATCCGCCGGTCAGCTTGAAGGAAACATGGCTGAACTCTCAGATGAAGTACAAATATTGGTAAGTTCCCCTGGTCACTCCAAGTGGGGTCTCTTACTCTCATGGGAAGAAGAAGAAGACAGGATTTCATATCGGAAGCAGGGAGAAAAAAGGAAACAAAGCCTAGGCAAGTTACCAAGTCAAGGTGGCCGATGTGCTATGGATAGGAGTACACTGTGGGCTGTGCACGGACAGGTGCATCACAAAAGATGTATTGTGGTCAGAGTGTGCACAGAGATGTGTAAACCCTTCTCTGTATGTCTTTGTATTTCTTGCTAACTGATACTCCTGGTTAGTGGTGACTTCGTTCACGCTGCCCATGGGGTGAATATAGATTGTGTGTATCTCCAGCCCCCCTTGCTGCAGTGTTGGTTTTGCTGCAAAGCAAGGGAGAGTTCTGTTAATGAGCTGGCCTGCCCACATGAAATGTCCAGCCCACACTTTTGATACGGATTTTGTGGATTTTCATTTAGATTTGCCTCTTGAAGTCTTTGGAATAGAAATCGTCCCCCCTGTCCAGCGGCAGTTTCAGTGGCTGCTCTCGAGCCTGGAGCCAAACAGTCGTGGCATTTTCAGAATAAAAGCAAATATCAGCCAGTAAGCAGGAGAAAGTTCCTCATTTCCGTGCAATGGGAAGAGCTTTAGCCGTACAGCTCCCATAGCAGCCGCTGGCAATGCATGTTGAATGCTTAGTTGTTTCTTTCAGTACTTTCTATGTTTTGTATTTGTATATTCCTTGTGTGAAGAGGTTCCCAGCAATACAAGTGCCTTCCTCTGCTGATGAGCACTGTGCATTGCTCTCCGGGCAGCCATTATCATTATTGACCAGCCTACATGGGAACATAGGATTTGTCATACCAGATCATATTATTGGTCAATTGACTTTTGTATTCTGTCTTTGGCAGTGACTAATACCTGATGCTCTAGGAGTAAGAAGGGAGGGGGGAAAAAACCATACGTTTCAGTCCTGTTATTCTCTGCCGTACATATGGATGGTGGTGGATTCTGTCGGACAGCAATCATCTTGCATTCGCAAACTTAAAATGTGTTAATCCCTACTATGTCACGTATAAAGTTATTGATAGAAAATTATCCGATCTCTACGTTTTAGTCACAACATCTAAATCTCTGATCCCCTGTGGGAAGGAGTTCCACAGGATGATTACATGCTGTGTGAAAAAGCATCTTCTTTCATTGGTTTTAAAAGTACCTGCTATTTAATTTAACCCAGATGTATTTTTCTGAATTTCTCTTTAGAAAATGATTTGTTCTGTTCCTACAGGTGTTTGATAAGCTTCTACTTTTCTCCCCTGAGTGCCCTGCAGAGCAGATTCTGATGTCCACAAACTCACAGCTCAAGCTGTATACAAACAGGTAAACAAAGAAGACATTTCGTTCTGAACCCAGGAAATATAGGTCAGAGAAACAGGTTACAGCAGAGGTGCCCAACTTATGGCCCGTGGTTTGTATGTGACCCACCAGAGCATTTCATAAAGCCCGTAGCCTGCTTCAACACAATATACTAACAGCTGATTCATTAGTGTTTTGTCATCATGTTTACATCGTTTAGTTTACACAATTGTGTAAATAGACAATACTGGACATAGGTTGTTTCTATCTAAATACGAAACACGCTGAATTTAAAAGATAAATCAATACTGGTGTCATTAAAATATGTAGAATATGTTTGGCCCACACAAGGTTTATGTGGCCCTCCTGTGCAATAAGGTTGGGCACCATTGGTTTACAGAATGTGTTCTTCCTTTCAGTGCAGGGAGCTGTCCGTCTCTTTGCATTGCAGTCAACTTTTTACCTTCTTCCCAAGAGCTGCACAGACTTGCAGAATTCTGTTGCATGGGAGACCACTTTTGGGCATGCTCAGTCTCTGAAATTGCATGAACATTAGTCTTTAAAGCCATACCTTGTGCATAGTAAGTGAAACTCAAACCTGGCACAGAAGGGCTTAAGTGAAATGTACGTGTTACACAGGCCCTGTGCCAGCCCCCAGCACAGGGATGAATTTTATCCAATGAGTGTTGAGCTCTGCCCTCAGTGCAAGAAATGAACTGTTGGATAACTGTAAATGCTTGTCTGTGGGGTGGTAGTTGTTGTGGTTCTTAGATTATGCACACTCCCAGAAATGTGGGAATATAATAGGCACTTTTCTGAAGGGTGTCGTCTGGTACCCTACCACCCTCAAATGTGCAGCATCTCTGAGCAGAGCTGGGTCTGACCATCGGGAGAATATTGTGCCTTCCTCCTGCTCTCTGTCAGCGTAGGGAATGAGATTCAGTTTGGGGCCCAAACTCTGATCTCTTGTGAATGAGCGGGTGGTGCTGTCACTAAACCACTGGCTCAGCACTTTCATGTCTCATTTCAATAGTAACGTTAACCGGTGAACTGGAAGAGCATGGAGGCACCCTATCCTGGGGGAGTTTTGAAATTGCTGGATACATGGCTTGTCTGAGAAAAGCCCTTCTTGCTGAGGTTTCTCATAGTTTCACTGCCCTCCATTTAGACCGAAATTTTCAGCCTGGTAGAGTCTAACTAAGGGTTTGTTCACTCTGTTCTTGACCAAGGGAGGGGGCGGCGCTTGTGAGCTCTCAAATCCTGCAGTGTTTCCCCAACTCTTCCGTCATTGAGGAGCATGGCCAGGGGCTCCTGCGAGCAGGAGCTGTAACCGGCACTGCAGTGCTAGAAGTGACTTCTCTAGAACTCTTTGGAGTCAACCAGACAGTCATCACTGGGGTCCGGGTAAGACATTTGTCAATACTGTTGCAAGTAAAGGAAATAGCACCAGCGTCTGATTTTTCAAATCACTAAAATCCGATGATGCCGAGAGATCATGTACTATTCATTGTATCAGGATCAGTGTCTCGGAGGGGCGAATAAGGACACCTGGTTTGTGATCTCCAGGGTTCAGCCTCAGCTCTGCCACTGACTCAAAGTGTGACCTTGGAGGCCAGTCGCATCACTTCTTTGAGCCTTAATTTACCCGTCTGTAAAATGGGGGATGATAATGTGTTGTGAGGTTTCATGTCTGTAAATCACCCCATTGTGTGAAAGGCCCCACAGAAGTGCAAAGTATCTTTATCTGTTACTTCATTTTTTAGGGCTTAAAATATGGGCTAAGAAACAGTGCCGACCTTCTCGCCATAAATATATTGTATGCTTTTTAATTTATTCATGTGCTATTGATAATTTAAGGGCAATCTTAAATGCTTTGAGTGATGGGAGACCAAGCAAAACCTAGGTGCTGCAGGAAGAGATATTGATGGTTCAGTAGGTGGCGCTCTTCCTTCTGAATGAGTTATGAACCGTTGTACATTTGTACATAATAAGTGGATCTGTTTCAGTGGGAAAGAGATACATTTAATGTGTTTGTTTTAAAGTGAACCAAAGGAAGCATTGTCTCTTACAGGTGGCTCCAGTGTCATACCTGAGGATAAGCACCAGTCCCCAACTCTACACCATTAGCAGCACATCTCTGGTGGCATTTCCTCTAGGGATGGCTCTCACTCTCACAGTCCAGTTCTATGACAATCTTGGGGAAAAATTCCATGCCCAGAACACCCAGCTTTACCTGGCTTTGAACAGGTACAGTCCTGAGGAGGTTGGCACATAGCTGACTAGGGTGACTAAAACTCACAGGTAAAATGTTAGCATTACAAGTGGTGGGAGAGGTGAAAGGTTCTGTATTTCAGGGCTAAAGCCGATTGAAGGGAGCTCTTCAGAAGTGAAAAGCTGGTTCACGTAACTCACTGGGCTATGTTAGCCGTGGGGTTTTTATACTTGAAATATGCTGCTTATCTCGTCTGGGCATCCGAAGCTCTGCTCGTTTTCTTTTGACTGGGGCTTGTTTGCTTTCAGAGATGACCTGCTGCTAATCAGACCTGGGAATAAGAATTACACATACATTGCTCAGGCTGTGAACAGAGGAGTAACACTGTTGGGAATCTGGGATGAGAAGCACCCAGGCATGGCTGATTATATCCATGTGCCTGTGGAGCACGTCATTGAGCCAGACCTCTCAAAGCCCATTGCAGTAGGAGATGTGATCTGTTTCAGCACACCCCTGGTAAACCAAGAAGGTTTGTATGTTGTTTTTCTGCTCCTGGTGTAGTCTCTATCTATTGTCGTGTTGACATGACCTGTTCCAGTCACCATGTTAGATCTCACAAGCTAAGCAGAGCTAGGCAGCCCATACTTGAATGAGAGACCACTAAGGGACGGTGGAGCGGTGCTGGGGATTTAATAGGGGGCCATCTTCCCCAGAGTCGGAACTGAACTGGTGTCCCTGCATGGAGTTAGGGTTCCCTGCGCAGCTGAAGGTAATGACTTGAAGGCAACATAAAACTCTGGCTGTGGGAGGGCTGTGCACTCCAGTGTCCCGGCCAAATTCTAATCCAGGCACATTCCACTTTCATAAAGTCGTCCGATTTCAAGTTTGTACCGCTTCTAATTTCTCCATTAGCTCTGTGAGAGACAGGATAAGGGCCAGTGTAAAATGCATATCTGCTCAGCGAGGGGAGTTTGAATGCTTATTGGCACTAAGGAGTTAATATTGGACATGTTCAAGTACTCTCAGCTTTAGCTTGCCATACCAGGAAGAGCCTGTTTAGCTTATTTTGGCATCCAGTAGTAAGAAGGAGGAGCTGAAGCATGTTGCACGGCTCTGGCTTTAGCTCCACTGCATGTGGGGAAAGCGGTGTTGGCATGACTGTGCACTAGGTTCATTTCTGAGATTGAGCACAAAGGGAGCTCTGTTGGGTCTGGTGGAAATCCTGTTCCTACAAGAGCCTAGCTTAATGCAGTGAAGCGTGGCCAGTGGCAATTCCTGTCTAGCCCAGAACCAGAAAGTGTCAGCTTTAGTGGGTCCTCAAGAGAGAGTATCTGCTTCTTACCGTCTAATGACAAGGGACCTAATTCTCCTTACACCTACATTGGCTGTGTTATGGATTTACACCAGTACAAGTAAAAGGAGTATCAGGCCTATCTCTGCTGTCAATAGAAAGCCTCCTCCCTTCTCCAGTGCTCTAGGACAGTGGTTCTCAACCAGGGGTCCGGGGGCCCCTGGGGCGCCGCGAGCAAGTATCAGGGGGTCCGCCAAGCATTAGACTCACTAGGGCCCTCGGCAGAAAGCTGAAGCCCCACCACATGGAGCTGAAGCCCGAGGCCCTGAGTCGCCCCACTACCCAGGGCTGAAGCCAAAGCCTGAGCAGCTTAGCTTCATGGGGGCCCCTGGGCAATTGCCCTGCTTGCTACCCCCTAATGCCGGCCCTGGCTTTTATATGCAGAAAACCAGTTGTTATGCCACAGGTGGCCTGTAGAGTTTTTATAGCATGTTGGGGGGGGGCTCAGAAAGAAAAAGGCTGAGAACCCCTGCTCTAGGATTCAAGAGTGGGCTCAACCCCGCTGTCCCTGGCCTTGACGCCGAAGGAGTGTTTTGCATCCTTCATTCCAGAGCTGCTATTTTCCTCTTTTTTCCTCACGCACCAGTGTGGCACTTCACAGCCATCCAAGAGGGCAGGGTGCACCGGGGCTACTGACTGGTGTTCTTTGTACAAAGGGTTCTGCAGCTGCATTAGAATACTCAGTACATAATAGTCAGTGCTCCTGAAGCTCCAGTTTTATTACTGTCTCCTCATCAAGGCACAGTACATTAGGCTTTGACAGTGTCTTAGGAACAAAAGGTAACCAGAGAGCATTGCCAGGAATGTCAAACCCTTTCCTTCATCCTATAAAACCTCATCTGCACATTCTCTTGACTCAGGGACCCTAAAAATTAACCTGCAGCCTTATGGTTCTATTTTATTCAAGTCAATACGATTTACAGACTGCCTTTGCAATCAAGCAGACAGTTAGCTCAGTGTATTCCACTGGGTGGGGGGCATTTGTGAAGTGTGACTATGTGAAAGGTTCACTTTGAGCTCTAAAAATACAAGATCTGTGAGTGTGGCCTACACTGTATGAACTCCGTGAACATGCTGTAGGGGAAGTGACGTCTGAAACTTATTCCCAGCACATTCAGTGATTCCTTTCGTGAAGTGGAGACTGACCAGAGGAATCTGGTTTCTGACTTGGCCTTTATAGGTGAACCTGGGCTGTGGCAAGTCTCCCCCACTGGCATTCTTGAGACAGACCCTTTGAGTGGAGCAGCATTTGTGAAGAATGCTGGGACAGCTACAATCTTTCATGACATCCCAGGGATAGTGAAAACATACAGAGAGGTATTTATTGCTACACTCTTCTGTAGGAGAGCCCAGCTTACCACTGCTTGTGCCAAGGAAATTCTTCCCATAAATTACTTGTATGCTGCACCCATGGTAGTTAGTCTGTATTTATCTTGGAATCCTTTTGTTTATAAGAATGCACAGCCTATACTTAGAAACTGAAAGCAGCACTATTAGCATAGTGGCTGAAGACTGCGTTATGGTGCTGCAAAAGCAGAGTTTTTACTGTAACTTGACATGGGATAATTTGCAAACCTGGAGTCAGTTCCTCTGTAGGAAAAAGTCCTGTGAGTAAGTTAATAGGGTCTTTAAAAAGAAGACACTAAGAGCTTGATTCTTATTCACCACTCTGACAGCATAAAGGGGACTTAGTGTAAATTACAGTCTGGTCCCAAAGGTAATAAAATTACTTGGTTCTGGAGAATGGGAGAATGTTCAGTAGCAGAAAAATAGTTACAGCAATAAAACTCCCACTGTCCATATGAACACACCAGTCTTTCGAACACAAATGTATACCTTGCCTTATGTATTAGGTAGTTGTCAATGGTTCATCAAGATTAAGCCTCCACCTTGGTCCCAAAAGCTATCTAACCAATACTCCTAACTCTTCTGAAGTCTGGGTTTTCGTTGCCGCAGGCAGTGCAGGAACAAGCCTCAGAGGTAAGACCTATTACTGCTGGCTTCTCAGTTCCTCCAGCTTGGCCTAAACTGAACTACTGCAGTTAATGGGGTGGTTCTAATGTTTGTGCCATGGCAGAGCAAATGTATTTATTCTGTAGGAGCCCTCGTATTTGAGAGACACTGAATTGCAGGTATAAAAGCAGTTTATAAACTGGTCCTCTAGCACTTTATTCAAAGTCAGGATAAACCATGCAGGCTTTATAACCCTAAAATGAGGTGAAACAACAGCTCAGCCTTTGTAACTGCTAGGCTACAGATTACCAGTACATCCCATGTGGCCTTCCAAGAATATCAAAATTTGGGATATTTTCTCATGTAAGATAGGAAATTCTTTTAATATATGCCTTGTCTGGCTTACCTTCCCTCCAAGTGCAGCTCAGATGTCAGTGAATGGAATTGGCACCATAATGGATTAAAAAAGGACAAGGCCTATTCTTACGCTGTCAATACAAATTTCAGTTTCCGAGCCCTAGGTTTTAAGTAAGAAAAACATATTGTCTGTTTCAAACTCAGCTTTGTACTTTGCCATTGAATGATTGTAGGTGTCAGTGACCTACTGGGAAAGAATCTTCTGTCTGGGAAGTGTAGGTTGGATGGAAATTATAGACTAGGCTCTCAGCTACTCTATCCACCAGAAAAAGCTTCATCACCTGGGCTTGATAGAAAGATCCATTGTGATAATACTAGCTCATTCATTCTTCCCTTTCTCTTTCTTCTAGGCCCATGCAGCCCTAGTCAGGTTTATGCAATCACTAACCTGCTTCATCCAGAGTCTCACCTGCTATGTCAAGTTGAGTTCAGCAGCACAGTGCTGGATATTCCAGCAAGTAAAGTCTTTCATGTCCGGTCACACTTCAGTATTGAAAAAGGTAGGCACGCTGGCCCCTTTCAAGGGAAAGGGCCAGGGACTTTGGGGGATTTTTCATTTTCGATTTTTTTTTCCTTCCCACAAAATTCCAATTTCTCCACCGGATTGAGAACATGGTGGTGTTTCACAAACATTGTCGCTGCTGACTTGTTAGCATTGTGTAAGAATATGCGTAGTGAATTCTCCTTTCCCCTCTCTATTCATAGTTTTCCAGTATTAAAAACAGTCAAACACAAGGCCTCTGAATGTTTATTCTTTGGTTTTCCCCACCTTGAATTTAGGTCTCTATGCCTGCATAATCACTGCTAAACCCCAGTCTGATGAAGTCTTGCTGGCTTTGAGTTTTGCTGAGGCCTCTGTATATGTGATGGTCTGTCTCTTCAGCGAACGAAGCAAGGATGGAATGCAAAGAATCCTGGTTCCCTTCCTCCCCGCATTTTACCTCAACCAGTCTGAATTGGTTTTTAGCAGCAAACAACTAAATGGCAAGATCAGAGTGCTGGGAGCTGAGAAAGTGTTAGAAAAGCTGGAGGTACATAGAAAGCTCTCTCTGCCCCTTCATTCCTGGGGAATACACATACCTTTCTTCCTTCTGCTTAGCGTGTATCTGTAGGGCGAATCTGATCTGGGTACACTAGGTGCAGTATGGAAACTGGACAGTCCTCTTTTGGGGTGGTTTGTCACCTGTCTGATACTGAAAGAAAACCGGATGGGGGATGTCCCAATGAAGAGCTTGCCACTCCTCCCCCACTGGAGTGACCTCACACACACACACACACCACGTGTGAGGTCACACGCGCCAGGGCAGGGTCGTGCAGTCTTCAAAATGGCACCTCCAATGCCGCATAACCTCGTGCGCACTGTGTGTGCAAGGTCACGCCAGCAGACCCAGGCCGTCTCTGGAAGTATCAGCACATCCAGTATTCTGCTACCCACTGCAAACGACGGTAATTACAGGAATACTTGTTATCACTACTGCATCGTTGTAAATAACCTCGCTATTCCATGTCTGGGTGTGTAACGTTTAGGGCCCTACCAAATTCACGGCCATGAAACACATGTCACAGACTGTGAAATCTGGTCTTTTGTGTGCTTTTACCCTATACTATACGGGTTTCACAGGGGAGACCATTTCTCAAATTGGGGGTCCTGACCCAAAAGGGAGTTGCAAGGCGGTCGCAAGGTTATTTTAAGGGGGTCGCGGTATTGTCACCCTTCCTTCTGTGCTGCCTTCAGATCTGGGTGGCCGGAGAGCCGTGGTTGTTGACCAGGCGCCCAGCTCTGAAGGCTGCGCCCTGCCAGCAGCATCGCAGAAGTAAGGGTGGCAATACCACACCATGCCACCCGTCTGCGCTGCTGCTGGCAGGGCGCAGCCTTCAGAGCTGGGGTCCCGGCCAGCAGTCGCCGCTCTCCAGTTGCTCAGCTCTGAAGGAAGCGCCAGCAGCAGCGCAGATGTAAGGGTAGCAGTACAGCAAGCAACCCCCTGCTACAATAACCTTGCGACCCCCCAGGGCCGTAACTAGGGCAAGGCCATTGAGGCACTCGCCTTGGGGCGCACTGCTGGCAGGGGCGCAAAAGCCCCTCCTCCCCTGCCGCTGAAGCCACTTCCGCTTACCTGCGGGAGGTCCTCCGGCGTCTTTGCAGAAGGCCCCCTCCGCCAAATTGCCGCCGAAGCCGCGGGCGGGATCGGAGGACCTCCCGCAGGCAAGCGGCTTTGGCGGAGGATATTAATAGCAGCCGCCGAAGCCGCTTCCGCTTGCCTGCGGGAGGTCCACCGGTGCCGCGGCTTCGGCAGCAATTCGGCAGAGGGGGCCTTCTGCAAAGACGCCGGAGGACCTCCTGCAGGTAAGCGGAGGCGGCTTCAGCGGGTGCTAAAAATACCCTCTGCCGAATTGCCGCCGAAGCCGCTTCTGCTTGCCTGTGGGAGGTCCTCTGGTCCCGCGGCTTCAGCGGCAATTCGGCGGAGGGTAAGCCCCTAGGAATTTCTGCATCCCTGCCTAGGGCGCAGAAATTCCTAGTTACGGCTCTGTGACCCCCCACAACTCCTTTTTGGGTCAGGACCCTACAATTACACCACCATGAAATTTCAGATTTAAATAGCTGAAATCATGAAACTGATTATTTTAAAAATCCTATGACTGTGAAATTGACCGAAATGGACCGTGAATTTGGTAGAGCCCTAGTATAGTAATATACAGAACTGGCTTGTACTGTTTTTGTTTTCCTTTGAAATAACGGCTTTTTTTTCTGTTTTCAAAGGTCCACCCCAACTCTCCTGTGATAATAGTGAGGCAGCCTGAACATTCGCCCAACATGCCTGGACTTGTCTCCTACCCAGTTAGTGTGGTCAATCTCACCTCTCTCCACCAGAGGGCAGCCGCCGTCTTTATCAATGTCTCTTGTATTCTCACAGGCCAAAGAGTTACCATAGCTGTGAGAGTTCGGGCAGGGCAGCATCTGTTTAGTAAGTATCAGCTGGTCTTATTTGTATGAGAAGATGCAATAGTGCCATCAGAGCGGTTTGCTAGTTACTGGATGCTCATTCGTCACCATTCCAGTCTGCTTTCCAGTTACAGGAAAGTGAAACAAGAGTCTACCTTACTGCGTCTAGGCCTGGACCTGTGCCGTATCTTAACTTTCATTGACCTTAGTGGGAGTTAAGTGCCCAGCATCACCCAGCATTGGTCCTTTTGAATGCTAACTCAGTCACAAGGGGTCCCTGTTTTGTTCATTTCACAGTGAAGACTCAGCAGGATCACAAGGAAGAGGCTTACTCCCTAGGTGTGGACAGCTGAACTTGGTGGGGGTGGGAAGAGGCATATGGAGCTGCAGGTTAATTATGATGCACAGCAGTTTCCATCTGATTTTATGTAATAGTCTACATTACCTGAGTGGGTGGTCTGGGTCTACTTCCTAATGAACAGAGGGGGGTCTCCGATAGAAGAGGGAGACTGAATTGCCCTTAGTCCAGGAGGCGGTCCTCCCCAAGTCCTAGTGAGGCACTTTGACAGGGGCCTGAGCCAGGAAATGCTCACTGCAGCTGTTTGTGCTGCACCAGGGCTAGGGAGAGAACTTTATTCCTTAAGGCTCCAGCACCAAACTCCTATTAAAAGGATAAATGATTTTGAAACACCTTATTTAATATTTCTTGTCCGTCAGTTCTTGCAACAAAGCTGCAGAGTGGGTAGATGCATGTCTCCACAGTGTCATTTATTACAGAAACCAGAAGTCTGCCTACACACAAGACTAAATATTACCTCATTTTTCTGGAAAATGTTAGGTCAGTGCAATGAACCAGGAATTGTCCAACAGCTTATGGGCTCTTACCAGATCCTTCTCTTCACCCTCTTTGCTGTTCTAGCATCAACAGCTGTAATCTTTCTCAGTAAGTGAAAACACCAGAGAGGTTTGCAGTTAATTATTGAATAACGGGTAAACAGGGAGCTTTATGTGTGTTCATTCAGTCATTGAATACAAGCATTTGTCTGTTCCTTTGTGTATATTTTTAAGAGTGTTTGAAAATTACAAGCTTGATTTAAAAGAAACCTGTACACAACACAAACATTTCAGACCACATCCTGAAATAAAATACATCTAGCACACAACGGTTTAACCCCCAAAAGATCATCCTGGTGTCTGTCCTATTTCTGTAATGCCTTTCAAGAACCTGTATAGATACTGCTATACAGGGATGCAGCCACCTTTCATGTAGACACCAACTAGTATCCACCAATGAGCAAAGGGCATTTTGGCCAGTAAGAAAGATAGATACGTAGGTAAGTAACCTACCATCTTTAATGACCATATAAAGCAGACAGGCCCTCAGTTTATAGAATCTCAGGAGGGAAAAAAACCCAGCCACCCCTAGTAAATGTCATGTAACTTAGTGAGTCTGCTCTGAAGGATAACAGGCCGAGTTCCTGCTACTGTGATCAGAACCTGTAGTTCCTAAGGTTAGGCTGCTAGGCCATGTCGTACACATGGGAGGGGCCAGGCCCCTCCTCTTCCTATTCAACTGTCCTCTGGTATTAAACATCACTTTAGGTAAACTTTAAAGGAAAAAAAAAAAAAAGCAATGCCTGTTCTTTGCACGGGGATATACATGGAGCCTTTCACTGCTAGAGCTTGATTCTTCTACTCTATTCTATTCACCTGAAATAAACCAAGTCAGTAGCAGGCTCAGTGGCCTACATGAAATGAGTCCACTTCCTAAAAAATGTGCTTCCCCCAGTGGAAAAGCCAAATCCCTTTCTCATTTCTAGACATGGTCACTCTGGAGCAGGGCTGAGGTTTATTGGCAAAGGGCAGTGTGGTGGAAACTTAGCCTGCATCTTAGCTACTTATGCTGTATCTCTTCTGGGGCTAGATAAGATTATTGGCTCCAACGGGTACCTTTTGAGCACTACCGATCTAACCTTTAATATATAAAGTTTATTTACACTTATGATGGTATCTAAATAGTGCGACATTTCTGCCAGTTTGACTTGTTGATTTTGGTACTCAGTGCCTCACACTTATGATTTATCTGATTTTTCTAACTGTGTGAAAATGCATATTCTCTTCCTCTGTCACACTCCTGCATACATGGTAGGGAGCAGACTACATTATAGGGTTTTGACCCATACAAGCTGTGAAATTATGTTCCGTGGGAACATCTTATTTGCCAGTTTGGCCTTTAGACAAAGTTGCATTAGTTTAAACTTGTGGAAAAACTCATACTTATGTTTGTATGGCTTATTGCACTGTCTTAAACCCATACTAATTGACTGAAGCTAAACAGCACACATCTCTGTAGAACACCCAGGAGTTAAAGCAAATCAATGTGTGACATCAACACATAAATTAGAGCATCTTAGCCCCCCCTGCACTCTCATTCCGGAGTGGCGGCTTTAGTTCCTTGTATAAATAAGCCCCAAGACTCCTAAATGGCCATGCAGCTTTGTGATGGTTTAAATCACACCTTAAATTAGACTGCTGTAACTGTGTACACAAACCTTTAGCACAATGAGACTAGACCTTTATTCCTGTTCCACTGACATTACATAATTGGTTATTTTTGCAGCATACAATGCCTTTCTGACCAGAGTGCAGACTGTACCTATTGTGTATGTTCCTACCTCAGCTACACCTCAGACAGGTAAGCTGGAATTCTTTTTGAAACTTGTGTAACAAATTGTATACAAAGGGCAGTAGCAAACATCTTGCTTAAGACAAGACTTATTCTCTCACCCTGTTTGCTCCCTTTTCCAGCCTATCATTGCTGTAAAACAAGCTCACTTCTCTGGAGGCAGAATAGCCAGCTTGGAAAAGTGAATTTGAATTCCCCTAGCAGAGATCAGGTCAACACCTGCTACTTTTGTTGTAGCTGTGTTGGTC
Organism: Macrochelys suwanniensis; assembly: GCA_033296515.1. NCBI lineage: Eukaryota > Metazoa > Chordata > Testudines > Chelydridae > Macrochelys > Macrochelys suwanniensis. Next base: position 17,589,160 of record CM065795.1, on the reverse strand, counting down.
CCAGGATATTGAGACAAGATGGGTGATGTCATATCTTTTGTTGGTAATAAAAACAGAAGTTGACCCAGTAAAAGATATTGCCTCCTCCCACCTTGTCTCAGGTACAGGAAAGGGCTTGAAGTTTTAGGAACTGTTTTCTATAAATGGCAAGGTTAGATGGCAGCAGCTGTCTCAAGTAAAACCCTGTCCTTTTTGTTCCTGTGTCATAGGGATATCCAGGCAGTCCAGTATTAATCTAACCTTTTCCCCTATACATAGGGTATTCATATCCTCCTGTTGGTACTCAGCAACACAATGGAAGAAACAGGACACAGCTATGGCTTTGGAGTGTACGGGGAAGGCATGTTTGAAGGAAGTACCTGTTTGTACAACAATAAATGTCTAGTGAAGCATGATGTTAGGTGTAGTTCCAACTCCTCTAACTGGAAGTCACAGCACCTTCCTGGTTCTCTGGGACAACAGTTTGACTCTAGAATCTTCAGGGCACAGTGATGGGTACTGGACAGGTGCCCCACTATCATGTTGCCAAAGGCACAATAGGGTTCATGCCCTTCTACTTTAAAAGATCAGTGTGGTAGATCCTGCAACAAGAAAACCCCCTCATGATTGGGCCAGAATGAAGTCCAGAAGCCACCCAGCAGTTTGACTTTTAGACCTTTTTCAGGCCAGCAATGTATGATACAGCAGGCTTCTTGTGCCTCCCTGTAGAGGGAGGGTATCAGATCAGAGCACTGGAAGGGTAACAAGGTATTTGACTGTGGTTTGAGGAATATTTTGGAGTCACTTGCAAAAGCCTGTGCTGTCAGCAGGGCAAAGTTAAGATTCACAGTGGTTGAAACTTCCACTTTAAGAATGGTCAGATTACACTGACATCTCAGGAGAGGGAGGAATTAGAGAAGAACTCCAGTTTCACTCTAAGGTGAACAGGGGCTCATTGCATATGCATATTCTTTCCCTGCTGAGGGTCATCATTGCATCTGTTGCAATTACAGGCAGGGCAGAGTCAAATTCTGCCCAGAAAGTGTTGGTTTTCACTCCTGTTGAACATTTTTGCTCATATCACCCAAATATGATGTCAGCTCTATATGAGTTGACAGGGAATAGCAAGTTAAAGTAACAGACTAAGCTGTATTTTATCCAAAATTTATTGACAGTCAGATGGGTGAGGCTACAGGGACAGTATGAAAGTCATGTTCTCTCCTCACATTCTTTAAAGCCTTCTGTTCACATCTTGACAGTGAATGTTGCTCTGTGGCTGAATCCCATGCTCTTGAACCATCTGTATTTGTCTGTGCAGCCAACTGCGCAGGTAGCCCCACCCATCTCAGACACACTTTAGTTTAGTGCTGCTTTCGTCTGAAGGAGCATCCTAGATAAGGAAAGAACAGTAAGTAATCTCCCAAGCACCTTACCAGCCTGTGGGGGGGGATGGTTGGGTCATTAACTCAGTGCCCAGGAGGGTAACAGCGCCACAAGGCCTCTAGGAGTTGAGGGAGGCGGCCCATATTCTCATAGCTCCACAAGGACTCAGGGCCACTGGGAGAGTGAAACCCTCAGGTATCAACAGCCCCAAAATCCATTACATCAGATCCATCATTATAGAAGTAAAACTGTAGTAGAGCCAACAGAACATGGAACTAGCTCAAATACTCCAGGCATGGCTCATAACCATGAAGGCCAACAACAGAGTCAGTATATTCCCTCTTAGGAACAGCAGCAAATAGCCACCCATCCTAAGCATTCAAGACTCCCCAAGGTTTCTAGTAGTTCTGTCCTGCCAACTGCTCTAGGAGACTAACTTTTACTGGTCAGTTAAGAGGCATTTCATTATACTTAGCGAACCCACTCCCTGCCAGCACATATTAGACAGATTCTTAGACTCTTCTGGATCGGGTACAACACCACAGGGTGTACAATGCATTAAGAACCAAAATATACATCCCCTGTCCTGAGGAATCTATCGTTCAAGTACGACAACGGCAAGACAAAACGGGTAATGGGGTTATGACGACACAGTAAAACAATATATGAGCTGGCTGGGTTTTTTAAAGTACAAATTGCTGTTTACCTTCTGTAAGCCTTGCCTTTCCTCCCGTGGGCTGGCACAGCACAGTTGAGCAGCCAACACACAGAACTACAGTCTGAGCATGGCTGAATACAGTGGTGATTTTATAGCAACCTGAAACAAAGCAAATGTTTGAGATGAGCCTATTTCTCTACAAAAGAACTGGGAGGGTTATTTCCACTGTTGGAGCAAAAGACAAAGCTGGCCTGTTGTTGGAGAATGCTTTGACGTTTTCAACAGGCGAATGAAACTTTAATCTGCTGGAGAAAGAGAAGAGGGCTAAGGGTGACAGTGAGAAATGTTCAAACAGTTGTGCATTGCTCTGGCCATAATAGGGATTTAAAGGGGTTCTCAAAAGCAAGCGTTTTAAGCTCTCATTTTAAAGGTAGGTACAGCAGACTGAAGAATCCTGTCCCTGGGTCTCGGGGAAAAAAATCAGTTGTCCGCTAGCTACAATAATGAATTCAGGTAACATCAGACAACTAAACTGAGACAAACAAGATAACCCCAGGGCATCCCGTGGGCAGGGTACTAGCCAGCACACATGAAGGGACTCCTCCAGCACTGGGTCTAGCCCAATGGTAGTCTATTTTTTGTCAAAGTATAATCAAGGTCCAGACTCCAAAGAAAATTTGACAAAAGGTAAGAGTCCAGGATCCCTTCAAAAGCACCCAATAGTCTAGATTTGGCCGGCAGTCCGCCTACAGAGTATCCCAGTCTATCCCCAGCACACCTCTGTCGAGATAAGCATTCCTTACAATCCTGCACAGGTGTGAGCTTTCTGTTAGGAGTTGTCCTACTCCAGAAATCTACCACCACCAAGTGTCAGGAAACGTTGCCTACATGGGCTACCAAGTTTCAGAGGGGTGGCTGTGTTAGTCTGTATCCGCAAAAACAACGAGGAGTCCTTGTGGTACCTTACAGACTAACCCATTTATTTGGGCAGAAGCTTTCGTGGGCTACCAAGTTACCAGGGACTGCTCACACCCGGCTGCGAACAGGTGGGGGACAGCCTGGGGGCCGAGCCCTTCCCCATGCGCCCGGGGGCCCTGAGCAGGAGCTGCCCCACACCAGCGCCAAGTACCGCCTGGGGGGCCAGGCTGGGAGCTGCCCGCGCGGGCTGGGGCCTCACCTGGACACTTCACGTCCATGAAATAGGAGTTCGGACTCTGGACCAGACGCTTCTTCTTGTGTTTCCGCTTCTCCTCCTCGGGGGAGGGATGCAGCAGGTCTTTCGCCAGCTGCAAGCCAAGCACAGCGGGTGAGGCCGGCCCGGGGGAGGCGGCAGCCCCCGCCGGCTGGGCAGAGCCCCCACCCCACTGGAGGGGCGCGCCCGCCACCGCCATCTTGATCCCTCCTTCCCCCCCCGCCATCTCCCCGCTCCGGGCCCGGCTCCCGCTACCCGGGCCCCCATTGCCCCACCCCCCGCTGGCAGAGCCCGGCCCCGGCCGCCGGAGCGGGGCCGCCCCGGGCTAGGGGGACGCTCCCGGGCCCGGCCCCCCGCGGGCCGCTCGGCCGCACTCACAGGCATGTTCGCGTGGAGGCAGCCGCGGCTGAAAAGGAGCTAAACCGGAAACCGGGGCCGCTATATCCGCTCCGGGGTTCCCCGCACGGGCGGAAGTGAGTGCTTGGCACGGCTCCGCTGCCATGTTGGAAAGGTCGAAAGTGCTACCCAGTGTGCAAGGAGAGTTAGACGGTGTCGCCATTTTGAGAAGGTCGTTCAGGCCAACAAAGTGCTCCGACTACCGGAAGCGCTGCCATGTTGTAAAGGTCTTTGCCGTCAACCAGAAGGAATCATGTAGTCGGAAGTAGTGGCCATGTTAAGAAGGTCAGTCTTTTCTCCGGGGGGGCTGAAGACGCGGCAAATGACGCCATCTTGGGAAGGTCCCGGGGACCCAGGCCCATGGGATGAGCCCTGAGATCCCCATGCTGCTGAGGTGCCCCCGGATTGGTCCTGTACCGCGGTCCCGCATGACATCACCATGGGTGCCATGGTGACGGGAGGAGGTGACACGACGAGGCGCTGATGTCATTCGAGGCCCGTGTCCCCCTGTGGCCCTGGGCCGATGAGGTCATAGCGCCGGGCCGATGAGGTCATAGCGCCGGGCCGAAGACGGATGGGCCCCGGAAATCCGTGAATTCCTGTCACCCCCCTACACTCCTGCCGGGGGGGGGGGGCCTCACGGAGCCGGCTGCCACCTGGCCCCCAGGCCGCACGAGGCTTCGGGATCCTCCCGTGCGAAAGTGACAGTCGTTAGTGCAAGCGTGGATGTGGGAGGAGCTTAACGGTGGCCTCCTCCCGAGCCAGCGCCCCCGTCGGCGGGGCAAGTCTGAGACCGGGCAGGGCAGGCGGGCGAGTCTGCGGGAACTCCAGAAAAGCCCTCGAAGGCCCCCGCTCTCTAGTCTCCATCGGCACGGCGCAGGTCCAGCCTGCGGGGCCACAGGCATGAGGTGGGGCCCCCGCACATCTGGATTTCTCGCTCCCCTTGGAACCTGGGCTTCCGCCTCAGAGAGGTTTGCAAACAACCAGGGCGGAGGGCACGGCAGCGGGCCGAGAGCGAGGTGCCCTGTGGTTTGGCCACTGGAGGGCAGAGCCAGCGAGTGGCGCTTGTTGCCCAGCTGGAGTGCACGGAGGCCTTACTGCCGCTTCCTTCCCGGGAGAAAATTCACCCTCTCTGGCACGGAGCCAGACCTAGCCACCCCATTTGCCAGCCCATTCAGGGGAGGATCTTTCTGATGACACAGACAAAGGGATGAGCTGCCGGATTAGGATTTATGTGGTGTCAGCAAACCACGACTGTGACCCAGGGACGCTGGCCACGCCACGAATTAATGTCAAGATGTCTGCAGCACAATGGGGCCCCCACAGCTCAGCCAGTGCCCCTCAGTCCTGATACACAGTTCCTGCTATCCCTGCCCAGGTGCCCCATCCCTCCCGCCGGCTCAGCCGGTGCCCCTCAGTCCTGACCTGCAGCCCCCTGCTATCCTAGCCCTGAGCCCCCGCTCAGCTCTGCCAGCGTCCCTCAGGCTTGGGCTCCCCACAAGTTAACACAGACCTGAGAGACCCCTCAGTCTCCACCCACAGCCTGTCCCTGCTGCTCATCCAGTCCCGGGCTCCACACAAACACAGACCTGCTGATGCCTCACCCCAATCCTGAGCCCTGACCCGCAGTGACCTACGGGCTCCTGCCTGCCCACTGCAGAGGAACTGGATCCCACCAGCAGTATTGTTCTGCTTCAGGCGCTCCCAGCCCTAGGGCAAGAGGAAGTGAAGGAGAACAGCGTCTGGGGTGTGAAGAGGGAGAGGGTAGGACTGAAACCTTCCCCCCCACCCCCGCTGTGGGACCCACCCTACTAAGAGTTGGCCACGTTTAGACAAAACAGCTTCAGTAAATGATGGTGAAAACCTGCCCCTCACCTCACTTTGTTTAGCAGGAATTCCAAAGAAACCCAACTCAGCTCAAACATACCCCAGCCCTGGGGTCTGCCCCCCCCCCACCTCCAGCTCTGCTGGCACCCCTCAATCCTGACCCACAGCCCAGAGCTCCCCCCACATGGCCCCCTACTACCCCAGCCCTGGGCTCCCCAAGCTTAACTGGTGCCCCTCACTCCCGACCTGCAACCCCTGCTAGCCCAGCCTTGCCTCCCCCTCACACCTCAGCCTCTGCCCCTCATACAGCCCCCTGCTAGCCCAGCCCTGGGGTCTGCCCCCCCCCCCCCACCTCCAGCTCTGCTGGCACCCCTCAATCCTGACCCACAGCCCAGAGCTCCCCCCACATGGCCCCCTACTACCCCAGCCCTGGGCTCCCCAAGCTTAACTGGTGCCCCTCACTCCCGACCTGCAGCCCCTGCTATCCCAGCCCAGGGCTCCCCCCCAGCTCTCCTAGTGCCCCTCACTCCCGACCTGCAACCCCTGCTAGCCCAGCCTTGCCTCCCCCCCTCAGCCTGTGCCCCTCACACAGCCCCCTGCTAGCCCAGCCCAGGGCTCCCCCCAAGCTCAGCCGGTGCCCCTCACTCCCGACCTGCAGCCCCTGCCCAGCTGGGGGCTTCTGCAGACCAATTGGAGGCCGTTGACCGGGGTTAACCCCTCCCTGCCCAGGGTCCTTCCCCAACCGGTTCTCCCCGGTCCCGGCAGGAGGAGGGCTCGGGGCTTCCCCCGCCCGCCGGGCGCAGGCGGGAGGCGGAGCCGGCGCCGCCCCTTGGCGCTTCCCGGCTGCAGGAAAGTTTTGCCCAGGAGCCGAGCGGCCCGGCCGGGCCATGGCCAAGTCCTACGATCACCTCTTCAAACTGCTGCTGATCGGGGACAGCGGGGTGGGCAAGACCTGCCTAATCATCCGCTTCGCCGAGGACAACTTCACCAGCACCTACATCTCCACCATCGGTGAGTGCGGGCCCCTCCCGGGCCCCCCCGGGGCCCCCCTCCGCCTGGGGAACCCCCGGAGAACCCCCCACTTCACTAGCACCTACATCTCCACCATCGGTGAGTGCGGGCCCCTCCCGGGCCCCCCCGGGGCCCCCCTCCGCCTGGGGAACCCCCGGAGAACCCCCCACTTCACTAGCACCTACATCTCCACCATCGGTGAGTGCGGGCCCCTCCCGGGCCCCCCCGGGGCCCCCCTCCGCCTGGGGAACCCCCCACTTCACCAGCACCTACATCTCCACCATCGGTGAGTGCGGGCCCCTCCCGGGCCCCCCCGGGGCCCCCCTCCGCCTGGGGAACCCCCGGAGAACCCCCCACTTCACCAGCACCTACATCTCCACCATCGGTGAGTGCGGGCCCCTCCCGGGCCCCCTCCGCCTGGGGAACCCCCGGAGAACCCCCCACTTCACTAGCACCTACATCTCCACCATCGGTGAGTGCGGGCCCCTCCCGGGCCCCCCCGGGGCCCCCCTCCGCCTGGGGAACCCCCGGAGAACCCCCCACTTCACCAGCACCTACATCTCCACCATCGGTGAGTGCGGGCCCCTCCCGGGCCCCCCCGGGGCCCCCCTCCGCCTGGGGAACCCCCGGAGAACCCCCCACTTCACCAGCACCTACATCTCCACCATCGGTGAGTGCGGGCCCCTCCCGGGCCCCCCCGGGGGCCCCCCTCCGCCTGGGGAACCCCCGGAGAACCCCCCACTTCACCAGCACCTACATCTCCACCATCGGTGAGTGCGGGCCCCTCCCGGGCCCCCCCGGGGCCCCCCTCCGCCTGGGGAACCCCCGGAGAACCCCCCACTTCACCAGCACCTACATCTCCACCATCGGTGAGTGCGGGCCCCTCCAGAACCCCCCCGGGTCCCCCCTCCGCCTGGGGAACCCCCCACTTCACCAGCACCTACATCTCCACCATCGGTGAGTGCGGGCCCCTCCAGAACCCCCCCGGGTCCCCCCTCCGCCTGGGGAACCCCCCCACTTCACCAGCACCTACATCTCCACCATCGGTGAGTGCGGGCCCCTCCAGAACCCCCCCGGGTCCCCCCTCCGCCTGGGGAACCCCCCACTTCACCAGCACCTACATCTCCACCATCGGTGAGTGCGGGCCCCTCCCGGGCCCCCCCGGGGCCCCCCTCCGCCTGGGGAACCCCCGGAGAACCCCCCACCTCACCAGCACCTACATCTCCACCATCGGTGAGTGCGGGCCCCTCCAGAACCCCCCCGGGTCCCCCCTCCGCCTGGGGAACCCCCCCACTTCACCAGCACCTACATCTCCACCATCGGTGAGTGCATGGCCCCCCCGGAACCCCCCCGGGGCCCCCCTCCGCCTGGGGAACCCCCCACTTCACCAGCACCTACATCTCCACCATCAGTGAGTGCGGGCCCCCCCGGGGCCCCCCTCCGCCTGGGGAACCCCCCACTTCACCAGCACCTACATCTCCACCATCGGTGAGTGCGGGGCCCCCGGAACTCCCCCCGGCTCCCCCCTCTGCCTGGGGAACCCCTGGAGAACCCCCCACTTCACTAGCACCTACATCTCCACCATCGGTGAGTGCGTGGCCCCCCCGGAACCCCCCCGGGTCCCCCCTCCGCATGGGGAACCCCCAGGGAACCCCCCACTTCACCAACACCTACATTTCCATCCACCATCGGTGAGTGCGGGGCCCCCAGAACCCCCCCGGCTCCCCCCTCCGCCTGGAGAACCCCCAGGGAACCCCCCACTTCACTAGCACCTACATCTCCACCATCGGTGAGTGCGTGGCCCCCCCGGAACCCCCCCGGGCCCCCCCTCTGCCTGGGAACCCCCCACTTCACCAGCACCTATATCTCCACCATCGGTGAGTGCGGGGCCCCCCCGATCCCCACCACCTGGGGAACCCCCCAGAGGAACCTCTGCAACCCCCCAATTTCACCAGCACCTACATCTCATCTCCACCATCGGTGAGCGCAGGCCCCCCCCCCCCCGATCCCACCACCTGGGGAACCCCCAGGGAACCTCTGCAACCCCCCCAATTTCACCAGCACCTACATCTCATCTCCACATCGGTGAGTGCCTGACTCACCACCTGCCCCCCACGACTCCCTTCCCAGGGAACCCTGGATCCTCCCCTTGCCCAGGGAAGCTCCCCCCAGACCCACCCCTGGGGAACCCCTGCAAACCCCCACACACACACACACCGACTTACCAGCACCTACATCTCCCCCATTGGTGAATGCCCCCTGATACCCTTCAGTCCAGCCCCCTGGGAAAACACCCCGTACCATTGGTGTGTGCTGCTTGGAACCTCCCCCCTGGGGACTCCCCATCCGTCCAGGTGAACCCATGCCAACCTCACCAGTGCCTCCCCCCCGCAGCCTTCAGGCCACCCCTAAACTAGGAGCTCCCTGTGTCAACCCGGCCCCCACAGCGTCACTTCCCCATCCCCTGTATTACGATGGTCTCGGGACTGGGGGGTGGAGCCCCATTGCGCCAGACCCTGCCCAAATGGGTGCTGCCCTGAGGAGCTGGCAGTGGAAATGTGTTACACCTCGTGAGCCCGTCTCCTGGCAACCAGCCCCAAACTGGGGGAGACTCGGCCCAGGTACAGACAGACACATGGCCATACCAGTCAGTGACGCCCAGGTGCGGACGGACACGCGGACGCGGGCCAGCCCCGCGCGGCCCAGGCACGGACGGCCATACACATAGACACAAGGATGCGACAGGAACAAGTACATACGAGCCTGCGGGGAGCGTGCAAGCCAGCGCTCTTCTGTTTTCTGGTCGGGGTCGCTATTTCTCCGTAGTTTCTGGCTTGTTTACGTAGCAGCAAACTTCTTACTGCTTTAAAATCCTAATTTCCCCTGGAGTTAAAGAATTGCCCCTTCCAAATCCCCACTGCCCGCGGGCCAGGTCAGGGGCCTCGAGGTGCCGGGAAACGCTGGGTGCCGTGCTTGGGGGTATTCTGACGGTGCGAGTCAGAACCGAGCAGCTGGGTCCCCCAGGGCAGCGGGTTGGGGGTGAATTCTGGGCAGGCGCCACCCCCGACAAACAGGATGACGGCTTGTTCCAGAGCCATGCCCCGCAAAGCCACTGATCGTCGGGAGCGCCTGGGTCCTGCGGACGCCCAGAGAGCGGCTGGTCCTCGGGTCGAGCGCCAACCCGGAACCCCCCCGTCTGTCTGTCTGTCTGGTCTCTGTCCCGCCCCCCGCAGCTCTGAGTACAGGGCAGGCGAGGCCTGCGGTGGGGCGGGGGGACGCAGCATGTCTCCTCCCTGGGTATTCACATCACACGGTGCTTGGTCTGAGCTGAGAGCCCCTGGGATGGGCAGGCCTGGTTCAGTGGTTGATGGGGACTGATGCACACTCACTAGTGAGCTCTGCCCCCTCTTGCACTGCTCGCAGGCATCCTGTTCACTAGTGCCCTGCCCCCTGCACCACTGAGCACTTGCGTGTGCACACCTAGCACTGCCCCACACCCTGCGCTCCATGGCACAGGCGTGTGTGTGCGTGTACATGCATGTGCCCTGCTCCCCTGGCACGGTGGGCAGGGAGGGTCTGGGCAAGGCCGGCTGGGGGGGCTGCCGGATGCACCAGAGGCTCCATCTGTCTAGCTCCTCCCCACCCCTCCCCCCCGCCGCCAGGTGCAGCCAGCCAGTAGCTGCACGGGGGGCCGTGGGCGCGATGCCATGCCCCAGGAATCCTCATCAGCCTGTTTATTCACCACGGGGCGGGGGGGCTGCACCCACCTTGGACTTTGCTCCCAGGGGCGTCAGGCTGTTGCTGGGAGACTGGAGATGGGGGTGGGGGGGCTGGATCATGTTTGGGGGAAGGAAGAATATTGCAGGGCATCCCCCATACCCCCGTCCTGGCACTACCCCCAGCCCGGCCCATCCCCCCGCCCCACACACAGCGTGTGCTGGGGGCAGGTGTGAGTCCAGTCACCCCAGGGGTCTCATTCCCGCTGCCCCTCAGCGCCCCTGCATCCAGCAGCCCTGAACTTGGCCTGGCGGCCTGGCCCCGGGGTGGGGGTCGTGCCGGGGCCCCTGGACCCCCTTTACCCCCCACCCTCACCCCCCGCGTGCAGCTCTGATGGCGTCATCCCTCTTGTGTTCCAGGAATCGACTTCAAAATCCGGACAGTGGAAATTGAGGGGAAAAAGATCAAACTCCAGGTCTGGTAAGTGGGACCCCAGCAAAGCTGCCCCTCCCCCTCCCGCCTGCCCCCAGCCCCCCTCTCCAGCCGCACCTCAGCTAGAGTCCTGCAGAGCCGGGGGCAGGGCTGGGGGGCGGCCTGGGGACTACTGCCATGGCTCCAGGGCTGGGAAGGGGAGATCCGCAGCCTGCCCGTGCTCAGCTGCCGGTTCAGGCCCTGGCAGCCCCATGGATGGCAGCTGTGCTCTGCTGCGGGGGGTTGCCAGTCTGCCCCCGCCCCACGGAGCAGCAACCAGCCCGTCGTCGGGCTGGGTGAGCCGTGGAGGCAGAACCAGGGTCCCCTTGGGCAGGGCGGTTGTCCCAGGAATTCCCCCCCCCAGCCCTCGTGGATCCGAGGGCAGCCCTGGGGGTCGGAGACGCTGCTGACCCCAGTGACCCCCTTTCCCTTCCTCTCTTGCAGGGACACGGCAGGACAGGAGAGGTTTAAAACCATCACGACGGCGTATTACCGCGGAGCCATGGTACGGCGTCTCCCCGCGCTGGGCCCCACCTCGCCGGGGCAGTGGGGAGGGAGCACTCCATGCAGCGCCCCCCCCCCCCCCCCCCGGGCCGAGCTGGGAATGGTGCCCAGGGGCCCCAGGGAGGGGAGTCTCACCCAGTGCTCCTGGCAGCACGGAGGGAATGTGGGGGCTGAGAAACCCCTCCCCCCCCCCAACAGCGCAGCTGGGAGCGGGCAGGGCCTCTATCTCAGCGGGCCCCATTGGAGGGAGTGGGGCTCTGGTGGGCCGTCCCGAGAAGCTGGGGCCCCGGAGAGGGGCCCCTGCCAGGCAATGGGGGGTGCTCAGTCCAAGCTGCCCCATTAACCATTGGGGGGCTTCCGGGCACCAGCCCAGAGAGACCCAAGCCCTGCTGAGGGCCAGGCTAGCTGGGCCGAGAGCCCGGACACCCCAGCCCCGGGTCCAGCCCCACTGAGCGAGCGTCTCTTCCAGGGGATCATCCTCGTGTACGACATCACCGACGAGAAATCCTTCGAGAACATCCAGAACTGGATGAAGAGCATCAAGGAGGTGGGGCGGGGGGGGGCTGGGGAGGGAGCTCTGGCGTGGCGGGGGGGAAGGGGGGCTGGGGAGGGAGCTCTGGTGGGGCGGGGGGGGAGGGGGCTGGGGAGGGAGCTCTGGTGGGGGGGAGGGGGGCTGGGGAGGGAGCTCTGGCGTGGCGGGGGGAGGGGGGGGAGCTGTGAGGGCCATGGTCTGGTCACCACCCAGATGAGATGTTCTGTGGGGTTACAAGTTGCTCAGGGCTGGGCTAGCAGGGGCTGCGGGTCGGGAGTGAGGGGCGCCGGCAGAGCTGGATGGGGGCAGGGGGCTGCGGGTCGGGAGTGAGGGGCGCCGGCAGAGCTGGATGGGGGCAGGGGGCTGCGGGTCGGCAGTGAGGGGCGCCGGCAGAGTTGGATGGGGGCTGCGGGTCGGGAGTGAGGGGCGCTGGCAGAACTGGATGGGGGCTGCGGGTCGGGAGTGAGGGGCGCCGGCAGAGCTGGATGGGGGCAGAGGGCTGCAGGTCGGGAGTGAGGGGCGCCGGCAGAGTTGGATGGGGGCAGGGGGCTGCGGGTCGGGAGTGAGGGGCGCCGGCAGAGTTGGATAGGGGCAGGGGGCTGCGGGTCGGGAGTGAGGGGCGCCGGCAGAGTTGGATAGGGGCAGGGGGCTGCGGGTCGGGAGTGAGGGGCGCCGGCAGAGTTGGATAGGGGCAGGGGGCTGCGGGTCGGGAGTGAGGGGCGCCGGCAGAGTTGGATAGGGGCAGGGGGCTGCGGGTCGGGAGTGAGGGGCGCCGGCAGAGTTGGATAGGGGCAGGGGGCTGCGGGTCGGGAGTGAGGGGCGCCGGCAGAGTTGGATAGGGGCAGGGGGCTGCGGGTCGGGAGTGAGGGGCGCTGGCAGAGTTGGATAGGGGCAGGGGGCTGCGGCGCCGGCAGAGTTGGATAGGGGCAGGGGGCTGCGGGTCGGGAGTGAGGGGCGCCGGCAGAGTTGGATAGGGGCAGGGGGCTGCGGGTCGGGAGTGAGGGGCGCTGGCAGAGTTGGATAGGGGCAGGGGGCTGCGGCGCCGGCAGAGTTGGATAGGGGCAGGGGGCTGCGGGTCGGGAGTGAGGGGCGCCGGCAGAGTTGGATAGGGGCAGGGGGCTGCGGGTCGGGAGTGAGGGGCGCTGGCAGAGTTGGATAGGGGCAGGGGGCTGTGGGTCGGGAGTGAGGGGCGCCGGCAGAGTTGGATAGGGGCAGGGGGCTGTGGGTCGGGAGTGAGGGGCGCTGGCAGAGCTGTGACCATGGGGGTCTGGTTGGGGATGTGAGGGGTGGCTGCAGGGGGACTCAGAGGGGGGGGATGGATGGCATGCTCGGGGCCCAGGGGAAATAGGCGTCTCCCCCAGATCTGCTCTCTCCCCCAGAACGCTTCTGCAGGGGTGGAGCGCCTCCTGCTGGGGAACAAGTGTGACATGGAGACCAGGCGCAAGGTGCAGCGGGAGCAAGCGGAGAAGGTACCGGGAGGGGCGCTCAGGCCGGGGTTGGGAGTGACGCTGCTCCTCTGGGGGTGGGAGCGCCTGGGCACAGGGTGGCAGCCCCCCCGCGGGTGCTGAATGCAGCAGCGTCCGAAGGGCCAGGCCCTGCCCCCCTATCTTGGGGTGTCTCCCCGGGATGGGAGGCAGCCGGGCCGGGTCTGGGCCGTTAGCGAGACGGAGGGAGGTCGGGTGGGGCTGTGGGTGCCTGGCTCAAAGGCCCCTTTCTCCCCTGGCAGCTCGCCAAGGAGCATGGGATCCGGTTCTTTGAGACCAGTGCCAAATCCAGTGTGAACGTGGAGGAGGTAAGTGGGACAGGCCCTGGCTCCCTGCCGTGGGGCGGCTCCCCCTGGGCCCTGCCCCGTCATGCCAGCAGCCCCTGCCTGGGAGAAGCAGCCCACCCGCCCACCGGCCACGAGGGTGCTGCGAGGGGCTGGGTGGTGCAGTCCCGTGGGGTCTCTCCCGCTATCTGGGCTGTAGGAGGACCCCGGGCAGATCCCTTGCCCCTCCCTGGAATGGATGGGGTGGGGGGCTCCAGTGAGGCTGCGAGACCCACCCTGGAGACCTCTGGCCCACAGGCAGGTCCTCCCATGTGTTCCCGTGGAAGCGGGGGACGCTAAGATTCACCCAGAGGCTCTTGTTTCCCGCTGCTAAGCGGCCCCTGCCCCAGCCAGCTCACAGCCCCCACCCCAGTGTCCCTGGCCGGCCTTCCCGGCCAGACGAGGGGACACCCCTAACCTGCTCCTCTCTCCCCTCAGGCCTTCAGCACCCTGGCCCAGGACATCCTGCTGAAATCCACCAAGAAACTGGTGAGCATGCGGGGGCTGGGCAGGCTCGGGAGCCCCCAAGTTAGCGGTGACCTGCGCAGCTCGGCCCCCTCCAGCAGGAGGCGTTGAGATGGGGACGGAAAAACTGCATGAATCTGTCTTTCCCCGTGAATGATCCTGGTTTTCTCCAGCACCTTCCTCGCTGAAGGGTCCCAGTACAGGGATCCCTCACCTGGGGCTGAGATGCAGCCACCTCTGGGGAGGAGCACGGGGACTGGTTATACACGGATCCCTCGCCTGGGGCTGAGGTGCAGCCACCTCTGGGGAGGGGCACGGGGACTGGTTTATACAGGGTCCCTCGCCCGGGCTGAGGTGCAGCCACCTCTGGGGAGAAGCGCGGGGACTGGTTATACAGGGTTCCTCGCCTGGGCTGAGGTGCAGCTGCCTCTGGGGTGGGGCGCAGAGGCTGTTTAACCGTCACACTGCCGTGCTATGCAGCAGGCTAGGCCAGGACGCTGGTGGGGCTACGGTGTCTAAGGCTGATGGAAACTCCGCACATTGGAACAGGGCCAGGACAGTAATTTGGGATCTTTAATGACCACTGGTGAAGCCTGACCCCAGACGGCATTCCCAGCAGCACAGCACCCCCTAGCGCCCCGTCTGGGGCATTGGCTCAGTCACCCCGCCCGTCGGGTGCTCACCCTGGGGCACGGGGACCGCCCGGACTCAGAGGAGAGGCCCCCACTGGGTGACCCGGCACCAAAGCGCCCGGCAGTGACCGGGTCACTCTCTCTTTCAGGGTAAAGTCCCCAAAGGGCACCTGGACTTGAAGAGTTCGCCGAAGAAAAGCAGCAGTAAATGCGCCGTGGTCTAGCAGCAGCCACGCCGCAGGAGCACCCCATGGTGCCACCCCCCAGGCGCCAGGCCGGAGCCCTTAGTGCCACTCCCCTGGTCCTCTGTGACTGCGCCCTGGAGCTGGGCGGCTGGGCAGAGCTGAGCTCCGGAGCTGGTGTCTCCGAGGGGCCAGGCCCACAAGCGGGCAGCCTGCCGGCTGCTCCGGGAGGGAGGAGGAACGGGGGCGACCTGCAGGCTGATTTGGAGGGGGAGGGGGGAGGGAGAGGGAGGAGCTGGAGAAGAGGGGGCTGCAGAGAGGAGGGGAGGGGATGGGGGGGAGACCTGGCCGTGCTGCAGCCACGGCGCGGGGTTCGGCCGCTTGTTGATTCCAAGCCCTGGGAAGCCGGGGCCCTTCTCCCAAACCAGCCTGCGGGTCCCGGGGGGCCAGGCAAACCCTGTCAATAGGACTCGCTGCTCCATCACACCTAGAAACGACTGGCTGAAAACCCAGGGCCCCTGAGCCCGACGTCTCCAGGGGCCGGCGGAGCCCCCCGCGTGCCTCGGGCGCCCGGCGCCATTGAACGAACGATATAAAGACCCAGCTTGTGCCTTCGCTCGGCTCCGGGGTGTTTCTGTGGCAGCACCGGCCGTGGGCAGCGCGGGGCTGGCAGGGGGGCGTGGGGCTGCCCTGCTGGGTGTGCAGGGGTGTCAGACCCTCCCCAGCGCCAGCCAGCGGCCCCGAGATCAGCGACGCAAAGAGCCTTGAAGGGCAAATTTAACCCCCCCGCCCCCCCGGTCCTGCTTTTCCCCTGGGCCGCTCACAGCTGAGCCCGTGAAAACGGGCCCGGGGGCTCGAGCTCCTGGCCGGCCCATCCAGCCCCCACCAGGGCAGCCGCAAGCCCCCCAGCCAGGCTGGGCGAGCTCGGACCATGGGACGCCGGCTGCCTGCAGCGCCCTGTGCGGGGCAGCCCCGGGGCCCTGGCTCCACTCCCGGCCCCCTAAGCCACGAGCCCCCCGGACACTGCCCGTCTCTCGCCCCACCCCCAGCGCAGCCTTGCTTGGGCCGAGGAGCCGCCGTAGGGCCCTGCCCCAGAGCTGCCTGCAGGGACCAGGGCCGGACAGGAACCGGGGGGCTGAGGCGAGTGCTCGGCCGGGGGGGGCAGGACCTGCCCCCCCGGCCCCCGGAGCAGCGTCTCGCCCCAGGGCGTGGGGCCCGCGGCGGCTCTGGGCTGTGAGGGGGACCCCGGGGGCAGCGCCAGGCCTGGGGGTCCCGTGTCTGGGGCTGAGCCGGGGGGCGGCCCCCCTCCCCCCCCAGCTCGCCCGTCCTGGGGGCTGCACCCGGCCCTGGCCCGAGGGGCAGAGACCCACAGCGGGGGGAGGGGAGGAACTGATTCCCCAGCCCAGGGGCTGCCCCGCGGACCACGCCCCCAGCCAGGCCCCGCCCCTTGTCCCCAGGCGCTGGGGCCCCGCCCCCGCGAGTCGCTCCGTCGCGGGCTGGGACGGCGGCCTGCACCCTTCCCGTCATGCCCCGCGCCGCCGTCGCCACTCTGGCCCCGCCTCTCGCTGGCAGCTCCCAGAAGGCCCCGCGCAGGCCAAGATGGCGGCGCCGTGAGCGGAGCGAGGCCGGGACCCCGCCCCCGCTCCTGCTATGGGGCCGCGCGCGCTGGGGCGCTGCGTCCTGCTCGCGCTCGGGGCCCTGGCCTGGGGCCTCAGGTGAGCGGGGCCCGCGGAGCCGCCTCGACCCCCCGCCGGGACCCCCCCCAGCTGCCCGGCCCCGAGGAGCCGCCTGCCGCCCCCCCGCCGGAAGCCCCTGCCCTGCCCCCCCCGGCCTCGCCCCCTGGGACCCCCCCGTGTCCTGCCCCCCCCGGCCTCGCCCCCTGGGACCCCCCCGTGTCCTGCCCCCCCCCGGCCTCGCCCCCTGGGACCCCCCCGTGTCCTGCCCCCCCCCGGCCTCGCCCCCTGGGACCCCCCCGTGTCCTGCCCCCCCCGGCCTCGCCCCCTGGGACCCCCCCGTGTCCTGCCCCCCCCGGCCTCGCCCCCTGGGACCCCCCCGTGTCCTGCCCCCCCCCGGCCTCGCCCCCTGGGACCCCCCCGTGTCCTGCTCCCCCGGCCTCGCCCCCTGGGACCCCCCCGCCTGGGGACCCCCCCAGCTGTCCGGCCCCGAGGAGCCGCCTGTCCCCCCTCCGCCCTGCCCCCCCCGGCCTCGCCCCCTGGGACCCCCCCGTGTCCTGCCCCCCCCGGCCTCGCCCCCTGGGACCCCCCCGCCCGGGGACCCCCCCAGCTGTCCGGCCCCAAGGAGCCGCCTGTCCCCCCTCCGCCCTGCCCCCCCCCGGCCTCGCCCCCTGGGAGTCCCCCCCGCCGGGAGCACCCCTGCCCTGCTCCCCCCGTGTCCTGGCCCCCTGGGAGCCCCCCCTGCCTTGTGCCCTCGCCAGGGCAGCTCCCCAGCCTGTGCCACTCAGCTGCGCTGCCCCCCCCCCCGGAGCCCCCCTCTGGCCATGGGGGGTCTGGCGCCCGCTGGGGACCCCGCAGGTGCGGGGCGGGTGCTGAGGGTTTAGCCTGGCAAACGGGGGAAGCTGCGGGCAAAGCCTGTGAGTGGCCCTGGTCCCCCTGGCTGGGCAGGGCCCTGGGGCGGAGCCGCCCCCTTGCTTGGTCCAAGACCCCCCCCTGGTTTACTAGACCGGCCCCTTTCTGATTCCCTCACAGGCTGGCAGAGGCGACGGTGTCGAGTGAGGCCCAGCGCTCAGGTGGGTCCCAGGACGTGCCAGGGGGTGGAGCTGCTAATGTGCCCATGGCTGTGGGGCCTGGTTCGTGGAGAGTTGGCGCGTCTGGCCTGCAGGGCTCTCACTGTCTGTAGGGTCAGGGCAGGAGCAGGTCTCTTCCTGGAGATAAAGCCCCTGCAGAGCCCCCCGGTGTGAGCTGTGGGGCCGTAATACGGGTCCTCAGCTCCCCCCGGTGGGGTTGATCCCCGCGGCCTCCGTGTGGGACTGAGAATCCCAGCAGCGAATCCCATTTCAATGAGGATAAACGTGCTCCCGGCCGAGGGGTCCTATGGCAGGGACTGGGGGTGGGCGACTCACGCTGTGCAGGGAGCTGGGGGCAGAGCCTGGACCTCCTGCTTCCCCACACTGAGTATGGGGTGACACAAGCTCCTTCGGTGACATTGTAGGGATGGGGGGAGGCTGTTGGCCAGAAAGTATCAAAGACCCTGTTCTTGGGGGGGCCCCCGCCCTGCCGTGCACTCAGCTGGGACTCGGTTAGTGTCACTCACCGGCGGGTTAGGCTCAGTGGAAACCTGACGAGTTCTGACAGTCAAATCAAACCTGGGTGTTTGCTGCCCTTCTGTCCAAAGTGGTTCCTCCTCTCGGCCTGGCTGCTCTGATTGCAGGCCCTGTGCGGCTGGCCTGGGCTCTAACCCTCTCTCCCCTCTCTTCTCAGTGAGCCCGCTGGTCGCCACGCCATGCTGGCAAGTGGAAAACTTTGTCGTCGTTCAGGATTGTGCCCTGTGCACGACCTTCCAAGCAGTAAGTGTGGGGACGAGCTGCCCTGCAGCCAGGTAGCGGGGACCGGGGGGGCTCGCTGTCTAGTGCTGGTGGTTACACCCTGCTCTGGCCCCTCGTTTGGGGAGCGCTGAGTGGGATGCAGCCCGCCTGGGTCAGCCTGAAGTTGCAAAGCAGAGATTCCCTCGGGCTGTTGAGGGGGGGTGGCGGGACGACACCAGGGGTCGCGCCCCACAGAGCAGAGACCTCGGGGCTGGCAGGGCTAATGACGTGTCCCGCCCCGCAGAGTGTGTGAACGTGGCTTTGCTTTGACTGCAGAAGACGATGCCCGAGTGCAGCACGACTGGCTTCATCGAGCAGATTAACTGCGCCGTGTCCAAGAAGGAGGAGTACAAGAGGTAAGCCAAGCCCCGGACCCTGCGGTTCAGCTCGGGCACAGCGTGGGGCGAGAGCCTCGGGAGGCACATTGGGCTCCCGGGTGTGGCTGCTTCATGCTGTATCCGGGGCACCTGAGCTCGGGGGGGGGGCCCAAGGCTGCACCTAACATGGCTATAATGGGGCCCCCTGCAGCCAGCCTCCCCTGTAATACAGTGGGGCAGCTCCCAGCATCCACAGGCCAAGCCGTTAGGGGCTGCGTGCTGGGACCTGCTGCTGTTGCTGCCCAGCCGTGCAGCGCTCCTGCCCTTGGCTCTGATCCCAGCACTGCCAACTCTCTCCTCTCTCTGCAGCTGCCGCTCGGTGGTGACGGAAGCGCACAGCTTCTGGAAGTTTGAGGGGGCCATGATCTGTGTTGCTGTGGTCTTTGCCCTGTTGGTCATGTGCCGCCAAAGGGTGCTGGACAGGAAGGCCCTGGAGAAAGTTCGCAAGCAGATCGAGTCCATTTAATATCTGTCGACTCCCAGCAGGCCCGGTGCTGCCCACCTCTGTGTCCTGTGCGGGGACCTGGAGCATGGAGGCTAATCCCCTTTCCCGCTGCAGGAGGAGGAGACGGGCATCAGAGACCGAGATCTGCTGTCCCCTGGCAGAGAGCACCTCTCTGACGGCTTGGGAGCGCGGTTCAGCCAACTCAGCCACGCCAGACGCCGCTCTGCTCCTCGGAGACTCGGCAGCCGGCTGGGTCTCCAGGCACCGGGGATTCCCCTCTGTCCATCTCACCTGCCATCCGGAGAGCCCAGGTCCCATCCCTTCTTGGCTCCTTCTTTCCTGCCGTCAGTGCACACGAGGAATCCCTGGTGGGATGTGGGGCGTGTGCCCAGCGGGGGCTGCCACCTTGCATCCCTCGGAATTAACGCAGCACCCAGCCCCCCTCCTTACGCAGGTTCTGGGACAATAAACCCTGAGCTTGGATGCAGGAGCAGCCTCTGAGCCTGCCAGTGCCCTGTTGTGCCAGCTGTCCAGCCCGCAGGGAGGGAGGGCTGTTAGGGAATAGAGGCCCCAACAGCCAGCAGGACACGGGGCGGAGCGTCACCCTGCCTGGCTGAGGGGCAGCAAGGGGCAGAGCAGCCCTCGAGCAAAGCTCCATCGGCGGCTCCTCCGGTCCCTCAGGGTGACGTGTAGTCCCGGGCAGCTGGCTTGTCTGCTCAGGGAGTCCTGCCAGCCCTCTCCCTGCCCTGTGTGCGTCCCTCCCGTGACCCCAGAGCAGTGGTTTCCTCTAGCTGGGTGACGCAGCCGCCTGCAGGGGATGGGGGAGCTGCTCCCCCCGGCTGGCTGTGGAGGTGCGGGGATCCCTGTGGTAGGAAACTGCTGGGCTGCGCCTGCCCTGGGAGCTGTGTTGGGCTGAGGCTATTACCCCTGCCAGCAGAGCGCCTCCTGCAGGCGTGGAAGGAGCTCAGGCCTCTTGGCACCACTGCGCCCTTTCCCCCTAGGAACACCCAGGTTAGCCGCTTCCCTCGCGCCCTGGTCACCTAGTTCTAGGGCAGCAAGTCATGGCCAAGCCAGCATCTCTCCCAGCTGAGGGCCTGGAGCAACAGGCAGGGGAAAGATTTGCCGCGGGGGCCTGGCCATGCCCCACGGGCTTAGGGCTTTGATCAGCTCCGGGGGTAAGTCCCAGCACTGACCTCCCGACCCGCCGGCCCAGTCTCCTGGGAAACCAGTGTCTTGTCACACTGCCCTGCTGCTCTAGCACAAGGCCCATGCGTGGAAGGGGCAGCGGGCCAAACCCTCCCTCAGGCCCCGAACATCGGCGGGGGGGAGCGTGTGGGCGCCGATGAAGCAGGCAGCTGCACGGGTAATTGGGAGCTGGGAAGCCGGCTCGTCTCCTGGGGCTGCCTGTGTGCTGAGGGATGTTCCGAGTCACTGCTCCGGGGGGGCCTGTCCTCCCACGTGCCCAGCTGCTCCCCCCCTCTCGCTGGAGAGCAGCCCAGTGCACTGCTGCCCAGCACCCTCCAACCTCCCCCCCGCAGAGCACCCCACAACCATCCCAGGGGCTGGGCTGGGACCCCCGGCGCAGCTAGTGTTGCTCACGGTGTGTCTGGCCCAGGGAGACGCCCGGCCAGCCCTGCTGCGCTCCTGCTCCCCATGATGGGAGAGTTACAGCTCATGGCTCCCTCCCGTTCCGGTCCCCGTAGTGCCCCCCTGGGTTCAGTTGCTCCGAGGTGATGGACCCTGGGTGCCAGGCTGGGTTCCTCTCCCCAGCAACACCAGGCTCTAGGGACCCAGTGCTGCCATGGGATCTCAGGGGCAGACCCCCACCCAGGCCTGGCGGTTCCCTAGAGCAGGCAGGGGGCTAGCTTGGATCCTCCCTTCTGCTTGCCCTCAAATCCAGTCATGCCGAGGTCTCGGCTCGCTGCGGGGTGTCACCTGCTCACTAGGAAGAGGCTGCAACTGGCCACGCTTGGCTTAGCTCGAACAGTCAGGGTTTATTTTTTTAAAAGGCTTTTACAAAACCGAATGGAACCAGGAATGTCATTAAAGAAACGTTTGAATGCAATGGCTTGGTTTGGCTGTAAGGGGAAGGCGTCTGGCTAACGGGGCAAGCGGTGGGGGAGCCAGGCGGGTCTGGGCGGCGAGGGGTGGTAGGGGGAGCAGGAACTGACAGCAAGACACAACCTGCAGCCCTGGTTTCCCCGTCTCGTGGGTGACGTGCAAGCGGCTGACTGCAGCCCGGGAACTGGGTGGCTGGAGGATCAGGAGGCTGGGGTCAGGCACCTGAATCCCTCGGGGGTTTGGCCTGCGAAGTGCTTTAGGGAGCGGGGTAACTCGTAACCCCCGGAGGGTGAACACAGGCCTAGGTCTTGGCAGGGTGGGGCCCTGGGCATAGTGCTTGTTCAGCTGGGCTGAGTGCCAGCGGGGGGGGGGGGGGGGGGCAGCTCCCATGGCCCCGTCTCCCTAGTCGAAAGGGCAGCGCTGCTGACGGCTCAGCTGCTGGGGTGGGGGTGTGCCGGGCACCTGGGGCTGCCCTGCAGATGGCAGGAGCCCCCAGCCCCATGGTAGCCTCCTGGAGCAGGCGCTGGGCTTGCCAGGGTCTCGCCCCACCCCTCTCCTCTGGGCTCTGCCGAGCCGCGTGGCTGCTGCCAGCCAGCCCTGGCTCCCGGGGGCCCGTGCAGCACAACACAAAGCGGCGTGAGACGAGGGTCTGCAGCGGGGCCCTCGCGGGCAGCGGCTACAGGCACTTGAGGAGGAAGGAGCTGCAGGTGGCCCCGCGGGGGCAGTCGCAGAGCCTGCCGATGCGGGCGCCCTTCTTCACGGCGCAGGTCTGGCCGACGGAGCACTGCGGGGACAAGGGGGCACAGCTGTGTAGGGCGGCACTTGGAAACAAGGCTCCCCCGGCAGGCGCCTTTTGACCCTGTGGCTACAGCCGGGCCCCTAAAGCCCCTCCAGGCAGCAGGGCCTCGGGGGGTCAGTTCGATCCCCCCACGGGGCAGGGGCTGCATTCCGGCCTGCAGCTCGCCGGGGGGCAAAGGCTGGGCTCTGGCTGCCCAAGTGGGGGCTGGACCCACTCCCAGCATTGGCACCTCTGGTTAATTGCCCAAAGCAGCAGACTGGGTCCCGCTGTGCCCGTACCGCATCAGCCCCCTCAGCAGCGCCTGGGGCCAGCGCGGCCCGGGGGAGGGCTGAGGTGCTGGGGCTGCCCTGGGAGCTGGGCCCCCTGTGTTCACAGGGATCCCGCCTCCCTGGAGCAGAGAGGGGCAGCTTTCCTCCTGCGCCCTGCGGGGCTCTGCCCGTGAACCCCGGGAAGGAGAGCGGGGGTGTCAGCCCCTGCCCTGGCTCCTGGCTGAGGGTAGCGCGAGCTCAGAGCCAAGCCCTGCCAGCTGCACCAAGAGCAGCAGCTCCCTGGCGAGCAGCAGCCCACGCGGCGGCGAGAGGAAGCAAAGTCAGCGTCGGTGGGAGGCAGCCCCCTGCGGAAGGAGGCGCCCTCCGCCTGGCTGGCACAGTGGGTGCTGACCAGGGGTCTCCCTTTGCCACGAAACGATGCAGAGAAGGGCAGCGAAAACGAGCAGGGGGTGGAACAGCTTCCAGCCGAGGGGAGAGTCAAAAGCGTTGGGCTGTTCAGCTTGGAAAGGAGCCGACTAGGGGGACAGGACCGAGGGCCGGCGTGTAGGGAAAGTGACAGGGGGAGTGTTATTTACCCCCTCACGTAACACACACACGTCACCCGGCCAAATCACTAGGCAGCAGGTTTACAAGAAACCTAAGGAGACACTGTCAGCCTGTGGGACTCCTTGCCAGGAAGTATCACTGGGGTCAAGGAAGAATTCATGGGGACAGGTCCATTAATGGCGTTAGCCAAGATGGTCGGACGCAGCCCCATGACCAGGGATGCAGCCCCACGCTCAGGGCGTCCATTAAACCTCCATCTGTCAGAAGCTGGGGCTGAACGACGGGATGGATCACTTGAGAATCGCCCGGCTCCTTCCCAGCGACACACGTGGCACCGGCCCGTCAGCGGCAGGACCCTGGTCTGACCCGTCGGTGGGCCCATAGAAACCAATGGGGGCAGCGGCTTTGGAATTTGGGTTCCAAAGAGGATGGATCTAGACTGTTCTCAGTGGTAGAAGATGACAGAACAAGGAGTAATGGTCTCAAGCTGCAGAGGGGGAGGTTTAGGTTGGATATTAGGAAAAACTTTTTCACTAGTAGGGTGGTGAAGCACTGGAATGGGTTACCTAGGGAGGTGGTGGAATCTCCTTCCTTGGAGGTTTTTAAGGTCAGGCTTGACAAAGCCCTGGCTGGGATGATTTAATTGGGGTTGGTCCTGCTTTGAGCAGGGGGTTGGACTAGAACCTCCTGAGGTCCCTTCCAACCCTGAGATTCTATGATTCTATGAACGAGGGGGAGGCAGAGATGTGACCTTTCCCCGTCACTCTAATGGCTGCCAAATGCTCCTGTCTGGCTCTGCTGGGGCAGGGCCCGGGCCCCCCACCACACCCGGCCTGCGCCTAGGCTGCTAGAGCAAACCCTGGACCCGGAGGGCCCCGGGCCTGCACCTGGGAGAGGAACTAGCAGCAAGCCCTGCTGGGCGGGCGGGGACGTGGGAGCGCAGAACTGCTGGGCGCTGGGCTTGCCCGGCTGGGGTGTCAGTTAACCACATGGATCCTTCAGCCCGGACGGTACCTTGCGGACTTGGGTGTGTTTCGTCTCCCAGGTGGAAATCCTCTGGCTCTGCAGTTTCTCCAGCACCTCCTGCAGCTCCTCCAGCTGGGACAAGGGGAAGGAGGCAGGTGAGTGCAAAGCCCTGACCCAGGCCAGGCTGCGGGGAGCTGGACGTGGCTGCTTTGCTAAGGGCCCCGGGTCTGACAGCTAGTTCCCCGCCCCTCCGTCCGCCTGGCCTGGGCATTGCCGGGAGCTCTGAGCCAGGGCCCCCGGCTTCACCCCTCGTGAAACTGACACAGCGGGGCGGGGGGGGACTGACTGCCCATGTTCCCCTTTGCAGCAGGCGGCCCCACCCAGCTTGTCACGGGAGCGCAGGGACTAGCGCCGAGCCAGGCACCGGCCGCACCAGAGGGAAGTGCCAGAGCCCCGCAGTGATGGGGCGACGCTGCCCCCCGTCGGGTCTCTCTTCCTCCTGGGTTTGCATCGGGGCTGCCCTGCCCGTCTCCAGACTCTGTCAGCCCTCGGGGCCGGGAGAGAGCCCGGGGGCGCCAGGCGGCCAGGCTGGGGTGACTGCCCTGACCTGTGGGAGGCGCTGGGGGCCGTGCCCGCGCCAGGCTGGACACAGGAACTCACCGGTTGTTTCTCTTGCGGCAGGTGCGAGTGTTTCAGGGGAAAGTCCTGGGGTCGCCGGGCGCCCACGTGGTGGGCCAGGAGGGCCAGGTAGAGCAGGATCATGGTGGCTCGCTGCATGGCGGGGGTCAGTGGGGAGCTGAGCTCGGTGCTGAGCTCGGTGCTGGGGCCTGCCGCCAATGTGCGTCTCGGAGCGTAGAGCGAGAGTGGCCTGGCAAGCCCACGCACGGGGGCTGAGGTTTGATAGGCTGGGGGGCTGAGGTTTGATAGGCTGGGGGTGGGGGGCTGAGGTTTGATAGGCTGGGGGTGGGGGGCTGAGGTTTGATGGGCTGGGGGCAGGGCTGAGGTTTGATAGGCTGAGGGGGGCTGAGGTTTGATAGGCTGGGGGTGGGGGGCTGAGGTTTGATGGGCTGGGGGCGGGGCTGAGGTTTGATAGGCTGAGGGGGGCTGAGGTTTGATAGGCTGGGGTGGGGGGCTGAGGTTTGATAGGCTGGGGGGTGAGGTTTGATAGGCTGGGGTGGGGGGCTGAGGTTTGATAGGCTGGGGGGTGAGGTTTGATAGGCTGGGGGTGGGGGCTGAGGTTTGATAGGCTGGGGGTGGGGGGCTGAGGTTTGATGGGCTGGGGGCGGGGCTGAGGTTTGATAGGCTATGGGGGGCTGAGGTTTGATAGGCTGGGGGGCTGAGGTTTGATAGGCTGGGGTGGGGGGCTGAGGTTTGATAGGCTGGGGGGGTGAGGTTTGATAGGCTGGGGGTGGGGGGCTGAGGTTTGATAGGCTGGGGGGTGAGGTTTGATAGGCTGGGGGTGGGGGGCTGAGGTTTGATAGGCTGGGGGTGGGGGGCTGAGGTTTGATGGGCTGGGGGCGGGGCTGAGGTTTGATAGGCTATGGGGGCTGAGGTTTGATAGGCTGGGGGGGTGAGGTTTGATAGGCTGGGGTGGGGGGCTGAGGTTTGATGGGCTGGGGGCGGGGCTGAGGTTTGATAGGCTGGGGGCGGGGCTGAGGTTTGATAGGCTGGGGGCGGGGCTGAGGTTTGATAGGCTGGGGGTGGGGGGCTGAGGTTTGATAGGCTGGGGGGGTGAGGTTTGATAGGCTGGGGGTGGGGGGCTGAGGTTTGATAGGCTGGGGGTGGGGGGCTGAGGTTTGATGGGCTGGGGGCGGGGCTGAGGTTTGATAGGCTATGGGGGGCTGAGGTTTGATAGGCTGGGGGTGGGGGGCTGAGGTTTGATAGGCTGGGGCAGCGCGGCAGGGACGGGCACTGAGATCTCCTCTCCCATTGAGGGGGCGGAACAGGCTGCGGCTGAGCAGGATGACTGGAGGAGTCCTGGGGCAGGCGCCCGAGGGGCGTTACTATTGATGAGGGTTGAAGTGTGTTTGGCGGAGAAGAGGGGAATGTACCGAATCCCTCGGCCGCCAGCTCCCGAGGGCTCCCCCCGGCAACAGGCTGCGAAATCTGCCAGTGTCTGCCCCCCCCCCCCCACCCCTGCGGCTAATCTCGGTCTATCCCCTCGGCGCTCATCCGCCTGTCGCCAGAGGCTCTGGCTGTCCCCGCGGCTCCGGCTGGGCCCCGACTCCCTCTGCATCCTGGTGACAGCCTGAGCGTGGGCCAGATCCCTGCGGCCGGGGCCGGGAGCTCGGCGCTGGAGCCGAGAGGAGGCGTCTGGCTGCCGGGCTCGCCCGGGAGCCGCGCGTTGTCCCTGGTTGCTGCGGGGCTGGGAGCCAGCGTGGGGGTAAAGGGACCCTGCCCTGCTCGGTTCGGCCCCGGGACAGAGACAATCCACAGGACGGGAGTGTGGGCACAGGGCCGGGGGCCCCGTTTGCAGCCCTCCAATGGAGCCAGGTGACAAATCCCGGCTGCAGACTGGGGGGTCCCCACACGCACCCCGTCGCCAAGGTTACGCGCTGACCCCTGAGCCTCTAGCAGCGGCTGCTGGAGTCTGGGCGCCCGGGAGTTCCCAGCCGCCAGCCCCTGCCAGAGGCCGACTGCCTACGGCCACACGCTGAGCAAGTGAGAGGCTGGACCCGAACCAGGAGTCCCGGCTCCCGCCCCGGTTACCTGGCACCGGCCCTGCCGCCGCCCCAGCGCTGAGGGGAGCGAGGGACGCGTCTGTGGGGCAGCCTCAAAAGCCGTTAATCTGAAGCTGCTCTCCTGCGGCCGGGCTAGCAGGGGGCTGCGGGTGGAGAGTGAGGGGCACCGTCAGAGCGGGGGCTGGGCTAGCAGGGGGCTACCCCCCCATGGGGCTAGAACTCGGGGGCTCGGCTGGAGCCAACCCATCATGATGGCACCCGGGGAGATCCAGTGCCACCCCCTTCGCCCCCAGCCCTGCAGCAGCCCCTCGGGCCCCCGGCTTCGCGGAGCGGGCAGAGGGGGCCACGGGGGGCGGGCAGGAGGTCAAGGCTCAACGCTGCAGCTAGTGTGCGTCAATCACAGGGGCTGCCTGGCGCAACCCCCCCTCCTCCCCCAGCGGAGAGACTGTAAAAGGGTCGAGGAGACCGTCTGAAGCAGCCCCCCCCCCCTTCCTGCGCCCAGTTCCAAGTCCCCCCTGCCAGTAGCGTCTGGGAGGAGCCCGGGAAGCCGCCTCGTTAGTGCAGGGCTGAGGTTCGGGGGCTCCCAGAGCAGCAGCATCTCGCCCACGTGACGCAAACGCCCGGGGGCTCAGAGCGGGGGGGGCTGTCGGAGGGGAGCCCCCGGGGTGCAGCTGTGTGGAAATGCGCCTGGTGCTGCGGCCGGGCCGCTCCCCGTGTGTCGGCACAGACAGCGGGGCAGGGTGGGTGCCAAGCGCCCCAGATCCCAACAGCCCACCGGGGGGGGGGGGCCTCAGGGCAGGGACAAGGAGCCCCCGGTGAGCCACCGAGCTGTGTCTAGCCAGGGGCTCATTGGCACCCGCCAGGAGCTGGCCTGATGGGCTCCATGCCTGCGGCTCCCAGAGCCCCTGACGCCAGCTGAACACCCAGTGCAGACAGGCCCGGGGGCTGGGGCGGGGTGGGGGCGCTCCCTGGGCACCGAGGAGGGCGGAGGGAGGCAGCACTAATTTAGCTCTTTGCAATCTCCGTGGAGAGCCAAAATCCCGGGGCTGGGCCCTCGCCCTGCTCAGCCCATCAGCAGAGCCCTGGGAGTGCCGCAGCCCGGTGCTCGGGCACAGGGGGGCAGCTCCCGGGCTCTGTTCCCACCAGGAGGCCACGGGGCCCCGCCCAGGAGCGCAGAAAGCAGTGGGGTTCAGCCCTGCCACACAAGCTAGGGTCTGGGGGGCTGAGTGGGGGGCCGCTCCCCTGGCAGGCCGTGCTGACCTCAGTGCTTTAGGGGTCGTGTGCTGCAGGGGCTGGGGGAGGGGCGCACACCCCTCTGCGCTGCCCTGACCCCGTGCAAGGGGCCCCGGCAGGTTGTGGTTTCCCTCGCCTGGAGTCTTAGCCCTGGCTCCGGCTCAGTTTCCCCTTGTACTTCCGGTTGGATCTGCTGCTTTTCTTCGCTGCCTGGCTCAATCTGCTGTGTGTGTTGCTGTCGAACAGCTGCCGAGGCCCACCCCAGAGGCAGCTGCATTTCGACGCTAGGTGGAGCCAACCTCATGTTTCTGCAGAGCCTGTTAGGTGCTTTGAGATCCTCACAGCAATGTGTGCTCATTCGCCGCGCCCTGAGCCGCCCGTCCGACCCACCCAGAGCTGGGTGAAAACGAAACAGGATCTTTTATTAACTAGGGACATTCGACATCCCTCCCCGCACAGGAGACGCCACCCGTGGCTGGCACGGGCTGGGGGGGGGGGCTCAGAATAGAAAACACCTGTGCTAGGAGCACTCCCTGCAATACGAACCCAGCTCCTGGCAACGCGCCGGGGGAGGCTCCCCCCAGACCGGCTGTTTCCCGTCTGCGCCTGGTGCAGCCGGCCGCATTACAGCTTTTGTCTAACACTGAGCATTTCTAGCCCTTGTGCTTCCCCCCACCCCGTGGTGCTGCGTCCCGGGTCAGCAGAGAGGTTCCAGCAGCCTGGGGTACGGCATTGACTCTGGAACCTAATGGTGGCCAATTGCCTGGCTGAGCATTTTACTAGAAACAGTTGGCAATGTGGGATTGTGGGCGGAGTTTGGGGGTTGTGGGCGGCGCTTGACTGTGGCTACTTATTTTCTTCCAGTCAGAAGCCTCCTTGTTAGAATTCACCTTCCTGATCGGGGCGTGTGAATCTCTTGGCCCAAACAGACATATTGCTCGACTTCTTCCATTGGTTTTCTCTTGATCGTTATCTGGGCTTTTGGCCAGGTACCAGACCATGAACATTTTGTTTTGGAGCCATTAATTTTCATTCCGACTTGGCTGCTTTTTGGGTTGAGTTCTCGCAGCATTGTCTGTAGTCTGATCATATTGTCGGCGATCAGCACAATGTGATGGTTTCGCTGCTCTCCGTTGATATTGATTCCACCCTCCCAATTCACCCGCCGCGTTACCATTTCAAGGCAGGTTTTGGTGAAACTGTCTCTCCTTGTTTCACACCTCTCTTACCTGGACCAAGAAGGGGGGTATCAAACAAAGTGATTATCTGTAGTGCCGTCAGAATTTGCTTCCTTGAATAGTTTGATACAGTTTGCGTTGATGCCCTGCATTGATCTCTAGGCGGTCGAACGCTTTTTAATCGTCGCCAAAGGCAACACATAAAGGGAATTTCTCGTCCCTTGAGCGTTCCAGTAGCTGGGTTCTAGTGAAACTATGGTCCATCGTGCTGAAATTCCTTCGAACGCCTGCCGCCCTCCAAAGAGCTGGGATGATTTTAGCTGAAAAGGCCTGGCCGCACGTGGGGAAGGGAGGCCAGGACACGAGGCGAACGGAAGACGTGTTGTGACGATCGGCACAATCTATACGAGGGCTGAAGGTGCCAGGAGCCTCCTCTCTTCCTGGGCTTGCTGCGAACCTCACTGCCGGGGGAGATGCCCCCAGTCAGGCAGCTGGAGCTGATTCCCAAGGTGCCGTGCGGAGCAGGACTCCAGGGCCGGGGACGACCCAGCCGCGCAGGGGGCAGGGAGCGGCTGGGGAGCCCGTAGGTGATCCGATGAGCTGGGCCGCTCGCCCGGGGCTACCTGGCCTCTGGGCCGCGTGTGGGGCAGGCAGCAGGGGCCGCATGGCTGTTGTGAGCGCTTTGCCCGTCCCAGGGAAGCAGCGGGCCCCGCGTGGGGGGCCGTGGGTCGGGGAGGGAGCTCTGGGCCATTCAGAGCACAGCTGGGGAGCTGCATGCTGCCCCCCTCATCCCAGGCCTGGCAGTGCCCCCGCAGGGCAGAAGGGAAGGGATTTACTGCCCTGCCGGATGCCCCAGCAAGGCCCCCGGCGCTGACTCGGCAGGAGGCTGCGCAGAGACCGGGGAGTGAGCCCCGCTGGGCAGGGCGTGAGAGCCGAGAGCCCCGTGCGCTGGGGCCCCTCACGCCGGCGCTGACACCAGTGGGGATGGTGCCCCAGGGGACCCCTGGAGATGCTGAGCCCCCCGGCCCCGAGCCAGGCCTGGGAAAGCAGCTCTCCGGCCAGTCCGGTCCCGGCTCCCCTCACATCTCATCGGCGTGGACTGACTTAGCTGCATCCCTGCCGGCTCTGGGTCCGTTCCCCTGGGGCAGCCCCATGGGAGCCGCCGGCTGCTCCGGCTGGGCCTGAGCGGACGTGTTCGTGCCCCTCTTCTGGCTCCCATCTGCCCCTTCCGCTCCATCCTGCACCGCAGCCTCGGGCCCCGGCTGCTCCCCCGGGGGTGGTTCGGGCTCTGGGGCCGCTGGCTCCTGGGGGCCGAGGGTCTCGGCCAGTTCTGAGAACTCCCCCTGGGTCAGGATGTTCCTGGAGATCACTGGGGGTGGGGGGAAGGGCAGCATTAGGGGCTGCCTGGCAGGGCACCCCCTGTGCCGGTGGGGCGGGGGCACGGGAGGCCCTGTGCTGGTGGGGTGGGGGCATAGGGGGGCCCTGTGCCGGTGGGGGTATGGGGGGGGCCCTGTGCCGGTGGGGTGGGGGTATGGGGGGGGCCCTGTGCCGGTGGGGTGGGGGCAGGGGGGCCCTGTGCCGGTGGGGTGGGGGTACTGGGGTCCCTGTGCCAGGGGCGACCGGAGGAGACAGACGCTGTTTGTGGCTGTGGCTGCTGATCCCTTTGGGCAGAGCCAGGAAGGTCCCGGATCCGCCCTGTGGGGGGAACAGCTCCAGGGAGCTCAATGGAGCAGGTCAGCCCTGGGGCGGGGGTGTTCGGTTCTGCCCCGCCCCCCAGGGCCACGGCTGTTACCTCCGGTGGGCCGGTAGCCGTCCTGGCTGCCCCGCCCCCCCCTGCGCAGGGGGCTGTAGCTGGGGAAGATGATGAGTCCCAGGGAGAAGATCAGGATCTGCAGGAGGAAGGGAGAAGGGTCAAAGCCCACCCCCTGTGCAGGAGCAGGGGATGGGGGGAAGAGTGTCAGTGGGTGCTCGGGGGGGGGAGGCTGGGGTCTGTGCCCCCCCGGAGCGGGCCGGGCGTGGGGCCGTGGGCTCTGTGCCCCCCCGGAGCGGGCCGGGCGTGGGGCCGCGGGCTCTGTGCCCCTCCCGAGCGGGCCAGGCGTGGGGCCGTGGGCTCTGTGCCCCCCCAGAGCGGGCCGGGCGTGGGGCCGCGGGCTCTGTGCCCCCCCAGAGTGGGCCGGGCGTGGGGCCGCGGGCTCTGTGCCCCTCCGGAGCGGGCCGGGCATGGGGCCGCGGGCTCTGTGCCCCCCCCCCCCCCCGGAGCGGGCCAGGCGTGGGGCCGCAGGAGCTCGGCCCATACCAGGATGCAGGTGCTGGTCTGTGCTGCCTTGCTGGAGGTGGGTTTGATCAGCGCTTGCAGCTTTCGCAGCTGGTCCAGCAGGGACCTGTGGGGAGGAGACAGCGTTCGAGGGGAGGGGGCTCTTGGGTGGGGAGGGGGCGCAGAACCCAGCAGTGAAGCCAGGCTGGGTGCTCACCCAGTGGCCTTTGAGCCTCCACCGTGTCAGGGACCCCCTGCATCACCAGCCACCCTCCGATACCCCTGCACCTTCCAATGGCTTCCCCCCAGCTCTGCTAATGCACCCCGACCCTCGCGTTGGGGGGGCCAGGAGCCAGGACTCCTGGGTTCTCCTGGCTCCGGGAGGGTCGTGGGGTCTAGTGGTTAGAGTAGGGGGGGCTGGGAGCCAGGATGCCTGGGTTCTCTCCTGGCTCTGGGAGGGGAGTGGGGTCTAGTGGTTAGAGCGGGGGGCTGGGGCCAGGACGCCTGGGTTCTCCTGGCTCCGGGAGGGGCGTGGGGTCTAGTGGTTAGAGCGGGGGGTTGGGGGCCAGGACTCCTGGGTTCTCCTGGCTCCGGGAGGGGCGTGGGGGTCTAGTGGTTAGAGCAGGGGTCTGGGGGCCAGGACTCCTGGGTTCTCCTGGCTCCGGGAGGGGCGTGGGGGCTCATGGTCACATTACACTCACACATTGTGTTTCTCCAGCTCCTGCACCTTCTTCTGCAGCTGCTGGTTCTGGGCTGAACACGCTGTCACCCTGCCACAAGAAGAGAACAAGGGGGGTTCGGGTCCTTGCCGGCTGCCCTGCCAGAGCCCAGGGACTCCCTGCCCCCGGGACGCCCAGACGCCTGGCCTCCTTGGCACGGGATCTGCTGGAGAAGGGGCAGCTCAGCAGTGGGGGCCGCTCCCGGAGTCTGGCTCTGAGCAGGGCAGGCAGGGCCCTCGCGGGGGGGCTGTGCGTATGCGAGGGAGGGGCCCCCGCTCTCACCGGCTCTCCAGCCCGTCGATGTATTCCTTCTTCCGCCGCCGGCTGTCCTGGGCCGACTGCTTATTCCGGATCTTCCTCCGCACCTTCTTCAGGAGCCGCTCCTCGGCCTGGAGGGGGCAGATGCAGCCTGAAAGCTCACGTCCCTCCAGGGTTCAGGGGGCCCAGCGGCAGGGAGCTGGTTTGGGGGGGCAAGTCGCTGTTCTTGTCTCTGGTCTGACCCGCCCTGGGGGTTAACAGCCAGGTCTCCGTGCTCTGAGGCCGAGCCCTGGGCACCCCACAGCTCCCAGAGGCTCAGGCCCTGCAGGGGCGAGTGGGGCCAGGTGGGTGGAGCTGGACGGGCCCCTCCCTGCCCTGGGGCCGGCTGCACCGGTTTGGTGGGGCCGTAAAACCTGCTGGCCGCACGCCAGAGCCAGGACTCCTCGCACCAGCAGTCACCCTCTCCTGCTTGGGCCTGTGCACACGGGTACGCTCACGTGCCCTCGTGCAGGCTTGCACGCTCGGAGGCACGCAGGCCAGTGCGGATCCCACCCGCATGCTCAGGCCAGCTGGCTCCTGTACCTTGGTGAGGGGCAGGTTGCTGGGCAGGGACACCCCCTCCTGTGACAGCAGCCGCTTCTCCTCCTCCGTCAGGAACAGATCCGGGAACTGCAGCTGCTGGAGAGAATCACTTTCTGCAAAGCCCGGAGCAGGGTCCTCCCTCCCCTCCCCCCAGCCCCCACTTCCCTCGGGGCCGGAGGGGGGCACGGCTCTCTCTGCTCCAGATGGGACCCAGGATACTAGAGAAGGCTTGGGGACCGGGGGCGGCACCTCCGTCACTGTGGCCATGGGTGGGGCAATTCCCTACGGACTGTGGCCAGCACCAGGGGCATTTGCCACCTTCTCACAAAGTGTTTTCCCTGCTGCTGGGGGCGGGGGGAGCCGAGCCCTGCCCGTCCCGTCCCCCTGCTTGGACAGTCCAGCGGGGGGGGGGGGGGGAATCCTGAGCCAACTTACCAGGGCCACCGCTGCCTGCATGTCCCCAAAGCTCACCGCCACGGGCACCGTGCCAGGCCAGGCCCCGGCGGGCGGGGGTGCAGACGGCAGCTCGTTCACGATGCAGGCCTCAGGGAGAAGCAGGGGGGGCGACCAGTCACCTGGGGCTGGAGACACAGCGTGGGGGTCAGGGACGGCGGTTTCCCTGGGGCAGAGCCCCCGCCCGCATGCCCAGCCTGGGAAAGGTGGGGCAGGAGAGGGCCGGGGCAGCCCCACCGGTTGGAATGGGGGGAGCTCTAAGGCAGGGACTGAGCGGGGATTCTGCTCTGGGCCTCGGGGCTGGCAGGGGCTAAAAAGCTGATTATTGTTACCGGGGTGAGGGGCGAAGCCCGGGGTGATGTTGGGGCCGAGGGGTCCAAAGTGCAGCACACAGACGGCCAGAGAGATGCGGGGGGGGGAGGGGGCGCACTGGAATGGATGGGCAGAGGGGCACGGATGGGAACTCCCAGCTGCCCCCTTGCAGGCTGGGAGCGCCGGCCGCCCCATAGGCAGGACAAGGGGCCGCAGTGGGGCAGCGTGGAGGATTCGGGGGGGGGGGACTGACCCCCCTGGCCCTAAGGCTGCACCCCACCCCCACTCAACACCGGCCTGAGGAGGGGCAGGGAGCCCACTGCTGGGATCCGTGCCCCGGGCAGCACAGGGCCAGCTGCCCCCGCCCCGCTCACCCGGCTGGAGGGAGAGCACGTCGCTGCGGAGGGGAAGGCTCTGGTCGCAGACGACGGTGCAGAAGGCGGCGGGGGCCCCCGTGCCGGGCTGGGGGCTGTCCGAGCCGGGCTCGTCCGAGATGCCGCTGTCGCTGCCCGGGCCGTACACCTCGTTGGGGTTGATGATCACGCTGAGGAAGTCCTCGGGCTCGCTGTCGTTCAGCCCCTGCAACGGGCACCGGGGACGTTGGCTGGAGCCGGCAGCCCTGGCCTGCCTGGTGCGTGGCTGGGAGTTGCCCAGGAGCGGGCACCTCGGGGTGGCGGGCGGGGCTAGTCCCCGAGCCTCCGAATGAGGCTGGGGCGCCTGGAACTGCTGCCTTGCCCAGGCCCTGCTGCCTGCTGGCACTTTCGGCAAGGCCAGGGCCCCGCTGCCCTGAGTGGGGGCAGGACCTCCCTCGCCCAGGCCAAAGCCCATCTCTGCAGCCCCCGCACCCCCTGTGGTGGGACAGCTGCTCGCTCCCTCCCCAGAGGTGGCTGCCTTAGAAGGCTGGCAGGGAGGGGCCAGGCCCGAGGAGGCAGGCAGCACCCTGCACGGCTAAGGAACTGGGGCAGGGCCCCTGAGAAGCACAGGCCCAGTTCCTGTGGGGCAAAGACACCTCGCTGGGGTTGATGATCCTGCCCCCGTGCTGCAGAGTAGGCGTCCTACAGGGAGCCCGCCTGGACGAGTGTCTGAGCCCCCGGCTCGCTCTTCCCCTCCCCCCTCTGCATTGGGCCCCGGACTCACGCTGCCCCCGCTGACCGCCCACTCCTCAAAGCCCTTCTCCAGGGCGGGCGCCGGCTCCGAGAGGGCGAACGGGGGATCTGGGCTCGGGACCGTGCTGCTGGGGAACAGCTCCTCCTGCTGCAGGAAGAGACCAGCGGGGCGTGCGGGGCTGCCCGGCTCCCCCATCTAGGACAGAGAGAGAGCGCGTCAGGCAGCGTCACCGCCCACCTGCCCCCCTGCCACACCCACTGCTCCTTTGCACCAGGCCGGCCAACCTGGGCAGGCAGGGCCGGAGCTCCCCTG
>CM065795.1:17505857-17554111 GCA_033296515.1 Macrochelys suwanniensis | reverse complement strand
TCTCCGGCGGCGGGCAAGGGGCTGACCGGTTGTCGTGGGTGGCGGCTGGTTTCCCACCGCTGCTGGGGCATGGGCGGGGGGGTTTCCTGTGCGTGGGTCCGGGGCAGGCGGCCCTGGGGTCGGCCCCAGCAGCTCAGCCCACGCCGCCTGGCCTCGGGAGTGCCACGAAGCGGGCCCGTGTTTTCCCGCGTGGGTCGGAGGAACCAGGCCGGACTGCGGTGGTTGGGAGGCTGCTACCCGCGGCCCCGAAAGCTTTGGGCTGCACCCCGGGCAGCCCTTCCCGGCAGCGCGCTCCGCCGCATCCGGCCGGAGTCTCCCGCGAGGAGCCGAGCGGTGGAGGCCGCATCCCTAGAGAGGCTTAAAATTAGCCTGGGTAAAGCATGAGAAAATGGCATGTAGGGAACAAATCTGCTCTGGCCAGAGGCGCCGGCCGGGGTGTGATCTGGGACGTGGGACCAGGGAGGTGTCGTCGTCCCCCCCCGCCCCGAGCAGCCCTTCCCGTGGGACGTCGGAGGCTCGGGACCGACCTTCCCGGCTAAGAGTGAACCCAGGCCCTGAGCCCTCGGCTGGGCGATGTTTGGGGGCGGGCTGGGAGGCAGAGCAGGAGGGGCAGCGCTGTGTCCCCACTGACTTGGCTCCGGGTCCAGCAGCGAGCGAGACAGGTCGATGGGGATGCATGAACATTGCCAAACCGGGGATTTGGCCAGCAGCCTGAGCCTCTGATTCTACTGTCCCGGGCTGCAGCCTAGGCTAATGCCTCGACGCGTAGGGACATATGATGCTCCAACCGGATGCCCTTCTTAGAAGAGCTGCTGAGGGAGGCAGAGTGGGGGGCAGGTGTTTGCAGCTGCAGTTTGAAATACAGGAGCTGTGAGATCTGGGGGGCCCTTGCAGGTGGTGGGAGCCGCAGAGGATCTCGTTCATGGCGGTGAAGGGACAGGGAGAGGCTGGCATTAGGCAGTGGGGAAGCCAGCTCCAGGAGGCAGGTGGGATCTGAAAAGGAGCCGGGGCGGTGGAACAGGCTCCTGGTGTGAATGGGGAGCTCATGGGCTTGAGTGAACTGATCAAACCCGGGAGTGCGTTCCAAGTTGGCTGCACTCCGGGGACTCGGGAGGTCTGGCGCAGGGGGTTGCAGCCCCCCAGGGGAGCGGAGATGGGGCTGAGGCGGCCGCAGGTCAGGCCAGGTGGTGATGGAAAGGAGATGCCTCGGGGGGCATCCGTCACTGGGGTCACTGCTCCTCGGCGTGCTGAGCCCAGCGCTCCCTGGTGGGCCAAGTGAGCCCAGCCCCCAGACGTGCAGCTAAGAAATAAAGACGTGCATGTCAACTTGCCTGGCGTTGTCAGCCCCAAAGCCGAGCCATCTCCTCACTGCCGAGTGTGGCTCCAGAGCCGTGTTTGCACAGTAAACAGCTGGTTAATGTACAGCAGCGCTGGGGGACCTGGGCAGAACCGCCCTCCCTGCGATCCTTGCACTGCCCGGTGATCCCCAGAATTGCTTGGTCAGGAAACGTGAGCGAGATCCGGGGCTAGCTAGCGGCTCAGGCAGTGCGTCCGACATTCCCTCGGGCGTCAGGCTGCCCTGCGCTGACTGAGGACCGGGCCTGTGGGCAGCAGAAGCAGCTAGAGGAGGACTGGCAAGGAGCATGGCAGGAGCCAGGGCTCTCTGCTGGCTGCATAGTTTGAGCTGCTACCCTGGAGCACGGGCTGTAGGGACCAGCGCTGTCCCTTCCCACCTCCTGCAGGGCAGCGCTGGGGAGAGGTGCCAGGTGTGCAGCCCCGCGGGGTTCCCAGATCAGGTGCGCTCTGTGGAGTGGCAGCTTCCCGTCCCCCTGCCTCGCTCTGAGCCCCCCCGTGGGGGCAGAGGGGAGTTCCGTCCCCAGGGCTTGACCGAGCTGCTGGAAGCTGGCTCCTGTCCCGAGCTGGCCGTGGTCAGTGGCCGTCTGTGGCTGTGCTGTGGGCACTGTCAGGGGTGCCCTGTGTGGGGCCTTTGCCTTCGCTGCTGGTTTATTCCAAACTAGCTGGTGCTGTCCTCTCCGGAGAGCCTGGATCTCGGAGGGTGGGGGGAGTGTCTGTCTATGGGACTGACTCTGCCATAGCATTTCCTGGGGCCTGTGCTAAGAGCTCCGGTGTCTGGGTGGGGAGTGGGCCAGCTGTAGGGGTCAGGAAGGAATTCTTCACTCCTGCTGTGAGCCAGCCCCCGGGCCCTCCCTGTTCAGAAAGGGCCCAGCTGAAGACACGCAGAGCCCCCGGGGCTGAGTCTGCTTTCTCCCGCCAGGGGCCCTGACATTGGGAAATGGAGCTAAATCCTGAGCCCGTAACCCAGGCCGGCTGGGAGCCCTAATCCCGGAGCGCTGCAGAGACAGCTGGTGACTAAATCTCCCTTTTTTCTGGGATCTGGATTTTGCTGGTTTTAAGCTCAGGAATTTACGATCGGGGGGCTTCGTTGCTGCAGGGGTTTCAGCACTGGGAGCTCTTCAGCCAGGGCTTGGGGGGGGGATCCGATGAGTGAACTGGCGCTGGTGTGTCTGCTGCTACCGTGGGCGGCCTTGTTCCCAGCAGATCTTATCGCCAGCTATTGGAGTCGGTGTGAGAATTGGCCTTTGACTGAGACAGGCAAGGGGCTGGGCGGCTGACGGTCAGTTCTGCAGGGGAACCAAACTGCCCGGACTCTGGCGCTTGGTGGTGGTGCCAGGGTTGAATCTCTGCCTCCCAGTTCTGTGGGGCTGAGATGGAATTTCATCGATCCCTGGCGGGGTGGGGTGTGTGTGTGTGTGTGTGTCAGGGGCTGGGTCAGTTTCTAGCTGTCGTGTCCCCGTCGCAGACGCCCGCTTCGCTTCGGATGCCGACTGGTGGCCTCTTCGCTGGCAGTCTCAGCCTTTCTGCCCTGAGCACGGGGGCTGTCTGGCCAGGAGAGGGCTGTGTCCTCGTGGTGCCTGCTCTGTGGGCATCAGGCTGCCAACGCTAGCTCGCCGGCCTGTCCTTTACTGCCCTGTTTAGCCTGATCCTCTCGTTCGGGAGCAGGGCCAGTCGCTGGGGAGCAGGGTTGCCAATGGGAGCATCTCTTTGTCCGGTCTTGAGCGGAGACCTGCTCTGCTCTGCATCTGCCCCCGTGGGTCACGGCTTTAAGCCCCTCCCCCTCCGTGGGTCACGGCTTTAAGCCCCTCCCCCTCCGTGGGTCACAGCTTTAAGCCCCCCTCCATGGCTGAGGCCTGTGGCCAGATCCCCGCCCCTGGGAGGTGCTCCCAGTGCTGGTGATTCTGTGCGTGGGCTGGTTACACCTGCCCCCTGAAAAGGCCTTGGGTGCTGCAGAGGCTGGGCCACCGTATGACCCATAAGGAACAACCTGGCTCCACTCCTACCCCAGCCGGCTCCCTGTCTCGGCCCCCTCCCCTGCGAGGGTGCAGCCTGGCAGCCCCTCTGTGCCAGGGCTGCCACGTGGCTGGGATCTGCGCTCGACAAGTGCCGTGGGCACCAGCCTGGCTGGGCTTTTGGGACTCTGCTCGGGGCAGATGAGTCCCTAGCGGTCCTTTGTCTCCTCTCGTTCCCAGAGCCTGCTCTCTGCTTCCTTCCCCAGGGCAGCCCCCGAGCTCCCCCCCCCCCCCCCCCCGCAGAGCTCTCCCAGGGCAGCCGCACGGCGAGCCGACCTTTAGCCGTGGGGACTGCGGGGCGGGGAGTCGGCCCGTGACTTGGCAGCAGGATCCTGACTCACTGGAGCTCGTCCTGGAAGTGGCGGCTGGGCCGTTGCCCAGCGTGCGGGTTGCAGCGCTGATCTTTCTGTCCTCCTGATGTCACGGGGAAGGATGAGGAAGTCTGGGTGTCTCCTGGCAGGTGTGTCCCCGGCTCCCAGCAGGAAGGGCTGAGAGGTTAGCAGGGTGGGCACCGTGCCAGGCCTGGGCCGGAAGAGAAGCTTCCAGGTCCCATGTAGGGGGCTTCCTGTCCTTCCAGCTCTGGCCTGGCCTGGGCTGAGCACCGCCCTGGTCCCCTTCTCTGGAGGGAGGGTAGTGCCCTGTGCCCGTGGCTGAGCCCCTAGGCAGGGAAGGGGGATGCTCGGAGCTGGGCCGGTGACCTGGGATGCTGATGCTAGTGGCTGGCCCGTCGTGGGAGCCCAGCCTGGCAGTTCCGTGGCGATGGCTGAGCCGTGGTGCTTGGGGGCCAGGTGTCTTTAGAGATGATGTTAACATATCCCCCTGTGCTCCCAAGGAGCTGGCTGGCTCCCGGTCCCCTGGCCTGAATCCGTGCCGGGGCTGGAGCCAAGACGCCTCAGTGCGCTCGCAGCTGAAGGACCCGCAGCAGAGACGTGTGGCAGCCGGGCTGCTTCGTGTGCTGATGGCCGGAGCCAGAAGTTTCCTCTCCAGCCCCTCTGCCCGCGCTCGCCCCCGGCGCCTGGCTCCGCTGCCGGCCCCTCTGCCCGCGCTCGCCCCCGGCGCCTGGCTCCGCTGCCGGCCCTTCTGCCCGCCCCCGGCGCCTGGCTCCGCTGCCGGCCCCTCTGCCCGCCCTCGCCCCCGGCGCCTGGCTCCGCTGCCGGCCCCTCTGCCCGCCCCCGGCGCCTGGCTCCGCTGCCGGCCCCTCTGCCCGCCCCCGCCCCCGGCGCCTGGCTCCGCTGCCGGCCCCTCTGCCCGCCCCCGCCCCCGGCGCCTGGCTCCGCTGCCGGCCCCTCTGCCCGCCCTCGCCCCCGGCGCCTGGCTCCGCTGCCGGCCCCTCTGCCCGCCCTCGCCCCCGGCGCCTGGCTCCGCTGCCGGCCCCTCTGCCCGCCCTCGCCCCCGGCGCCTGGCTCCGCTGCCGGCCCCTCTGCCCGCCCTCGCCCCCGGCGCCTGGCTCCGCTGCCGGCCCCTCTGCCCGCCCTCGCCCCCGGCGCCTGGCTCCGCTGCCGGCCCCTCTGCCCGCCCTCGCCCCCGGCGCCTGGCTCCGCTGCCGGCCCCTCTGCCCGCCCTCGCCCCCGGCGCCTGGCTCCGCTGCCGGCCCCTCTGCCCGCCCTCGCCCCCGGCGCCTGGCTCCGCTCCCGGCCCCTCTGCCCGCCCCCGGCGCCTGGCTCCGCTCCCGGCCCCTCTGCCCGGGGGCGTTGCTGCGCAGGCACCTTGGAGAGCTGCCCGTGCTGAGCCAAGGAGCTGGCAGATCTGTGCTGGGTCCTTGTGCCCCGGGGGTCGCTGTGGGGCTGTCCCCAGGGCGCGGTATCTTGTGCTTTGCTCCCATCCCACTACTTCGATGGGATGGCTCCAGAGCCCGGCTCTAGATCATTATTTCTGAGCTGGTTCTAGGCAATGGTGATTGAATCTGATGTTAGCCCAGGATTCGTCCCCCTGTGTGAGTGTCCAGTTCCCTGGCAGAGGGGAGACTCGGCGCTCTCCAGCCTCTGCCCTTTGCAAGCCTGAGCAGCCCACGCTGCGGCTCACTCGCCCCCGGCTCTCAGCCCTCTCCCAGTCTGGGCCTGGCCGCGCCCCTCTCTGCGACAGGGCTGCTGTGTGCAGCGGCCGTCAGAAAAGTGAACAGAATGTCGGGAATCGTTAGGAAAGGGATGGATGATAAGACAGAAAATATCCTATTGCCGCTTTCTAAATCCATGGTACACCCATGTCCTGAATACTGCGTGCAGATGTGGTGGCCCCATCTCAAAAAAGATCTATTGGAATTGGAAAAGGTTCAGAAAAGGGCAACAAAAATGATGAGGGGTATGGAACGGCTTCTGTATGGGGAGAGATTAATAAGACTGGGAGTGTTTGCTTGGTAAAGAGATGACTAAGGGTGGATATGATTGAGGTCTATAAAATCATGACTAGTGTGGAGAAAGTAAACAAGGAAGTGTTATTTACACCTTCTCATAACACGAGAAGTAGGGGTTGCCCAATGAAATCAATAGGCAGCAGGTTTAAAACAAACAAAAGGAAGTATTTCTTCACACTACGCACAGTCAACCTGTGGAACTCCTTGCCAGAGGATGTTGTGAAGGGAGAGACTATAACAGGGTTCAAAAAAACTAGATAAGTTCATGGAGGATCGGTCCCTCAATGGCTATTAGCCAGGATGGGCAGGGATGGTGTCCCTTGCCTCTGTTTGCCAGAAGCTGGGAATGGGTGACAGGGAATGGATCACTTGGTGATTCCCTGTTCTGTTCATTCCTGCTGGGGCACCGGGCATTGGCCACTGTCGGAAGACAGGACACTGGGCTAGATGGACCTTTGGTCTGACCCAGTCTGCCCGTTCGTATGTTCCAGGGTGCCCCTCACCCGGAGAGGATGGCTCAGTGCGGCCGATGCTGAGTTTATTATTGGGGAGCCCAGGTCTCCTTCCCCAGCAGGTCGCTGCAGCTCCTGGCTCATCCAGAGGGGGCGCTGTGGAGCCAGGCAAGCTGTGGGGGGCGGGGTGAGTTCAGCCCCGGGATGCTCCGTGCCCCTCCACCCCAGACTGTCTCTGGCTGTGCCTGGCCCGTCCCAGGGCCCCCCGCGTCCGTTCCCGATGCTGGGCAGAAGCAGGCTGGGCCGGTCCCTGTGACCGCGTATCAGACTCCAGCCTGGCGGGCTGGCTCCCGCTGGGAGTTGGCTCACTAGTGAGAGCGCTGCGGCCATGCCTTCCCCAAGATGGGCATGGGCAACGTGCTGCCGGGTCTGCTCTGGAGCCTGCCTGGGAGCTGAGTTGGCTCCACTGGTGGTTGTGGCCTTAGCCCCATGCCCCCGGGGTGGGTGAGGCAGGCAGGCGCTGCCCCCGGCTGCTGGCTTGCAGATCTGAACGGCTGCCCCAGCTGGGGGCTGCTTCTCGTTGCCTGGCCTGTCCAGGGGGTGCCTCTCTGCCTGGGCATCCGCTGCCGAGCGTGCTGCGGCTCCTGCCCCTCCATGCCAGCTTGTGCCACGAACAGCCGTGCGGGCACAGGAACTTCCTCTGGGCTTCCCCCTCCCCGGGGCTGCTCGCACCCTGGTATCTCCAGCCTGACGTTTTGCAATAACAGCCTCTCCTGCCGGACTTCCCCTGCCCTTGATTTTGGTCTTCCGCAGAGTGCTGCAGAGTGGGCAGCCTGCCTAGGCCTGGAAGCCTCAGGCCAGAGAGGGAACGTGGAGGCTGGCTCTGGGCCAGTACTTGATGTAAACTGTCCAGGCCCCCATTGCGGTCAGCTGGGGACTCCCGGGCAGCCGGCTCATGTCGCAGGGGTGCTCTGAGCAGCTGGGATGGGTCCCAAATGTGGGGATCTGACCCGGCTTCGGACGTGCAGCTGGGTTGGGGTGTTCGGCACCCGGGCATGCAGGTGTCTTGGTGCCTGTTTGTTTCCTGTCTTTTAATCCATTACTGGTGGAGGAGAGGCCCTTTACTCCTATCCCACCATCGGGTCGACTTCGCTGAGGGACCCTGTGACAGACTTTCTGAAAGTCCAAGTTCACTCTAACCCCCGATCCCCCTTGTCCTCATGCTTGTTGACCCGTCCAAGCGGAGGCATGATTGCCCTTTACAGACGCTGCGCTGACTCTGACCCGACCGCGCAGCTACGTCTCTGATAACGGTTTTCACACCAGTTTCAGCCAGGTTCTCTGGTGCTGAATGAGGCTTGCTGGCCTGTCATTGCCAGGATTGTGTCTGGAGCCTGTTCTGTTTGCTACCCTCCAGTAATGGGTGCAGAGGGTCCGGTCCCAGCCTCTGGCAGTCAGCGGTTTAGGGGCCCACAGAGATGCACCCACCAGGACTGCAGAGGAGGGGGGGTTCCCAGCTGTAGCGCCGAATTGGCTGACGGGCAGGAGGTGTTCAGGATGGGCTGGGAAAGTCAGCTGGGGGCCAGGCCGATTGGGACCCTCGGTCCCCCCTGCTAACAGCCTAGTCTAGTGGCAAGAACAGGGCCTGGGGGTTCTGCTCCTAGCTCCGAGAGGCCCAGGGATTAGACGCGTATTCCTAGCTCTGCCGCTGGCGGACGGGTCGCTCCAGCCCTCGGAGTCCCTGCCCGGAAAGGGGCTTTGCCCGGCCGGCTCTGACGCTGCCTCCTCTCTCTCTGGTCCAGCTGCAGGCTCAGAAGCTGCGTCTGGCTCACAGCCGGGGACCCTACTACAGCGGCTCGCTGCCCAACGTCAACCAGATCGGGAGCGGCGTCTCCGAATTCCAGGTAACAGGCCCGGTAGCCATGTGGCAGCTCCCCCTGCGGGCACAGGCGGGCTCCACGCCCCTCCCCAATCCGCAAGGGTCCTGTCCTGTGGCCTGGGAGCGACCCCATGCGGCTCTGGGACTCGGGGGAGCAAAGGGCGCCGACATGGGGCAGCATGCGGGATGCTCTGCTTGGGA
The DNA here is from genome assembly GCA_033296515.1 of Macrochelys suwanniensis. Taxonomy (NCBI): domain Eukaryota; kingdom Metazoa; phylum Chordata; order Testudines; family Chelydridae; genus Macrochelys; species Macrochelys suwanniensis. Next base: position 17,545,861 of record CM065795.1, on the reverse strand, counting down.
GGAAGGCTGGGTAATGCTGCTTCTCCGTCATGCACAGGCTGCAACCAAGCCCTGTCCAGTGGGATGGGAAGAAATCCCCCCGCTACAATGCTGCATGTGTGGAGTCTCTTCACCTGTCGGCTGCGGGGCCCTGCAGTGGGGCCTGCTCTGGTCCTGCGTGCTCCACGGTCGGGGGGCCGGTCGCCAGCGGGTGGGTGGGGGGCCGGTCGCCAGCGGGTGGGTGGGTGGCCAGCGCCGCGGGGCTGTACACCCGTCGCGTTCCGGCTCTCCTCGAGACGCCCCTTTGTGTCTCCGCAGGGCCCCTTGCACTCGCCTCTGGACTCCGCGCGCAGCACCCGGCACCACGGCCTGGTGGAGCGAGTGCAGCGAGACCCCCGGCGGATGATGTCTCCCCTGCGCCGATGCATGCGCCAGATATCCTTTAGCAGCGCTGCGGCCTGCTCTGTGGGACAGCGCCGCATGGGCCCAGGGGCCCCTTCGGGGGGGCTGCTTTGGCGGCTGTTATGATTACACGTACCCTGCCACAGCCCCCCCGGGGGGCTCCAACTCTGCTTCTTCATAGGTGCTCTCGGCTTGGTCCTTAACACTGTGCTCACATCGACAGCTCTCCCTACAGCCCGGCCTACCTGTCGCCTCCCCCCGAGCCCAGCTGGAGAAGGTAACTCGCCCCCCCGGACGTAGGAGCAGCCCTGTTGGGGCACGGGGCTGCCAGGTCTCTGCCCTCCCCCCCAGCCCACAGGGTCACTGGCCCTGGGCTACCAGCTGCAGCTGAGGAAATCCCCTTTGCAGAACCTGGCCCTGGCCCGAGTTCCCGGGCAGCTGTCTGCAGGCTCTCTGCTGGGGTCTATCAGGGTCTCTTCAGCCAGGCAGAGAGGGGCTAGTGGGGGGAGCGACTGAGGCTGGTGCAGCACGTGGGGCTGTCAAAGGTGCAGAGTTGAACCAGGAAGCTGGGGCTGATTTTGCTCCTTGCTCCAGTTCAGTGATCTCAGGAGTTCCCTGCCACGCCCCTGGGTACAACGTCCCGTCCCAGCGGTGCCCCCATAGGTGCCCACCAGAGCCAGACGCCCTCTGTGACTGGCTGGGGCTGGGGGGTCCCCTCACCCCTGGGCTGAGCTCCCAGCCCCCTGTGAGTGTACAATTTCGAGAGCCGGAGCTTCCTGCAGCAGCAGGGGGTGGAACGGCTGGGCTGGGCCCAATAGGCCCTTTCTGTGGAAGGGACCAGGCCTCCTCGTTTGCCGGTGACCGTCCCAGCATGTGGCCTCTGGAATCCCCGAGGGGCTGGGAGAGCCATGCCGGCCGTGGGGAGGGGCCCGTTCCCTCGCTGGCACTCAGCAAGGCTAGTCAGGGAGCAGCGAGAGGCGTCCAGCTGGCCGAGCAATCTGAGGGGCCGCGACTCGGCAGGGCTCTCCCGGGGGCTTGGCCAGAGCCAGGATCAGCCGCAGAACAGCAGATCCTTGGGCCGCTCTCTGCCTGGGGGTGAATTGCTTCGGGACAGAGCCGGTGTTTGGGCCTTTGGGAGCCTGCCACAGCTGCCAGCGTCCGCTTTGCAGGTGGGCCCAGCCCAGGCTGCACCGGCGACTTGCCAGGAGCCCCCCAGGTGACCGCGATCTGTAGGTAATGGAGCCGTTTGCGGCCCCTCTTCATGTGAAAAGGCCAAGTGCCAGTGGGCAGTGCCCCCGTGTGGCCCGGGCTGTGGGAGGCCATTTACCTGCTGGGACTCGTCTCCCTGCTGAGGGCAGCAGTTAACGCTGCTCCTCGCACTTCGGCCGCCTTGATCTGCTTCACTGTTGGTCAGTCTAGAGGGCAGGTGCCGGGGCAGCTTCCCCGGGAAGCCCTGGTGCCCCCGTGCCAGCGGGTGGCTGCCATCCCGGGCGATGGCCAGGCAGAGCCAGAGTGGTCACTGTTTCCCCAGAGAGGAAGGGAGCTTCAACATGTACTCGGTCCCCCCGCCCCCCTCCATCAGTGGCGCTCGTCAAGGGCCTTCGTGCTGCTTGTTTGCCCTGCGGGAGCAGGAGTGTAGGGGAGACAGTTTGTCTTGGTTTCCTGGGCTTGGTGCCCTTTATCCACCCGAGATCCCCTCAGTGGAGATGCGCATCCCTTGGGGGCTGGCTGGGAGACTGGCAGGCGCAGAGCTGTGCGGGCTCCCCCCAACCTGTGCCCCTGCTGGCAGCGGGCTTCTCGGGGAGCAGCCTGCATGGGGCCACGGTCAGCCCCAGAGCAGCTCTGTGCACTTCACAGCCGGACTGCGGGTGGCCCCGAGCCCCCAGGAGGCTGGTGGGGGTGGCACAAGGTCCCAGGGGCTGGCGGGCTTGTGGGTCTGGTACGGGATCAATCTGGGGGGCTCTGTCTGTCTCTGGACATGCGTGACCTGCAAACATGGCTTCATTTCATTCTGGGGGGCTCATCTGTGCTTGGATGGGTGGAGGACAGATCTGTGTGATGCCTCCCTGCCAGAGCCTGGCTCGGCCCCCGGCCTCATGGCCAGGGGCCAGCGCGCCCCCCCCGAACCTTTCCAAGGTGGAGGGACCAGCATTTCCAAATGCAGCTGTGGTTTGGCCTAAAGGCCTCTAGCAGGCTGGCTGCAGATCGCCTGGGGGGCAGCTGCCAGGACGCTTCCCGCCAGAGTCTCTCCTGGCTCAACGCTGGCTGTGCCCGGGGAACACAAGGGAGGCCTCAGGCCCTGGGTAGGGGGTTAGGAAGGTGGCCCGGGGGCCAGGCTGCACAGGGAAGGCAGTGGGTCGGGCAGAAAGCTGGACCTTGTGGGGAACAGCCCAGGGGGCTGTGGGAGTCTGTCTGGTTTGCCTGGTGAGGGCCATGCAGCCCGCTCGCTCCCTGAGAGAGGCACCGAGGCTGCCGGTGCTCGCCCCAGCCAGGCCCCATGAGGGTGAAACCCCCTGAGCCCAGAGGGGCTCGGATCACCCTCCAACAGCCAGATATCTGGGGGTGCCCCGGCCAGAGCTTGCCATGCGTGGAGCAGACCCAGCCCCAGTTCCGCAGGCGCGTCTGGCGCCAGGGCCCCTGGCTGCCACCTGCACCCAAAGGAGCTGACCGCTGGAGTCGCCCATTGCAGAGACCTCGCCCTGCCCCCACCGGGAATCTCTGGCCTAGGGAAGTTAGGTGCTGAGCTCCCAGCTCCCTTTGGCACGTGCTGGCCCCACCCATTGAATTGTGCAACCCAGGGACTGCTCGGGCAAGCGGCCAGTGCCTCGCAGGCGCCCGGGGGGGCGGGGGGTGGCAGCAGGAGCTGCTGCACCGAGGGTCATTCCCCTGCACACAGAGCAACTGGGTCTCCTCCCCCCCCCCCCCCAACACCCCGGCTCGGGGTCGCCCCCGCTGCTAACTCACCCTGGCTTGAGCCTTTCCCTCTCCACTCTGTTGCATTCAGTCCTTCCTCTGTGGTCACCTGACCCCACTCTACTGCGCCTCGCTCAGCACCAGCCCCCCCTTCCCAAGTAGGGGGGAGGAGGGGCAAGTCCTGGCACAGAAGCCTCTGGCTCCCCCCGGGATTGGCAGTACACGGGGAGCCTCTGGACCAGGAGCCCCGGGTTCCCAGCCAGGTTCAGTGTAGCTGTCTGTGGTGTGGCTCCAGGCCGTTCCCCCGGCCGAGATCCCTTCTGCTGCTCCGCTGCGGGGCCCGGTGGTGGTGGGGTCTGGGCATGTCACAATCCAGCCCAGGGGAGACCCCTTAGCACCAGGGGCAGGGCACTGTCCATGCTTTGCGGGGGGAGAGCAGCGAGGGTGATGATACTGGGCCTCCCATCCAAGGAGGGCGTCCGGCCGCCGCCCCCAGCCCCATGGGGCTGACGCTTGGGGGCCCTTTGGCAGCTTTGCATGAAGCTGGTTCAGGCTCCCTCTCTTCTGGACGTGGTCCTTGGAATCGGCCCAAGGCTGCAGCAGCTTTCCTGGGCCGGTTGCCCCGGGGCTGTGTGGCTGGCGCTGCCTTGTGTGGGTGTGTCTGAGAGGAGGCTGCCATGGGGCACCCTTAGGGCAGCTGTGCCCCCTGGCCATGTCCTCCAGGCTGCCTCCTCCCCCACTGGCAGCTGGTACCTCGCCCTGCTGCCCCCTGTGTTACTAACCCCTCCCCGCTGCCCGGGTGGGGCCCTGTGCCCATTCCCTCCCCTCAAAGTAACCTGCTGTTTTTCGTTACAAAGGACCATGCCCTGGGGTAACTTTCCCATGGAGAAAGGACACTTGTTTAGGCTGCCGTCGGCTCTCAACAGGTGAATGGTTTTTGATTCCGTTCTCTCTCTCTCCCTCTCTCTGCCCGAGCCGTCTGGTACCGCGGCCCCCGTGGCCCCTGGCCCAATGGCCAGTGTCCGGTTGGGTCGGGGGGATCTTGAGGTCAGGCCCCCCACCCCCGCTTGGTGGCTGGGGTGGCTCAGTGGAGCTGCGCTGATTTACACCAGCTGAGGATTTGGCCCGGGGTCCCATTGCCCTTCACAGCTTGGTTCTCGGGTTCATGGGGCTGTCGGGGGTCGCGGTGGGTGCAGTAGCGCTGAGGGGCCAGTGGCAGGTGTCTGTGGCCAAGGGAGCGGGGGGCTCGTGAACGGCTCTCTGGGCTCAGGGCAGCGCCCTCTGAGATTCTGCCGGGTACGTGTGCCCGGCCGTGCCCCTTTCACGACACCGAGCTGTCTAGTAACAGGGCTCCTGTGTCCCTCGCCTTTCTGCCCCTCTGAGCACGGGTGCGAGCCGGTTGGACAGGGGAGGGCGGGCACACTGGGCCCAGGCAGCTCTGCCCCGGGAGTGATGGGTCGGCCCACCCAGCCAAGTCCTGCTGGCCATGCTGCGCAGAGGGGATGTGGGGGAGCCTTCTGCTAGCTCCTCTCTAGTCCAGATCCTGGGGGCCCAGTGCCTATTCATGGGCTTAGGAGAAACAAATCGGGGGGCAAGGCAGGGCCCAGCCTCCCCAGCCTCCTCAAATGGCACCCGGTGCCTCCTGGTGGCAGTGTCAGCAGGGCGTGAGTGGGCCCTGGAGCCCCGGGTCTGTCCCTTGGGCACTGAACGGATTCTCGCTGGCTGGGAGCGGCTGGGGCGGAAGGGGGCGATCAGCAGCCTGGGCCCTGCCCCCAGCTGGGCCTGTTACAGCCGGTTAACGGACCCTGTGAAACGCCCCGGCCTGCAGCCCGGCCCTCCAAGGGCTGCAGTTATGAAACCCTCCGCAGGCAGCATTGCCCAACCCCCATGGAGTAACCGGCTGCAAGGCGCTGCCAAGGCCCCGGCTGCAGCCTGCCCACGTGGCTGGCGAGGGAGCTGCGTTCGGCACCCTCGCCTGGCAGAGCCGGGCTGGGCCCCTCCCAGCTCCGCTACCCTGCGGGCTGGTGGCCGGGCCTGGTGGGACCGGGCGGCCGAGGCCCCCTCCTCCTGCCAGTGCCGGGCTGGCTGGGCGCGAGCTCTGCTGGGGGAGCCTGCAGGAGGCTGCTGCTCCAGCCGGCCTTCCGCAGTGGCGGGCTGGCCTTGGGGAGCTGCCTCCCCCGCCTTCCCCCCAGGCCCTGGGCGGGAGGAATGGGCCAGTTAGTGCCCTTGGGCGCCCCAGGGGCCGGGGAGAAGGAAACAGCCACCGGCCGGAGGGGGAGTTTGGCACCGGCAGCGAGAGCTGAAGGCAGCCCACCCTGCCCTGCCCCGCCCCCAGCTGATCAGCCCCCGCCCTGCCCTGCCCCCAGCTGATGGGCCCCCACCCTGCCAGAGCTCTGGGCTGGTCTGCCCTGCCCCCCCACTCCAGGCTGATCTGTGCCCCCACCCCTCCCCACCCCCGACCTGGTCTGCCCTGTATCAGCTCAAGGATGATGTGTGCCCCCTGCCCTCAGCTGGTCTGCCCGGGGCCCTATCCCCCTGCGCCAGTCTGATCCGTGCCCCCCACCCCCAGCTGGTCTGCCCTCTGCCCCCCCCCTACCCATCCATTCCAGGCTGATCCATGCCCCCCGCCCCCAGCTGGTCTGCCCTCTGCCCCCCCACCCATCCATTCCAGGCTGATCCATGCCCCTTGCCTTCAGCTGGTCTGCCCTCTACGCCCCCCCATCTGCCCCTGGCTGATCAGGCCTTGCCCCTTCCCAGCTTGGTGCACCAGTCACTGCTTTCCTAGCCGCAAGCGATGGGAGGCCTGCAGGAGGAGCTGGCTGCTGCCCGGGAGATGGGTGTGGTGGGGTAACAATTAGCCACTGTGCCACAGGGGCCTTCCCCCCAAATGGGTCCCAGGGTGCTGTACAGCCCCCACCCCCTGCCCCATAGCTGCTGCCATGGGGCAGTTTAGGACAGGAAGTGAAGGGGGGATGAAGGAGCCCAGCCGCCCTATCCTGTGGCCCCGCTTTGCGGGACTGGCTCAGTGCCCAGGCGCGGCCAGTCGGCTCCCCTCCAGGCGTGGGGCCGCAGGCTCAGCATCGGCCCCTCGGTGCGCACCGTGTGCTGGGAGCAGGGACATGTCCCTAGTCATGCTCCTGGGGCGCCGCCGTGGGGCTTAGCGCTGATGTCGCGCCTGCCGCGGGAGGCCGGGCCCGTGGGGGGCGGGAGAGAGACTTGCCTGCCTGGGAGCAGGCTGGGCCCCTCAGCTGAACAATATCCCCCTTGTGTGTCCTTCCCCTGCCCCCTCCCCGTGCCCCAGGCCAACTCATTAGGAGGACAATGCATGTGTCTCCCTGGGGCCTCCGGGAGCCCCTTCCCTGCAGCACACGCTTTGGGCCACCCCAGGAAAAGCGGCTCCAGGGCCTGGGCCCAGCCATGCCCCCGGGTTGGGGTGGCCTCAGGACGAGTCCGTGTGTGCACAGCACCTCCCCCAACTGACCCTTTGCCTCGCAGCCACCTCTGGGTTGGAGCAAACCCCCCTCTGCTGGGAAGGGCCCGGGGCGGCTGTTCCCCAGGGTTTCTGTAGATACCTGTTGTGAATCCCATGCAGTCTGAGCGCCACCAGCCCGCTCTCCTGAGAACAACCCAGTGAGCCTCGAGAAGCAGGAGGCGGCTTTTGGAGCCAGGCAGCTTCCTGCTGAGCGCCTGCAGGGAGGGGAGCGTGGATTCCCCAGCCGGAGGAGGGAGGGAGGGGAGCGTGGATTCCCCAGCCGGAGGAGGGAGGGAGGGGAGCGTGGATTCCCCGGCCGGGGGAGGGAGGGAGGGGAGCGTGGATTCCCCGGCCGGGGGAGGGAGGGAGGGGAGCGTGGATTCCCCGGCCGGGGGAGGGCAGGGAGGGGAGCGTGGATTCCCCGGCCGGGGGAGGGCAGGGAGGGGAGCGTGGATTCCCCAGCCGGGGGAGGGCAGGGAGGGGAGCGTGGATTCCCCAGCCGGAGGGCAGGGAGGGGAGCGTGGATTCCCCAGCCGGAGGGGCGGGAGGGGAGCGTGGATTCCCCAGCCGGAGGGGAGGGAGGGGAGCGTGGATTCCCCAGCCGGAGGGCAGGGAGGGGAGCGTGGATTCCCCAGCCGGGGGAGGGCAGGGAGGGGAGCGTGGATTCCCCAGCCGGGGGAGGGCAGGGAGGGGAGCGTGGATTCCCCAGCCGGGGGAGGGCAGGGAGGGGAGCGTGGATTCCCCAGCCGGGGGAGGGCAGGGAGGGGAGCGTGGATTCCCCAGCCGGGGGAGGGCAGGGAGGGGAGCGTGGATTCCCCAGCCGGGGGAGGGCAGGGAGGGGAGCGTGGATTCCCCGGCGGGAGGGGAGCGTGGATTCCCCAGCCGGAGGGGCGGGAGGGGAGCGTGGATTCCCCAGCCGGAGGGGCGGGAGGGGAGCGTGGATTCCCCAGCCGGAGGGCAGGGAGGGGAGCGTGGATTCCCCAGCCGGAGGGCAGGGAGGGGAGCGTGGATTCCCCAGCCGGAGGGCAGGGAGGGGAGCGTGGATTCCCCAGCCGGAGGGGCGGGAGGGGAGCGTGGATTCCCCAGCCGGAGGGCAGGGAGGGGAGCGTGGATTCCCCAGCCGGAGGGGCGGGAGGGGAGCGTGGATTCCCCAGCCGGAGGGCAGGGAGGGGAGCGTGGATTCCCCAGCCGGAGGAGGCGGGAGGGTTCCTACCGCAGCAGACATGCTGGCAGCTCACACTCCTCCCCAGGATGCACCAGTCTTGTTGGGTCCTGTCTCCGCCCAGGGGGGTCTGACTGGAGCCTTATCTTTTGCCCTTAGAACAAATTCGGATTCGGCGCTTCACACGAGTGTGATGAACCCCAGCCCGCAGGACATGTACTTGGGCCCCTCGCAGGGTGTCCCCCCTCCCAATCGCAGGAGCGGTGAGTAACGCCCCAGCCCTGCTCCCTTGGCTTCTGCAGGCGGCCTGCTCCTGCCTACTGCAGCGGGCACATGTCCCGGCTCTCTGCCTCTCCCTGCCCCAGCTCGCTGCTCCCCACCTGCCCTCCTTACCCAGCCTCTGGCTGCTGCTTTGTACCCTGGGCTGTGTGCAGGCCGGCCGAGTCCTGTGGTAGCCCAGGAGGGCTGCCCTGATCGCCGGCCGCCTGGTACGGTTGGTGCCCTGGGGCGCCAGTCTGATGGCAGGTGGGTACTCTTTGCTGCTAGCTCCCACATGCTAGGAAAGCTGCAGACTTCCCCGCCTGGTTGTATCTGCCAGATCCATCTCCTAGCCTGGTCCGAGAACGGCTGTACCATGTCCCCCCTAGGCATGTCTAGCTCCGCACCCCCTGTCCTGCTGCACCGCGTCACCCCAGACGTTCACCCTCACCTTCCCTTCCCCACTGGCTTTCCCGTCAGGCAGCTGGTCCGAGCGCTGCTCCTTGGTGCCCTGCCTCTTGCAGTGCCCAGCTGGTCGGGCCTCCTGCCTTCTCTCCCCAGGGGTGTGACTGGGCGTTGGATCACGCGGTAGGTCCTCTGCTAACCTCCTCTTACGGAGCTGCCCTCATCCCCCTGCTCCTAGCTAAACATGTCTCCATCCCTCTTTCAGGTTTTCTGGACGGGGACATGGACAGTAAAGGTAAATACCCTGTCCCAGCCCACCTCGCCTGGTCGTCACAGTGGGGCATGAAGAGGGGTCTGATCCCAGCCCGGGGGGGGGGATGCCAGGGGAGGGGGGCACATTCTGCTTCATTGCCAAGGGCAGGGAAGGGGAGCTCATGGATGAGTGAAACTACATCACCTTGCCTAAGGGCCAGCAGGCCTGGCAGAACTACAGTTCCCAGTGTGCACTGCTTCATGGGAGGCTGCTTGGCTCCTCATGGAGCATTGCATGCTGGGACCCGTAGTCTCGGGCCCATTGCCCTGTTAATGCCAGGCGTGGCTACCGTTTAACACTCCCCATTGGCGGGGCTGGGGGCGGGGCTGGCCCCCTCTGCACAAGGCTCACCCCTGCCCTTCTCCCCTTGCCAGTGTTTCTTTTCCAAGTGCCTCCCATCGAGGAGAACTTCCTGGATGACAACAAGCACTTACTGAAGCCCTGGGACACCAAGAAGGTGGGTGTGAGGGTCCTGCTCTCCGCGGGGCTGGGGGGGGGGTGCCCCGGTGGGTGTCTGGTACTGGTGAGGGGTGTGTGGGGGTGGGGTGGGGATGCCCTGGTGGGTTTCTGGTACTGGTGAGGGGTGTGTGGGGGTGGGGGGGCTCTCCGCGGGGCGGGGTGGGGATGCCCCGGTGGGTTTCTGGTACTGGTGAGGGGTGTGTGGGGGTGGGAGGGCTCCCTGTGGGGCTGGGGTGAGGGGGATGCCCCGGTGGGTTTCTGGTACTGGTGAGGGGTGTGTGGGGATGGGAGGGCTCCCTGTGGGGCTGGGGCGGGGGGGATGCCCCGGTGGGTTTCTGGTAATGGTGAGGGGTGTGTGGGGGTGGGGGGGCTCACTGCAGGGTGTGGGGGGGATGCCCCGGTGGGTTTCTGGTACTGGTGAGGGGTGTGTGGGGGTGGGGGGGCTCTCCGCAGGGCTGTGGGGGGATGCCCCGGTGGGTTTCTGGTACTGGTGAGGTGTATGTGGGGGTGGGGGGGCTCCCCGCGGGGTGGGCCTGTATGACGGGGTTGGAGGTCCTGGGATGGGGAGTGGGGCCGTGCTGCTCCCAGTGCCCACACGCTTCATCTCGGCTGGTGCTGTGGGCGCCTGCCGTGTTGCAATGTGTGTTTACCTCTCTCCTGCCCAGAAACTGCCGGCCGCCTGTGCTGGTCAGGGGGCGGGGTGAGGGCAGAGGGTGGGAAACAGCCTGCCCAGGCTCACCCCCTCTCTCTGTCTCTGATTTCCCAGCTCTCGTCATCCTCAGCCAGGCCCAGGTCCTGCGAAGTCCCCGGCATCCAGTAAGTGCTGTGCCCGGATGCGTGACGTAATAGCCCTGCTGCCGGAATCTCCCAGCGCCTCGCGGGCATTGCTCACGGGGGAGAGTCTGGGGGTTGTCATCTCCCTTTCACCTGGGGGGGAAACTGAGGCACGGGACTTGCCCAAAGCCACAGAAGTGAGTCCATGGAGCAGGGAGCAGAACCAGGAGTCCTGCCTCCCAGTCCTCTGTTCACTCACTAGGCCACACTCCCTCCCGGAGCTGAGCCCAGAACCCAGGAGTCCTGGTTCCTAGCCGCCATCTCTGACTCTGGGTGCTTGGGAGTGTCGCCTTTGCTGAGCAGCGTCTCTCTGTTTCTTTCAGTATCTTTCCATCCCCTGATCAGCCTTCCAATGTCCCGCTCATCCCCGCCGCCCTGAACACGGGCGGTTCCCTCCCCGACCTCACCAGCCTGCACTTCCCCTCCCCACTGCCCACCCCCCTGGACCCTGACGAGTCGAACTACCCTAGCCTGAGCGGAGGGAGCAGCACCGGGAACCTGGCCAGCACCATGACGCACCTGGGCATCGGCGGCAGCATGGGACTTGGGACGGGCTATGGCTCCGCAGGTGAGGGCTCCGGGCCGCTGCCTGGCCTCCTGGGAGAGCCATGGCAGCAGCAGCAGCACTGCCCAGAAGAGGAGTCGACCTGTGCGGGCAAGGGCTGCGTCGGACTCGAGCTGGGCTTCCTCCTTCTCAGAGCCCAGTGCTGAGGATGGGACGTCAGCCAGGCCGCCCAGCTCCGTCCAGGCCCATGGGACTTAGCCAGGGCTGAGTTTGCCCCTCGGTCTCTGCTTGGCCCAGGGTGGTGGGTGTCTCGGATCCGAGCAGGCCCCAGGGGGTCCCCGAGTCTGTGCTCAGAGGGGGCTGCTGGCGCTGGGAGGTCGGGGGGGGGGGGGGACGGGGGGTGCAGCCTGGATGTCACTGAGTGGCTGCAGCGGGGCCTGGTGATTCTGCACCCCCAGCAAACTCCTGCCTTGCTCTGTCCCAGGTGGGGGCCGAGCTGGGCACACGAGAGCCTCTCAGGTCATGTCAGGGTTAGCAGGACCCAAGCTGGGGCATCAGCTGAGGGAAGAGCCGAGTCCCCCTCCTGGCACGCTCCCGCCCGGCCCGAGGGAGCTGCCAGGTAAGCGGGACCCCTCGAGCCAGGCGCCCCTGGAGGGGGTCTCGGGCCACCATCCGATTCCATCGCTGGGTTTGTTTGTTTCTGTTGCCGTCTCCATCGTTTTGGTCTCCCCCTCCCCCTCCATCCCGCCCAGGGGGCGGAGCCTCGCTCGTGCTGATTGCCATGGGTAACGGTGGTGTCTTTTCTTTTTTTGTCCCCACAGGACTTACCTCACCTATGCAGAGCTCCCTGAGTAACCCAGCCCTGCAGTCCTCGCTTAGCAATCCCAACCTGCAGGCCTCCCTGCGCCCCCAGTCGCTGCAGGCCTCCCTTAGCAACCCCTCCCTGCAGTCCTCCCAGAGCAGCTCCTCCATCCCCTCCTCCCTCAGCACCCCCTCGCTCCCCTCCTCCCTCAGCACCCCCTCGCTCCCCTCCTCCCTCAGCAGCCAGTCCATGCAGTCCTCGCCCAGCAACCCCAGCCTGCAGGCCAGCTTTAGCAGCTCCTCCTACTCCCCCCTGGTGCAGGCGTCCATAAACACGTCGCCCCGCCGGCGGGCCCCGCTCAGCCCCCTCACCCTCCCAATGGGCGGCGACGCGAGAAGGCAGCACCCCAAACAGTTCTCACCAACAATGTCACCCACATTGTCCTCCATCACCCAGGTATGCATGATCCATCGTCATGGGCCGCCCTCGGCCCCTCCTCTTTCAGTTCCTCCTGTCGTCCTGTTTTTACCATCCTCATCTCAGTGGGAGGGCAGGGAGCTGGCACCCGGTGCTGCCCCGGCCCCTCGCGGGTCCCTGCTCCACGGGGGGCGCGTTGACGTCGCAGATGATTGTGTGTATTCGGGCTGGGCTGGGTCCACGGTCGACAGACAAGCCGGAGGGTGGGGGAAGGGGAGCCTTGTTCTCCCTGCTTGCAGCCTGGGAGCCAAGGCCCAGAGAGATGCAGTGACCGGCCCAGGGAGCTGGGAGCAGGACCGAATCCCAGCTATTCTGCCGGCCCCGTGGGCCGGAGGTCGTCTCCAGCTGGCTTGAAGGGAGCCAGTCTAGCTGGGAGCCGGTCTGGAGGGTCTCGGTCCCCCGTCGGGCCAGGCTGTGCCGGGAGGCAGCCCCGGGGGCCTGAGCTGGGATAGGGCCTGGTGGGCGTCGGGCTCGGGGTGCGGAAGATTGAACGTGGTGCTGGGCGCGAAGGCTTCTCTGGCTGCTGCCCCCAAGGCAGACGGGGGCCGGCTTGATCTCCCCAGCCACCGGCACTAGCAGCAGGGCGACGGCCGGGCTGCGCCCCAGGAACCGGGCTGCCATGGGTGGGGTGCACACAGCTCAGCTCCAACCGAACCCTGGGACCGCTCGGCAGCACCTGGCTCCCCTGTGCCAGGCTGGGGAGTAGCACTGGCGCTCTGTGCCCTGGGGAAGGGGCAGTAATTCCCGGCAGTGGGGTTGGAGGAAGGGGGGGGGGTCTCCCCCTGCACACGGATCTCTGCACAGATGCCCCCACAGAGGGAATTGGCAGGGACTGGTGGGATCCAGGGGCCTTGTCCTTGTGTACCTGGAGATCGGGCTTGGCCGGGGCCGCCTTAATTCTGCCTCTCCTGAGCTCCCTCCCCCCAGCCTCGCCGGGATGGTCTGATGCCCCAAGCGAGGAAACGGGTGTGTTTCCCTCCCCGGCCCCCCCGCACACAGACGCCTGGCGAGGGAAGTGAAGCCAGGATGATCTGTCAGGTGCAGGGGTGTATGTGCACAATCAGCCGCTGGAACTCTCCGAGTCCCAAGATCTGAGGGGTAGACGTATCCAAGGACCCTGAGAACATCCCCGGTCCCGTTGGAGGGTAGAGAACAAGGGGAAGTGTCGGCCCCTCCTGGTTGGGCTTTGAACAGACAGGCCTGGGGCTCCTTCCCCTCAGAAGGGGCCCTGAAGCACCTGGGGCTGATGACTCAGCGGCAGGATTGGGGGCCGGGTGGTGTCTCGCAAATAGCCCGGCAGCTTAGAAGGAGGGGACCCCCGGGCTTGGTGCCTGGCTGTAACCCTTGCTGTGCTGGTTTTCGCAGGGCGTGCCGTTGGACACCAGCAAGCTGCCAGCCGACCAGAGGCTCCCGCCATACCCCTACAACCAGCCCGGCCTGCTCACGCAATCCCAGCAGCCCCTGCAGCAAACGCCGAAGCCCCAGCACCAGCCTATGCAGCCCCAGCACCAGCCTATGCAGCCCCAGCACCAGACGCAGCCGGCCCGGCAGCAGCAGCAGCCCACGCCGCGGCCGTACCTCTCGCAGTACCAGCATAATTCCTCACTACAGCAGCAGCTTGGCCAGCCGCTGGGTGACTTCAACCTGGGCAGCGTGAGTCCCAGCGCGGGCCGAGTCTGCTGGGGGCCTGGCTCAGGGGCAGAGACCCTCAGGGAGCCAGGCGGGTTCCTTCCAAGTCACCGGGAACGTGGCCGTTCCCCATTCCCGGCTCTCTGCCATCTCTGGCCTCGCCCCCCCAGTCAGTGCTGCGATCTCTGAGCGCCCGCCCCGGCCATGGCTAGCCCGCGGGCGATTCCTCACCAGCCCCCTGCATCCGTAGACGCCGAGGAGGCTGAAGGGGTGACTGGTCCCTGCCGTGGGTTCCTCTAAGTCAGTCTCTGACCTTTTTATGCCCAAATCGCTTTGAATTTAAGGGCACCCAAGGATCTACCCCACCCCTTCCCCAAAGCCCCACCGTACTCACTTCACCCCCCCACCCCGTCACTCGCTTTCACCGGGCTGGGGCAGGGGGTTGGGGTTTCGGAGGGGGTGCGAGCTCTGGGCTGGAGCCGAGGGGTTTGTAGTGTGGTAGGGGGCTCTGGGCTGAGCCTGGGGTAGGGGTTTGGGGTGAAGGAGGGGGTGAGGGGTGCAAGCTCTCGGAGGGAGTTCGGGTGCGGGATGGGGCTGGGGCAGAGTGTTGGGGTGCGGGCTCGGGGCTCAAGGCTGGGGGTTAGGTGCAGGAAGGGGCTCGGGTTGGGGTGCAGGAGGAGGCTCGGGGTGCTGACTGGGAGGGGGCACAGGAGGGGGTTTGGGGTGCAGGAGGGGGTTTGGGGTGCTGACTCTGGAACGGGGCTCAGGGCTGGGGTTGGGGTACGGCTTCCTGCCGGGCAGCACTTATCTCCAGCGGCTCCCAGTCGACGGCGCAGCGTGGCTGCCACTAAGACAGGCTCCCTGCATACCCCGGCCCCACGCCGCTCCCGGCAGGGGCCAACGCACTCCTGTGGGGGTGGCATGTGGCTCTGCATGCTGCCCCGCTCTGCAAGCACCGCCCCCGCAGCGCCCATTGGCCACAGCTCCCAGTTCTCGGCCAACGGGCGCTGCGGGGGCGGTGCTTGCAGGCAGGGGCAGCGCGGGGAAGGAGACCCCTCTGCCCGCGGGCCCTGCTGGCCGGTCCCAGGAGCGGCGTGGGGCTGGGGCAGGCCGGGAGCCTGTGTTAGCGGCAGCCCCGCTGGAGATCGCAATCCGCCCCTCGGTCCCCACGGCTCTGAGACGTTCTCCTTTCGGCCCAGGAATCCGGGCTGCCGGTGCCGTCTCTGCCCACGGAGCGGCTGCCGGGGCCCTTCTCCTGGGCGAGTCACTGAGTCCCCCGCCCCGTGTCTCCCTGCAGCTAGATCAGTTCGGCCTGGGCGAGAGCCCCCCGGGCAGCTTCCCGCTCAACCACAACGCCTTCCCCGAGGACCTGGGTGCCTTCAACTACCACTCGGCAGAGAGCCTGGGCTTCTCGGCCAGCGGCAGCAGCTTCCACGAGCCCCATCTGAGCCGGCAGAGCCTGAGCAACTGCAGCCGCCACGGGCCCATCCCCAACATCGTCCTCACGGGTGCGTGGGCCCGGGAGCCAGCATGGCACCGGCGCTGGGCCTAGGCCGGGCACCTTCCCCTCCGCACTCCCAAGCGCTGCAGCGCTCCTGGCACCGGGCGGGTTGTGCGGTGGGGCGAGCTGGCTGGGTCTCGGTGGGGCAAGCTGGCTGGGTCTCAGTGGGACGGGTGCCGCCGGCCCAAATCCATCCCGTCTGGCCACCGGTCAGCAGCCAATAGCAGAGCCCCGCCCGGCGGGGGGCCATGGAGGCCAGGCCCCCCTCATGGAGGTTCCTCCAGGGCGGGGCTGAGGTTCCTGGGCAGTGGGTAGGAGGACTTGGCCCTGCTAGTGGAGTGCAACTGGGAGCCGGCTCGGCTTTGCAGAAGGAGAACTGCCCCGTGCCCCCCACTTCCCAGGGCCCCCCGGGATGCTCGCTCTCCCCCCCTCCCCCCCCCAGCACACACCATCCTGCCCTGGGTCTGACCCTTCCTCTCCAACCCCAGGGGACTCCCCGCCCGGCATCTCCAAGGAGATCGCATCGGCACTGGCCGGGGTCCCCGGCTTCGAGGTGGACACGTCCCTGGGCCTGGAGGAGGATCTCAAGATCGAGCCCCTCACCCTGGATGGGCTGAGCATGCTGAGCGACCCCTACGCCCTCCTGACGGACCCCGCGGTGGAGGACTCCTTCCGGACGGACCGGCTGCAGTGAGGGGACTCGCCCTGGGCAGGTGGTAGCGGAGCGCGGGGGAGGAGAGAACAGACTGTGAGCATCGCAACCAAGCCTGACTCCCAGGGACAAACCGCCCGCCCTGGGCCTGGCGCTGCGCCCGCCCTTGCTGCCCCCTTCGACGGGAAACCTCCCAAGGCCAAGAGCACTGAGCAGCTGGGCCCAGGCGCCAGGACTCCGCCAAGAATCCCTCGAAGCCAGGCCAGTGCCAGCCTCTGCTCCCACAGCAACCCCTCGCCCTGCGCTGGGAGGTGGCCAGGGCTCTCCGCCCGCTAAGCAGGGGAGAACGTGGGGGCCCCTAGCTCTGGGCCAGAGGTCCGGGGGACCTCTGCTTCTGTGAAGGATGGAGTCTGCCTCCAGGGAGCTCGACCCTCCGACTAGATGAGGGGTGATGGTGAATCCAGCGTCCCTGTGCCCGAGGGAGTGGGCCTGTGGTGGGGGAGTCCAGGGTCCCCTAACCCCACGGCCAGGGTGGAAGTGAGCATGGGGCTCTGTGCCCCCAGCTTCTGGGCGACAGTCTGTCCACATGCTGGCGTGGCTGCGTTCGCAGCCCCAGGCCGGCCATGTACATAACTGTTCTGTTAGCTAGTGACCTGAGCCCCAACGCTCCGGGCCTGGGGCTTGGGTTTTCTTTTCGTTTTTGCTAATCATAACGTTTAAAGACAAAATTTATCCCCCGTCTTTCCCCACTGAGCTGTGTGTACCCCGTCCGCTGCCGAGCTGTGTACGGGGGGCCCTGCCCGGGGAAGCGGGAGGACAGGGCTATGTATAAAGCACTTGTAACTTTGAATCCTTGTCTGTTGTGAGGTCACGTCCTGCGTCTGTGTTGGGGGTGGGCTCTTGGGGGAAAGCAGATGCCGTGGGGATGAGGGAGGTGGGGGCCCCAGACCTCTGTGCTCCCCCACGGACCCCTTGCTATGGAGGAGAAAGCCAGAGTGATTTATTATTATTATTTTTTAAATATATTCTATGTTAATAACAACGTTGCATTAATGTGTGGGTGATTGGGGGGATTTTGGGGGGTGGTTGGTGGGGCAGTGGGTCCGTCGGAGGGAGGTCCCCTCACTCACATCCCTCCAAGCTTGGGCCCAGGTTGGAGGGACCCTGATGCTGCCCTGGGGCCTGCATGGGGGTGGGGATTGTGCACTGGGGGCATTTGCAGCCAACACCAGTCCCTGACGCAGAGACTTTCCAAATCCCTGCTGGGACGGGCGGCCTGAGCAGCGGGGGTGTCTCCGGAGGCGGAGTGGGAGAGAGAGAGAGAGAGAGAGAGACACACACACACACACACACACCACACCACCCCCACCCCCCCCCCGCTGTGGCCTGCCCGGTGGCCTCACTGAAACTCTCTTCCCAGAGCATCTCATGCAAAGCATCCAGCCAGCTCTCCCGGCGGTGGGGTCAGGGGTTATGGGGTGCACAGTGAGAAGCAGGGAGGCTGCTCCAGGGCCAGGCGTGCAGAGAAGGCTCTAGCACCCACGGAGGGGAAGGGGCTTGTGGTGGTGGGGACTCGCTGGAGCAGGGCCCAGGAGGGTGAATGGCTCCTGGGCCTGGCCATGGCTGGAGCAGTGGGCTGGCTCGGAGGGCAGTTGGGTGGCCAGGTGAGAAGCAACTGGGGCAGGGCAGGGCTGTGCGGGGTGAACTTGCCTCCCCCTTTCCCCAGATGGGCCATGCTGGCGTGTGGGGGAGCTGGGCTGGTGCCTTGGTGTGTCGGCTGGCCCAGGCCCCTCGGCTAAGGGGCTGTTTAACTACAGGGTCCTGTCTCTGACGGGCCAGTGCCAGACGTTTCAGAGAGAGAACAGAACAGGGCATTTAGCGAGTGATCCCTCCCGTCATCCAGTCCCAGCCTCCGGCAGGTGGAGGTTTAGGGACACCTAGAGCAGGGGGTCGCATCCCTGATCATCTTGGCTAACAGCCATTGAGGCCCGTACCCTCCATGAGCTTCTCTCGTTCTTTTTTCAACCTAATTATACTTTTGGCCTTTACAACATCCCCTGGCAGTGAGTTCCACAGGTTGACTGGGTGCTGTGTGAAGAAGTATTTCCGTGCCTGTGTTTTAAACCCACTGCCTATTAATGTAATTGGGTGACCCCCGGTTTTTGTGTTATGTGAAGGGGTAAATAACACTTCCCTACTGTCACGGAGTATAGGGGAGTCCGGCCCTGCACCCCTCTTCTCCGGAGTCACTGGGAGTCTCAGCCAGCCAGTAGAACAGAAGGTTTATTAGAGATGCCAGGAACACAGTCCAAACAGAGCTTGTCAGTACATCCAGGACCCCTCAGTCGGGCCCTTCCGGGGGGCAGGGAGCCCAGACCCCAGCCTGGGGCTCCCTGCATTTCACCCCACAGCTCCAAACGGGGCAGGGAGGCCAGACCCTGTCTGCCTCTCTCCCCTTTTCTCCAGCCAGCTCCAAACTGAAACTATCCAGCCCCTCCTCCCCCTTTGTCTCCTTCCCGGGCCAGGAGGTCACCTGATCCCTTTGTTCCAACACCTTCATCTCTCACCTTTGCAGGGGAGGGGCCGGGGCCATCTGTTGCCAGGAGACAGGGCCATTCTCTGTGTCCAGGCCTCTGCCCACCCCTGCCTTCTAGGGCTTTGTAACAATCATGCACCGTTGTCCCACCACCTAGATACTCAAGCACTGCATAGGGGAAACCGAGGCACCCACACAGTACTCAGGGAAACCTTAACAACAGTCCTAGTTCGTCACATCTCTCCCCCCTTTGAGACCGAACTGAGCGGGGTCACTTTAGCCAGTGACCTGGGGAAGTTCGAACCTGGTCACACCAGGCCGTTCCAGTTCCACGTGCTCCCTTAGGTCGGGTGGGCTTGATGGCACCCGCAGGCCGCATGTGGGAAGGTTTATGCGGCCCGTGCCCTTTTCCTATCCCAAAACCCCTGGGGTTCAAGCTGAGATCAGGTCTTTTCCCAGCGCTCCAGTCTGGAGGGCTGTAATTCGGGCTGTCTTGGTTAAGAGCCTCCCTCTTGATCTGGCCCCCTCTCTGACCACGTGTCTGTGTCACCAGCCGCTCGCCATCGGCCCCTTTTCCTGGATGCAGCCACATCGGGGCGAGGTGGTGACTATAGACCATAAAGCGCCACCCAAATAGATCCGGCTGCTGCTTCTTAAGGGCCTGCACCATGGCCAGGCATTCCCTCTCTATGGCCTGACCGTTCTGCCCCCAGGGCAGCAGCTCCTTACTCAGATACCCGATGGGGTGTCTCCCCCGCTTTGCATAGGCCTGCATCAGCACCACGCCCAGCCCTGTGTCTGAGGCTTCGGTGAACACTGTACAGGGCTTGGCCCGGTCTGGGTTTACTCGATTTATCGGCCCCTGGATTAGAGCCTCCTTCAGCGCACAGAGAGCCCTCTGGCCCTGCTCGGTCCAGACTGCCTCGTCTGGCTTCTCCTTCTTACCTAGCTCTGTGATGGGGGCAGCTAGGGAGCTAAAGGGGGGTACAAACCTCTGGTAGTACACCGCCATCCCGCTAAAGGCCTGGACCTGTTCCTTGGTCTGGGGAACAGGCCAATCTCTGATCGCCTCCACCTTGGCCAGCCCTGGGCTGCTGAATGACTGGTTCACCTCTAAAGCCAGCCTGTCCTTGGCCTCTCTCTCCAGGTTCTGGGCTCTTTTCCCAGTTACTCTGAATGGGGGACACCTGATGGGAGGATGGGCTCCCATCTCAGGGGAGAGATCCACCAGGGGGTCTTCCCCCTTCTCCTCCCAATCATCCCTTACCGGTTCTAGGGGTCCCCTTACTCTCCTCCCATACCACAGCTTGAAAGGGAAGCCCCCTGGTGATTCCTGGGGCACTTCCCTGTGCCATCGGTGGGGCAGGTACTTGTCCCAGTCCTGTGGATGCTGATTTATACAAGTCCTCAGCATCAGCCTCACGGTCCCTTGAACTCTCTCCACCAGCCCCTTGGACTGAGGGTGATATGCAGAGGCCCAGGTGGGCCAGACCCCACCTTTCTCCCACACGCCCCGGAGCCGGGCTGAGATGGCCTCGGATCCCTGGTCTGTAAAGACCTCGCTGGGGACCCCCATTCTGCTGAAGATGGTCAGCAGCGCGTCTGCCCCGGTGGAGGACAGAGCCACCACCTCTGGGTAGCAGGTGGCGAAATCCATCACCACCAGGATGCATTTCTTCCCTGACCAGGTTGCCCTGCTGAGGGGGCCCACCCTATTCATAGCCACCTTCTGGAAAGGTTCCTCTCTGATGGGCAGGGACCTCCAGGGATCTTCTCCCTTACCCCGGGCCAGGTACAATAGCCGGTGATGATACTTCTGGGGCCCCACCGGCTGCCTCATGATTCCCCACAGTTCTACTTCCCCTTGGGGAGCCCATTCCCGGCACAGGGATTCCTTCTCCCACAGGGATCTGTCTCTGCAGTCTTCCCCAGGGGGGTTGCAGTGCTGTGGCCAGCAAGTTCCCTCAGCTTCTCCAAGGCGGGATCCCTCTGCAGCTCACTGGCCAGGCCTGGGGTCACCGCCCCACTGAGCCCTGTCCCTGGTGGCTCCCTCCCTGCGGTGGAATCACTTCCCGGCTGCACCTGTGGACCAGGCCAGCCTGGTTGGCAGCCGTCCTGCCCTGCCTGTGTGTCCCCCCACTCAGCTGGGGTCTCCGCTCCCCCCGTGCTCAGCGCTGCCCTGGCTGTCCCTGTGGGGCCAGGCAGCGAGCTCGCTGCTTTGCTCTCTGCATCAGAGATTGCCTGAGCCACCTCTCCATTGTGCAGGGGGGTGGGGAGCATCTCTCTGTCCCACCCCGCCCTAGGGGTCTGGTTACAGGCAGGCAGGTAACCGGGGCCTGGCAGCTCCTCCCCCCCTGCCAGCCAGGTCATTTGCATTTTCACTGACCATTTCCCTCTTAGCCAATTGGTTCCCTGAGTTCAAATTCAAATCCTCGGCCGTTACAGGGCCAGGGCCTGGATCCTGTCCCAAAGATACACAGTCACCCCCCACCAGCACCTCACCGCTGATATCCTGGAGAACCCCAACAACCAGCCAGCCTGACCCCTCCTGGGTCTGCACAGGGATCTGGGCCATAGGCAGGGCGAATGGGTCCGTCCCTGGGACCCTCACCCAGGTCACACAGCCCCTCAGCATCTGGTGGGGGTGCACCACCCGGGGCCTGACCACAGTTCTCTCTGTCCCGGGATCTCGCCACGCCAAGAATGTCTCTCCATTGACCATCACCTTCCGCTCCCACTGGGGGTCCATAGGGCTTGAGTCCAGGGCCAGGAGTGGAAATCCGTCCACCATCCCACCCATCTGGCTGACGGAGTTTGTGGCCTTGGGACCCAGCAAGGGGGTTAGATCCCGGGGCTTTTCCGCAGGGTCTCCCTGGTTCCAATCACCAGCCTGCTCAAAGGCAGTGAGGTGGGCCTCCACATCCCCACCCTCCTTAACCAGGGGCAGCAATTTAGGATCGAGGTTCCCTGCGGAGCTGGCACCCCGGGATCTATCCCCACTTACCCCTGGCCAGTCCCCTATGCCTCTCCGTTCCACCACCGCCAGTTCATGCTGCTGCCGCTTCTCCGGTAGCCCTTTCTCGGGCTCTCGCTGTCTCTCACAGTCCTTTCGCTCTCTCGGACTCAGCTCCAGTCCCATCCGTCTCCGATCCCCTGCTGGGGAACCTGATCGTGAAGACCCCTGTCTGGTTGGGGACCAGACTCTTGGGGATGCCAGGCTACCGCTCCAGCTGCTCCCAGATCCTGCTGTAGCCCCATCGGGGTCAGGAATCTGCTCCTTAGAGTGGTCATCCTCCTCCAGCTGCACAATTAACTGGGCTTTCGTGAGCTTCCCAATGCGTATCCCTCTCTTTTTGCACAGGGTTACAATGCTTCTTTTAAGGAGAAAGCGATATGCCATCACTTCACTGCTCCCAAGTTGCTGTAGATTCGCAGGCCTGTGTGCTCTTAGCTCCCCACGGTTTCCAGGACGAACCCCAAGTGTGCCAGCCCTTCTCCAGGTCACCGCCTCTTTGCCAGGGTCGAGCCGCAGCTCCTCCGCCCCTGGGTCCACTCACGGCACCCCCAGGGGAACCCTGTCACTGCAAAAATCCTTCTCTCTCCCAGGGCCAAGCCGCAGGCTCCTCCGCCCCTGGGACTGCTCACTGCAGCCCCCAGGGGGACCCCATCATTGCACAGTCCTTCTCGCTGGTCACACACTCCCAGGGGTTGAGCGTAGCTCCTCCGCTCCCCGAAACCGCTCCTCTGTGAGCCTTCAGCACGCCTGGACCTCGTTAGCCCCCCTTCGTTCTACTGCTCCCCAGTTACTTACTGCAGGAAGCGCCTTCCACGGGGTGCAGTACATCCCACCGCTGCCACCAGTTGTCACGGAGTGTGGGGGAGTCCGGCCTTGCACCCCTCTTCCCCGGATTCACTGGGAGTCTCAGCCAGCCAGTAGAACAGAAGGTTTATTAGAGATGCCAGGAACACAGTCCAACCAGAGCTTGTCAGTACATCCAGGACCCCTCAGTCGGGTCCTTCCGGGGGCCAGGGAGCTTAGACCCCAGCCCGGGGGCTCCCTGCATTTCACCCCACAGCTCCAAACGGGGGCAGGGAGGCCAGACCCTGTCTGCCTCTCTCCCCTCTTCTCCGGCCAGCTCCAAACTGAAACTCTCCAGCCCCTCCTCCCCCTTTGTCTGCTTCCCGGGCCAGGAGGTCACCTGATCCCTTTGTTCCAACACCTTCAGCTCTCACCTTTGCAGGGGAGGGGCCGGGCCATCTGTTGCTAGGAGACCGAGTGTCGGCCCTTCTCTGTGTCCAGGCCCCTCTGTAACACTCATGCACACTTGTCCCACCACCTAGATACTCAAGCACTGCATAGGGGAAACCGAGGCACCCACACAGCACTCAGGGAAACCTTAACAACAGTCCTAGTTCGTCACACCTACTCACTGTCTCCAGCCCAGTCATGATTTTATAGACCTCTAGCATCTTCCCCCCCACACCCTTCGTCGGCTCTGATCCAAACGGAGCAGTCCCTGGCTCTATTCTCTCCTCACATGGAAGCTGGTCCAGCCCCCTCAGCATTTTTGTTGCCCTTCTATGTACTTTTTGCAATTCTAGTATGATTTTTGGAGAGGAGGCGACCAGACCTGCAGGCCATATTCAAGGTGTGGGTGTCTCGTGGATTTGTATCGTGGCATTGTGCTCTGTTATTTGCTAGCCCTTTTCACATTGGGAGCTTTTTTGCCTGCACTGCACACTGAGCGGATGTTTTCAGAGAACTATCACCGTGACTCCAGGATCTCTTTCTCGTGTGGTAACAGCTAACTTAGACCCACTCCGTGGCAGGTGTAGCTGGATTCTGTTCTCCAATGTCCATCCCTTTGAATTTCATCTGCTGTTTGGTTACCAGTCGCCAGTTCTGGGAGCTCTTGGGAGCTCCTCCCAGTCAGCTTTGCTGGAACTATCTCGAGTCATTTAGTGTTGTCTGCAAACGTTGCCACCTCCCTATTTATGCCTTTTTCAGATCGTTTTGAACGGGGCTGTCCCAGTACAGAGCTGTGGGGGCCCTGCTGTTTCTCTCTCTCTCCAGAAGGGTAGGGACAGATCCTGGGCCTGTCCAGCCGGGTGTGCACTCCCTTGCCCCCCACCCCAGGCCCCCTCGCTAGGTTCTGCCCTTCCTCATCTGCATTTGTACAGCAGCTGCTTCACCCGTTTCCCTGGCACTGGAACCCGGAGTGATCCCTGCCCTTTGCAGCACCCCGGGCCCGGCCTGGCTGCCTCAGCCCTCCTCCCCAGGGCTGGGCTAGGCAGCAGGAGGCTCCCTGGTCCCTGACACCCCCCCCCACACACACACGCGTGGGCCCAGGCAATCCCCTGGCTGCTCCTGGTCACTGGATATTCTCCTGCCGTTAATTCAGCTCTGCTCCCTGCAAACCCCTTGTGGCTCAGCTGACCCCGCTGGGGCCTTGCTGTGCAAAGCTCTGGGCTGAGGAGGCCCAAAAGAAAGGAGCCCCCCCTCCCCCCAGCCTGTCAGGGATCCACAGAACTGTGCCACAGCCCCAGCTTTGGACCGCTGTCCAGGAACCTCCCTTCAGTGAGTCAGCCCCAGCCCCTGGGGTCCCACGCTTCCTCCCAGCGAAGCCTCACTGCCTCCTCCACCCCCCGCCCCCACCCGCCTTCACCCTCTGGCCTAGAAGCTGCAGAATAATCCTGGGGAGGGGGATCCTGGTCACTGGTGGCCCCTTGGGATGGGGGGGGATTTTCTGTAAATATTTTATATTTAGACTGTGTGCCTCAGTTTCCCCACATGCGGCATTGTCCACCTGGTGGGGGGAAGGGCTGTTTACTCTCGGGGGGCGGGGGGGGGGGTAGCGATGCAGGTGGGGGCTGGCGACGGCTGTCTGGGGCCTGGACCCACCATTACTGGAGAGGCCATGAAGCCAATCACTGGGGCGTTGGCTACCTGCCAACCAACGCCCAGGGCTTGGCCCCTGTCGGCGGGAAGCCCCCGGGTTTGATCAGGTGGGGAAGGCAGGGGCCAGGTGGGACGAAGCGGCTGCGGAGGGGGCCCGGGGGGTCACGGCGTGGCTGGGCTCCGGGTAGCCGGGCCGGCCGTGCCCGAGTCATGGTGAGTTAAAGGGGCCCTCGTGCGAGGAACCGTCTTCTCCCTCCGCGCCGGCTCACCCCTGGGGGGGCGGCTGCCCCCCAACACCGGCCGGCTGCCCCCCAACACCGGCCGGCTGCCCTCGGGGGGGTCCAAAGCTGGGGCCGTAGCCCCTGGGCCCGGGAGGGGGAGCGGGGAAAGGGGGTGCGGGGCACAGGGACACGCTGGGCGCCCCGGAAACCCAGGCGGCCGGTCCCCGCCAGGTGCAGCGCGTCCTCCGAGCCGGCAGGGGCCGGTACCGGGGCCGGGCCGCGTCTGGCGGCGGGGCCGGGCGGCGATGGCGGGAGCCGGGTAGCGGGGCCTGGGGCCGAGCGCAGGTAGGGGGCGGGGCGTCACCTGGCCCTGCCCCTCGGGACCCCCCCCCGCGCCCTGTCGTCCCCCCCCCCCCCCGCAGGTGCGGGGAGCCCCGGCAGCCTCCGCGCGCTCCCTCGGCGGGGCAGGTAGGGCGGGGGGGCGCTGAGCGGCGAGTCCGGGGGGCAAGGGGTGAGGGGGGGCAGGCTGGGGGGGGAAGCCGGGTGTGGGGGGGCAGGCTGGGGGGGAAGCCGGGTGAGGGGGGGGCAGGCTGGGGGGGGAAGCCGGTGTGGGGGGGGCAGGCTGGGGGGGGAAGCCGGGTGAGGGGGGGCAGGCTGGGGGGCAGGCTGGGGGGGAAGCCGGGTGTGGGGGGGGCAGGCTGGGGGGGAAGCCGGGTGAGGGGGGGGCAGGCTGGGGGGGGAAGCCGGGTGTGGGGGGGGGCAGGCTGGGGGGGCAGGCTGGGGGGGGAAGCCGGGTGTGGGGGGGGCAGGCTGGGGGGGCAGGCTGGGGGGGGGAAGCCGGGTGGGGGGGGCAGGCTGGGGGGGAAGCCGGGTGTGGGGGGGGCAGGCTGGGGGGGAAGCCGGGTGAGGGGGGGGGCAGGCTGGGGGGGCAGGCTGGGGGGGAAGCCGGGTGTGGGGGGGGCAGGCTGGGGGGGAAGCCGGGTGAGGGGGGGGCAGGCTGGGGGGGGCAAGCCGGGTGAGGGGGGCAGGCTGGGGGGGGAAGCCGGGTGAGGGGGGGGCAGGCTGGGGGGGGAAGCCGGGTGAGGGGGGGGCAGGCTGGGGGGCAGGCTGGGGGGGGAAGCCGGGTGAGGGGGGGGGCAGGCTGGGGGGGGGAAAGCCAGGGTGTGGGGGGGGGGCAGGCTGGGGGGGGAAGCCGGGTGAGGGGGGGGCAGGCTGGGGGGGGGAAGCCGGGTGTGGGGGGGGGCAGGCTGGGGGGCAGGCTGGGGGGGGAAGCCGGGTGTGGGGGGGCAGGCTGGGGGGGGAAGCCATGATGCTGTGCCCCAAGGGGGGGGGCACCACGCTCTGTGCCCCCCACCCGCGGGTGCAGGTTCGCCCCAGGCAGGGCGGCGGGTGGGTCTGTGTCCCTGTGGTCTCTCCACCCTGGCCTGGCGGGCAGGGGCTGCCCCATTGCTGGGGTGAGAGCTGCCACCCCTGGGGGGGCCCGTCTCTGTCCAGCCGTGGGGCAGGTCCCTGTGGCGGGCGGAGCCCCGGCTCAGTGTGTGGGGGGCTCCCCGGGGAGCTGGGCTGGGACGAGGGGTCTGGCCCCACCCGTGCTGGGGCCAGGGCCGGGTCTCTGCAGCCCATCCCCCGGCGGGTGCCCCCTGCACAGGGGGGCCTCTGCAGGGCTGGGGGTGCTCCGCGGCCGTAGCTGGACCCGTCGTCGCCGTGAGCCGCTCCAGCGCCGTGTACACACGCCTGGCCCGCAGCTCTCCTGTGCTGGCGCCAGCCTGCTTCCGCTGACCCAGCCCTGCCGCGGGTGGCCCCCAGGGGGGCAGCACGGAAACGGGCCCTGAGCCGCCCCTGCTGGCTTTGGGGGGCCGCCCCACCCCTCCGCAGGGAGCGCTCGGCTTCCTCATTCTGAGTTCTGCTTTGGCTGGCAGCTGCCTCCCGCCCTGCTTGCGACTGCGGACAAGAATGGAAAGTCCCACTCTCCCTGCCTGGCCTGCGGGGAGGCTGGCAGCCCCTGCCCGCGGCCCCTGCCCGCGGCCGACGGGATCCGGCGGGTCCCTCCGGAGCCGCGAGGAGCTGGTGTAACGCGGTGTCTGTGCGTCTGCAGAGCAGGTACAGCCCCGGCCTGGGGGCGAGCTCCACGCGGGCCCCGAGGGGCCTCCTACTCGGGGGAGAGGGGGCAGGCTGTCCGTGGCCCAGTGGCTAGTTAGTGACAGCTGCGGTGTCCTGGCTCCCGCCCCCTTGCTCTGACTGCTAGACCCCACGCCCCTCCCAGAGCCGGGATAGAACCCAGGAGTCCTGGCCCGTAGCCCCCCCCTTGCTCTGACTGCTAGACCCCACTCTGCTCCTAGAGCCGGGATAGAACCCAGGAGTCCTGGCTCCCAGCCCCCCCTTGCTCTGACTGCTAGACCCCACGCCCCTCCCAGAGCCGGGATAGAACCCAGGAGTCCTGGCCCGTAGCCCCCCCCTTGCTCTGACTGCTAGACCCCACTCTGCTCCTAGAGCCGGGATAGAACCCAGTAGTCCTGGCTCCCAGCCCCCCCCTTGCTCTGACTGCTAGACCCCACGCCCCTCCCAGAGCCAGGATAGAACCCAGGAGGCCTGGCTCCCAGCCTCCCTTGCTCTGACTGCTAGACCCCACGCCCCTCCCAGAGCCAGGATAGAACCCAGGAGTCCTGGCTCCCAGCCCTCCCCTGCTCTGACTGCTAGACCCCGCACCCCTCCAGAGCCAGGATAGAACCCAGGAGTCCTGGCTCCCAGCCCTCCACTGCTCTGACTGCTAGACCCCACGCCCCTCCCAGAGCCAGGATAGAACCCAGGAGTCCTGGCTCCCAGCCTCCCCTTGCTCTGACTGCCCCGCTCCCCTCCCAGAGCCGGGATAGAACCCAGGAGTCCTGGCTCCCAGCCTCCCCTTGCTCTGACTGCTAGACCCCGCTCCCCTCCCAGAGCAAGGAACAGAACCCAAGAGACCGTGGGGTTAAAGGCACCTGCTGTCCCTTGGCCCCTGGGCTCACCTAGCTGTGGGGCCGGGTGTCCCGAAGTGGCAGGTGCCAGGGGAGGCCAGGCACCGGGGAGCGGAGCAGTCTGGAGCAGGGAGGTCTGTGCGTTATTTAGGCAGCGCTGGCAGCAGATCAGAGGTAAATACGTCTGTGCAGCTCCCAGCACAGCAGGAGGCTCCTGCCTCCGGGCTGTCCCCGCGCAGCCCTCTGCCTGTCTGGTGCGTCTGCCCCGGGGCTGCTAGTGCTCCAGGCAGCGTGGGTTAGCCGGCACCTCTCATGCTCGGGCAGGCCTGGCCTTTGCTGTCCCCTGCGTGGGGTCTCCCCCCTGCAGTGGGGTGGGGGGGTACAGGGTTCTGCTAGGGAGGCGGGGGGGCCGAGCGAGGAATGTCAGCAGGGCCCCTGCTTTGGGGCTCAGTGGAAGCCCTAGCTCTGTACTTGAACCAGTACAACCCAGAGTGTAGCGAGTGGGGGGCTCCCCACAGCCCCCCGAGGAGTGTCGAGGTGACCGGCCAGGCTAGCTGGGGGTGGGATGGAGGTTGAGCTGTGGGGGTAGATTTTTGGGGGGGCAGCAGGGGCAGTTTTCTCCCCGGCCCGCGTTGGGTTACAGGAAGCTAAATTAAGAGCCCCTGTCTCTCTCCCTGCCGCAGCACGAGGGATCACATGGGCCGGGGCTAAATATAGCACGGGTGGTAGCTGTCGCTGGGGGGCCAGTGACATGCAGCACTAGGGGCATGGGGCGGTCTCTGGGGGCAGGGTAACACCCCCCTGCTCAGCTGCATGGGCAAGCTGGTTCTGCTCTTCTCGGGGGGGCAGCCGTTTCACCCTCATTTGCCACGTGCCCTAAAACCCAGGAGAGGCTGGGGAGCTGCCCAGGGCTGAGGGGCAGGATCTAGACCAGCAGCAGGGTAACCCTGGCGTGGGCTGGGGGCAGCTGTGCCCCAGAGAGGGAGACGGGGGGCAGGAGCCGCTGGGGAAGTTGGAACAGGTGATGTGCTCCCCACCCTGGAGCTGCGTCTCTTCCCTTGTGCCGTGCCGGGCCCGAGGGCCGCGTTCGTGGCCCTTCTCTGGGGAGCCCCGACATGCCCCCGGCTCCTCTCCGGGTCGCCCTTGGGGTGTATGTGGGGGGTCCCCTTTGGGCCCTATGCCTCCCTCGCCATGGTAACCCGGCTGCAGGAGCTGGGTTGGTTTAGCTTTTCGGCTGTGCCGTGTCGGGGGCTGCCCAGTCTGCCAGCTGTGGGCCTGCCCCCCGACAGGAACTGCAGCCGCGGTGCCAGGGCGCCCCTGTTACTGGGGAGAGAATGAAGGATTGTGTGGAGGGATCTGGCTCCCACTGGCCTGGCGTGAGCCTTCTGGGGGCATGCGGAGCAGCTGGGAGACCCAGCTGGTCGGGGGCTCCCAGGAATCGCCAGAGCCAATCTGGCCAGGGGCCCAGCCAGGTTTTCAACCCCCGGGGGCTGCCACCGGCTGCCACATAGATGGGACAGGAGTCCCTGGTTTGGGGTGCCCTGCCTCGGAAGGGTGTTTTCCCCTGAGCAGGCCTCGAACCCTCAGAAACTGCTCTCCGCTGAGTGCCCTCCACCTAGGGAGACTTTCCTGAGCCCTGCCCGGCTCGGGGCCTCGCTGGGACCTGGTGGTAGGAGGTTCCGCTGGCTGCTGGTGTGGTGTGAAATTGGGCTCCCTCTCCGGGCTGTGCGTTCCCGTGTCGCTCCGGGAGCGGGAGGCAATGGGCGCGTCGTCTCCGCAGAGGCTCCTGTCTCTGGATGTCCTGCCCATTCCCAGACGGGACCAGCGTTGGGTGCCGTGTCCAGGGGTGGCGCCCCATCGATTTGGAACGCAGCGTGACCCGGGCTTCTCGGTTCCCCTCCCTCTACCTCCGTGACCCCCCATCACGCCCCCCGCCCGGTCCTGCACCTGCATTGGCCGTGACTAGCCCCGTTCGCCCTGTGCTGTCAGCAGAAACGTGCCCTGGCGCCTTCAGCCTCTTCCTTCCCCTTTCAGGTCCTCCCTGGGAACATCCTTCCTGCCTCAGAGGGTCTGGGACTTTCTCCCTGCCGGGGGGTGCGCAGGGGGTGTCGGTCACTTGGGGGCCCAGCAGCTGGCCGGGGGCGGGGGCGCTTGATTGGGACGCGCGCATCAGGAGAGGGGGGAAGGGAGGCTGGGGCTGCCCCCAGGCCCTGGGCAGAGCCCTGTCTGGAGTCCTGGAAGCCCTTGGCAGTGTCTGGGGAACCAGGGGTGCTGTGGGGATCCTGGGGCAGGAGGGATCACCCCCCACAAACCTCAGGGCTCCCCCTGATTTCCCAGCGGCTGACTTGATGTCAGAGCCAGCCTGGGCCTCAGCCGGAAACAGGAAGCTGCCTCCCTTCCTCCGGCACTTTCGCTCTGTCAGCTCAGCCTGGCAGGCTCAGTGGGTCGCGCCCCACAGGTACCCTGGGTTCTCGCTGACTCTGCGCCTAAATCAGTCCAGCTTGGCCCTGGGGGCAGCTCCTTCCCAGCCCCTCCCTGCCCCATATCCCCCCCCAAACAGCCCCCTCTTCTGCCTTCCCTCCCACTTCCTGCCCCATATCCCCCCCAAACAACCCCCTCTTCTGCTTCCCTCCCCCTCCCTGCCCCATATCCCCCCCAAACAGCCCCTCTTCTGCTTTCCCTCCCGCTTCCTGCCCCATATCCCCCCAAACAACCCCCTCTTCTGCCTTTCCTCCCCCTCCCTGCCCCATATCCCCCCAAACAGCCCCTCTTCTGCCTTCCCTCCCCCAAACAGCCCACCCCACCCCCTTCCTGCCCCATAGCCCCCAAACAGCCCTGCCCCCATGCTCCCTGTGACGTCCCCCAGTGCTCCCACTTCTTCCTCCCATTGGCTGCTGGTGGCCTTCTTTCCATGATATCACAGTACAGAGTGTTCTGTCCTGGATGCTGCAGCTCCCATTGGCCACGCTGGGCCCAGCCTCTGTGAGGTCACCTTGTGGGGCTATTGTGTGGGCCGGTCCCTGGGATCCGGGGGGGCGTCCCATCCCCCCCCGGCCTCCACCCCCCTCCCCCGTGGCACCATTCCCCCCCCCCCCCGCCTCCGCCCCCTCCCCCGTGGCCCCACCCCTGTGGTGGTCCCTCACCCCACAGTCTGCCATTCTGGCCCTGTCATCCTCCCCGGTGACGCCCCCCTGCTCCCTCCCCAGATGCCCGTGAGCCCCGCCGCCATGGCGGAGGAGAAGCCGCCGCAGCTGGTGGACTATTTCGTGGTGGCCGGCCTTGACCCACTCCTCCAAGGCCTTGGAAGAGGAGAGCCAGCAGCCCCGGCCGGCCCGGCCCAGCGAGCCCATCACCGACGTGGCCGTGGTCATCCGCACGCAGGGCGAGGAGGTGCCCCAGGGCTTCACCTGCATCGAGAGCAGCACCTCCGGCCACCCTGTGGACCTGAACGCCGGCCTCCTCAACAGCCCCCCAGATGTACATCTGCTACAAGCGGGGCCGCGGCAAGCCGCCCCTCATCGAGCTGGGGTGGGCATCGGGGCCGCGCCTCCCTGGGGCTGGGCCGGGCTCCTCCCTCCCCTGGGCTGGACCTCTGCCCTCCCGCTTTCCAGGGCTCCTCCCCCTGGGCTGGACCCCTCGCCTCCCCCTCTCCAGGGCTCCTCCCCCTGGGCTGGACCTCTGCCCTCCCCCTCCCCAGGGCTCCTCTCCCTCCCCCTGGCCTGGACCTCTGCCCTCCTCCCTCCTGCTGAGCTGGGCCCTTCCCTTTCCCCTCCCCAGGGCTCCTCTCCCTCCCCCTGGCCTGGACCTCTGCCCTCCTCCCTCCTGCTGAGCTGGGCCCTTCCCTTTCCCCTCCCCAGGGCTCCTCTCCCTCCCCCTGGGCTGGACCTCTGCCCTCCCCCTCTCCAGGGCTCCTCTCCTCCCCCTGGCCTGGACCTCTGCCCTCCCCCTCCCCAGGGCTCCTCTCCCTCCCCCTGGGCTGGACCTCTGCCCTCCCCCTCTCCAGGGCTCCTCCTGCTCCCCCCCCCCACCTCTGCCCTACCCGCTCTCCAGGGCTCCTCCCCCTCCCCCTGGACTGGACCCCTCCACTCCTCCTTCCTGCTGGGCTGGGCCCTTCTCTTTCCCCTCCCCAGGGCTCCTCCCCCTCTCCAGGGCTGGGCTGGACCCCTCCCCTGGGCTGGGCAAGCCGCTCTGGGTGTGGGGTGTCTCTCCCCCCGCCCCGCAGCGGTGCCTGCTTAGCCCCTGCCGCCCCCCCCCCCCCACAGGGTGCACTGTGAGGGGAAGGACCGCCTGAAGCCGGGCTACGAGATCATCCGCACGACGCCCTACAGCCGCTCTGCCAACCTCAGCTCAGGCGCCGCCGGCCACCAGCGCACCTTCCTCACCTATCGCCGGGCCGCCGAGTCCCAAGGCCACAACACCCTGGGCATCACCGACATCTGCCTGGTCGTGCCCAGCAAGGGGGAGAACACGCCTCACACCTTCTGCCGGGTGGACAGGAGCCTCACCGCTGGCATGGTGGGTCCTGGCGGCCCCCTGGCTCTGGGCAGGGTGGGAGGGCAGAGCTGTGCTAGGTTCCTCGGGCTGGTGCCGGCTGTCCCTCCCGGGAGGAAGAGGGGCGGGTCCCTCTGCCCTGTGCCGCGGCCCCACTGACCCTGCTCTGCTCTCTCCTCGCAGTGGGGCCCGGCCGTGTTCCTGTGCTACAAGATGGCCATGTCCAAAGCCAACACCCTGGTCTACGAAGCAGGTAGAGCCCCCGCTGGCCCCCCAGCCTGGGGGAGGGGGAGACCTGGCCCCCGCTGTGCCCTGAGCCTGGGGGGAGGGGAGACCTGGCCCCCGCTGGCCCCCCAGCCTGGGGGGAGGGGAGACCTGGCCCCCTGCTGCGCCCCGAGCCTGGAGGGGAGGGGAGACCTGGCCCCCACTGCGCCCTGAGCCTGGGGAGGAGGGGAGACCTGGCCCCCGCCAGCGACATGTAGTGAGGAGCTGATGGCACCAGGTACGGGGTGGGCAGAAGCTGTGGCGGCCCCACTCCCAGCACTGCTGGTGCCTGGCATTCCTGCCCCCTGCCATCCCAGCCCTGGGCTCCCCCCCCAGCTCTGCCGGTGCCCCTCACTCCCGACCCACAGCCCCTGCTAGCCCAGACCCCCCGCCGCTCCTCCTAGCGCTCTGCCCGACGTGTGTCTCTCTCCAGGTCTCTTGAGCCGCTACCCCGAGCAGGACAGTGAGTCGTTCCCGCTGCCCGACTCGGTGCCCATCTCTGCTGCCCATGGGGGCCACCATCGAGAGCTGGCCCGTCAACACCAAGTACCAGCTGCCCGTCTTCTCCACCTTCGTGCTGACTGGGGCTTCGGGGGACAAGGTAGGAGGGTCTGGAGAGGGAGGGTGGTACTAAGGGAGGGGGCCTGGGCCATCCCGGTGGGGTGGGGTCTCTGGGGACCTGGAACGGGGTGAACAGCCCAGAATCGGGGAGTCCTGCCTGGCTCCAGGCGGAAGCTGCAGGCTCATTGTGTGGAGGTGCCCCTGCTGGCAGGTGAGCGAAGGTGCTACTTATCCCGCCCTGATCTCCCCTCCTCCCCCCATGGCCCGGGCCCCCCCGCCCCGTCTCCTGCCCCCATGGCCTGGACCCCCCTGCCCCGTTGTCCCCTCCCCAGTTGTCTCCTTCCCCATGACCGGGCCCCCTGCTCCCTTGTTTCCCACCCCCCCAGTGGCGCTGGAACATTTTTTACAGTGGGGGTGCTGAAAGCCAGTGGTGCTCACCCCCCCCTTACTCCTGTCCATGCCCCCCCACCCCCCAGATCTGGGGCCGGGAGTGGGGCCGTGGCTCTGGGGCGGGCCGGGAACACGGACAGAGGTAAGGGGCCACAGCTGGGACCCCGCGTGCGGGGCCGGAAGGGGAGCCCCTGGTGGGACCCCGCGTGCAGACGGCAGGGCCAGGGGCAGAGCCCCGGGTGGCGGGCGGGACCCCGCACCAAACCGGGGCTGCTGCAGCCCCCCAGTGACCGGCCCCCCCGCCAGGTGTACGGCGCTGCCATCCAGTTCTACGAGGCCTACCCGCGGGAGCGGCTGTCGGAGAAGCAGAGCCTGCGGCTGGGCCTGCTCAGCGTGGTCGACCGGCGCCCCATTGCCAGCAAGTCGGTGCAGACTCGCCGCAGCATCTGCGTCCTGTCGCACTGGCCCCTCTTCGACGTCTTCCGCAAGTTCCTCATGTTCATCTACCGCTGCTCCATCTCGGGGCCCCACGTGCTGCCCCTGGAGACGTGAGCGCGGGGGGCCGGGGACGAGGGGGGGGCCGGGGCCATGGTGGGGGCTGGGGGTGAGGGGGGGCTGGGGCCATGGGGGGGCCGGGGGTGAGGGGGGGCTGGGGCCATGGGGGGGGCTGGGGGCTATGGGGGGGCTGGGGCCATGGAAGGCTGTGGCCATGGGGGGGGCCAGGGGCGAGGGGGGGGCTGGGCCATGGGAGGCTGGGGCCATGGGGGTGGGGGCCGGGGGCGAGGGGGGGCCGGGGCCATGGGGGGGCTGGGGCCATGGGGGAGGGCCAGGGGCGAGGGGGGGGGGCTGGGGCCATGGGGGAGGGCTGGGGAGGTGCCCTGGGGGGGCAAGGGGGAGGCTGGGGCCATGGGGGGGGCTGGGGAGGTGCCCTGGGGGCTGGCGACCCCAGAGTGGAGCTGTAGGGATGGGATGGGATGGGGGGGTAGGAGGAAAGTGTCCCCGTCCCCACCCCGCAGTGAGAGGGGCTGGGGTGCTGACGGGCTCGTCTCCCCCCCAGGCACATCTCCCACTTCATGCACAACGTCCCCTTCCCTTCTCCGCAGCGGACCGCGCATCCTGGTGCAGGTGAGTGGCCCCCGCCCGTCAGCCCTGCCCCCCCCCGCCCACGCAGACGCTCTTCTGCTGGGGCTGCCAGCCCGGCCCCCTAACCCCCTACCCCACGCAGACGCTGTTCTGCTGGGGCTGCCAGCCCGGCCCCCTAACCCCCTACCCCACGCAGACGCTCTTCTGCTGGGGCTGCCAGCCCGGCCCCCTGACCCTGGCCCTGCTTTTCTCCATGCTGGCCACATTTGGCCTTCAGCTGATGTTCTGGGTCAGTGATTCCCAGCCATGGCTATGAAAGCCCGAAGCTCCTGTGAGCGCCTCCCGCAATCCTGCCCCTGGGCTGCCCCCTGCCCTGCCATACACTCTCACCCATCCCTTCCCCCTGGGCTGGCCCCCCGCTCCCCCCCATTCCTGCCCTCAGATTTCCCCGGCCCTCGCACCCTTCCCTGCCCCGGGGCTGCCCCCTGCCCGCCCGGGGGGGGGGGGGGGGAGTTGACCGCGCCGTCAATCTTGTCTCTCCCCAGATGTCTCCCTACGATAACCTGCTGCTGTGCCAGCCCGTAGCCTCCCCGCTGCCGCTCAGGTACAGCCCCGGGGGCCGGTTGGGGCAGCCTGGGGGGGTGCTCGTGCCCTGGGGGGAGGATCGGGGGCTCATGGTCCCTTGGTGATTTGGGGGGGACGGGCAGTGCCCCCTCTGGCCGTGGCCGCGTTGCGGGGGGGAGGGAGGGGGTTCTGCGCTGTCTGGATGCTGCATCCTCTCCCCACCCCGCCCCCACAGCGGCGCCAGCTTCCTGACCCTGCTGCAGAACCTGGGCCCGGAGAACGCCGTCACGCTGCTGCTGGCCGTGCTGACCGAGCAGAAGCTGCTGATCCACTCACTGCGCCCCGACGTGCTGACCAGCGTGAGCGAGGCGCTCGTCTCCGTGAGTCCGGCCCCTGGGTGGGGGAGGGCCGTGGGGCCCCCCCCCCCGGGCTCGCTGACGCCGGTCTCCCTGCCCTGCCCCCAGGTGATCTTCCCGCTGCGCTGGCAGTGCCCCTACATCCCGCTGTGCCCGCTGACGCTGGCGGACGTGCTGTGCGCCCCCGTTCCCTTCATCGTCGGCATCCACTCCAGCTACTTCGACCTGCACGACCCCCCCCGCGACGTCATTTGTGTCGACCTCGACACCAACACCATCTTCCTGTGAGTTACCTGGGCCTGGCCCCTCCCCAGCCGCCGCGCCGGGCGCCCATATTCCTGGGCGGGACCCCGGTGTCCTGGCTACGTTCCCGCCGGGCCCTCGTCCGGCCCTCCCCTAAGGCATCCGCCCTCGCCCCAGCCCAGCTGCACTGGGCCGGGGAGGGCGAGCGGGAGGTCGGGGCGGCCCCGCCGGAGGCCGTGCCGGGGAGGAAGGGGCGGGCGGGAGGCCGGGGCGGCCCCGCCGGAGGCGCTGCCGGGGAGGGAGGGCGGGCGGGAGGCCGGGGCGGCCCCGCCGGAGGCGCTGCTGGGGAGGGGAGGGCGGGCGGGCGGGGAGGCGGGGCGGCCCCGCCGGAGGCGCTGCTGGGGAGGGAGGGCGGGGCGGGCGGGAGGCCGGGGCGGCCCCGCCGGAGGCGCTGCCGGGGAGGGAGGGCGGGCGGGCGGGAGGCCGGGGGCGGCCCCGCTGGAGGCGCTGCCAGGGAGGGAGGGTGAGCGGGAGGCCGGGGGCGGCCCCGCCGGAGGCGCTGCCGGGGAGGGAGGGTGAGCGGGAGGCCGGGGCGGCCCCGCCGGAGGCGCTGCCAGGGAGGGAGGCGAGCGGGAGGCCGGGCCGGCCCCGCGGAGGCGCTGCCGGGGAGGGCGGGCGGGAGGGCCGGGCCGGCCCGCCGGAGGCGCTGCCGGGGAGGGCGGGCGGGAGGCCGGGCCGGCCCCAGCCGGAGGCGCTGCCGGGGAGGGGCGGGGCGGGAGGTCGGGCTGGCCCCGCCGGAGGCGCTGCCGGGGAGGGAGGGCGGGCGGGCGGGAGGCCGGGGACGGCCCCGCCGGAGGCGCTGCTGGGGAGGGAGGGCGGGCCAGGAGGCCGGGGCGGCCCCGCCGGAGGCGCTGCCGGGGAGGGAGGCGAGCGGGAGGCCGGGCCGGCCCCGCCGGAGGCCCCCGCCGGGGAGGGCGGGCTGGGCGGGAGGCCGGGGGGCGGCCCCGCCGGAGGCGCTGCTGGGGAGGGAGGGCGGGCGGGAGGCCGGGGCGGCCCCGCCGGAGGCGCTGCCGGGGAGGGCGGGCCGGGCGGGAGGCCGGGGCGGCCCCCGCCGGAGGCGCTGCCGGGGAGGGCGGGCGGGCGGGAGGGCCGGGGCGGCCCCGCCGGGGGCGCTGCCGGGGAGGAGGGCGGGCGGGAGGCCGGGGAGGCCCCGCCGGAGGCGCTGCTGGGGAGGGAGGGCGAGCGGGAGGCCGGGGCGGCCCCGCCGGAGGCGCTGCCGGGGAGGGCGGGCGGGCGGGAGGCCGGGCCGGCCCCGCCGGAGGGCGCTGCCGGGGAGGGCGGGCGGGCGGAGGCCGGGGCGGCCCGCCGGAGGCGCTGCCGGGGAGGGCGGGCGGGAGGCCGGGGCGGCCCCGCCGGAGGCGCTGCCGGGGAGGGCGGGCGGGAGGCCGGGGCGGCCCCGCCGGAGGCGCTGCCGGGGAGGGCGGGCGGGAGGCCGGGCCGGCCCCGCCGGAGGCGCTGCCGGGGAGGGAGGGCGGGCGGGCGGGAGGCCGGGCCGGCCCCGCCGGAGGCGCTGCCGGGGAGGGAGGGCGGGCGGGGCGGAGAGGCCGGGCCGGCCCCGCCGGAGGCGCTGCGGGGAGGGAGGGAGGGCGGGCGGGCGGGGCGGCCCCGCCGGGGGCGCTGCCGGGGAGGGGAGGGCGGGCGGGCGGGAGGCCGGGGCGGCCCCGCCGGAGGCGCTGCCGGGGGAGGGGAGGGGTGAGCGGGAGGCCGGGGCCGGCCCCGCCGGAGGCGCTGCCGGGGAGGGAGGCGAGCGGGAGGCCGGGGGCGGCCCCGCCGGAGGCGCTGCCGGGGAGGGAGGCGAGCGGGAGGCCGGGCCGGCCCCGCCGGAGGCGCTGCCGGGGGAAGGGCGGGCGGGCGGGAGGCCAGGGCGGCCCCGCTGGAGGCGCTGCCGGGGAGGGTGGGCGGGCGGGAGGCTGGGGCGGCCCCGCCGGAGGCGCTGCCGGGGAGGGCGGGGCGGGAGGCCGGGGCGGCCCCGCCGGAGGCGCTGCCGGGGAGGGCGGGCGGGGAGGCCGGGCCGGCCCCCGCCGGAGGCGCTGCCGGGGAGGGAGGGCGGGCGGGCGGGAGGCCGGGCCGGCCCCGCCGGAGGCGCTGCCGGGGAGGAGGGCGGGGGCGGGCGGGAGGCCGGGGCGGCCCCGCCGGAGGTGCTGCCGGGGAGGGCGGGCGGGCGGGAGGCTGGGGCGGCCCCGCCGGAGGCGCTGCCGGGGAGGGCGGGCGGGAGGCCGGGGCGGCCCCGCCGGAGGCGCTGCCGGGGAGGGAGGGCGGGCGGGAGGCCGGGGAGGCCCCGCCGGAGGCGCTGCCGGGGAGGGAGGGCGGGCAGGAGGCCGGGGCGGCCCCGCCGGAGGCGCTGCCGGGGAGGGAGGCGAGCGGGAGGCCGGTCCGGCCCCGCCGGAGGCGCTGCCGGGGAGGGCGGGCGGGGCGGGAGGCGGGGCGGCCCCACCGGAGGCGCTGCCGGGGAGGGAGGGCGGGCGGGAGGCCGGGGCGGCCCCGCCGGAGGCGCTGCCGGGGAGGGCGGGCGGGGAGGCCGGGCCGGCCCCGCCGGAGGCGCTGCCGGGGAGGGAGGGAGGGCGGGCGGGCGGGGCGGCCCCGCCGGGGGCGCTGCCGGGGAGGGAGGGCGGGCGGGCGGGAGGCCGGGGCGGCCCCGCCGGAGGCGCTGCCGGGGAGGGGAGGGTGAGCGGGAGGCCGGGGGCGGCCCCGCCGGAGGCGCTGCCGGGGAGGAGGCGAGCGGGAGGCCGGGGGCGGCCCCGCCGGAGGCGCTGCCGGGGAGGGAGGCGAGCGGGAGGCCGGGCCGGCCCCGCCGGAGGCGCTGCCGGGGAGGGCGGGCGGGCGGGAGGCCAGGGCCGGCCCCGCTGGAGGCGCTGCCGGGGAGGGTGGGCGGGCGGGGAGGCTGGGGCGGCCCCCGCGGAGGCGCTGCCGGGGAGGGGCGGGCGGGAGGCCGGGGCGGCCCCGCCGGAGGCGCTGCCGGGGAGGGAGGGCGGGCGGGAGGCCGGGGAGGCCCCGCCCGAGGGCGCTTGCCGGGGAGGGAGGGCGAGCGGGAGGCCGGGGCGGCCCCGCCGGAGGCGCTGCCGGGGAGGGAGGGCGGGCGGGAGGCCGGGGCGGCCCCGCCGGAGGTGCTGCCGGGGAGGGCGGGCGGGCGGGAGGCTGGGGCGGCCCCGCCGGAGGCGCTGCCGGGGAGGGCGGGGCGGGCTGGGCGGGAGGCCGGGGCGGGCCCCCGCCGGGGGGCGCTGCCGGGGAGGGAGGGTGGGCGGGAGGCCGGGGCGGCCCCGCCGGAGGCGCTGCCGGGAGGGCGGGCGGGCGGGGTGGGAGGCCGGGGCGGCCCCGCCGGGGGGCGCTGCGGGGAGGGCGGGCGGGCGGGAGGCCGGGGCGGCCCCGCCGTGGGGCGCTGCCGGGGAGGGAGGGCGGTGCGGGCGGGAGGCCGGGGGCGGCCCCGCGGAGGCGCTGCCGGGGAGGGAGGGTGAGCGGGAGGCCGGGGGCGGCCCCGCCGGAGGCGCTGCCGGGGAGGGAGGCGAGCGGGAGGCCGGGCCGGCCCCGCCGGAGGCGCTGCCGGGGAGGGCGGGCGGGCGGGAGGCCGGGGCGGCCCCGCCGGAGGTGCTGCCGGGGAGGGCGGGCGGGCGGGAGGCTGGGGCGGCCCCGCCGGAGGCGCTGCCGGGGAGGGCGGGCGGGAGGCCGGGGCGGCCCCGCCGGAGGCACTGCCGGGGAGGGAGGGCGGGCGGGAGGCCGGGGAGGCCCCGCCCGAGGCGCTGCCGGGGAGGGAGGGCGAGCGGGAGGCCGGGGCGGCCCCGCCGGAGGCGCTGCCGGGGGAGGGAGGGCGGGCAGGAGGCCGGGGCGGCCCCGCCGGGAGTGAGGTGAGGTGCTGCGGGGAGGGCGGGCGGGCGGGAGGCTGGGGCGGCCCCGCCCGGAGGCGCTGCCGGGGAGGGCGGGCGGGCGGGAGGCCGGGGCGGCCCCGCCGGGGGCGCTGACCGGGGAGGGAGGGTGGGCGGGAGGCCGGGGCGGCCCCGCCGGAGGCGCTGCCGGGGAGGGGTGGGTGGGCGGGAGGCCGGGGCGGCCCCGCCGGGGGCGCTGCCGGGGAGGGAGGGCGGGCGGGAGGCTGGGGAGGCCCCGCCGGAGGCGCTGCTGGGGAGGGAGGGCGAGCGGGAGGCCGGGGCGGCCCCGCCGGAGGCGCTGCCGGGGAGGGCAGCCCGGCTTTGTGCTCGTCTCTGTCTCCCCTGGCAGGAGCGAGGAGAGGAAGCTGCTGTCGCCCCGCTCGCTGCCCCGCCGGCCCTACAAGGTGCTGCTGGCCGCGCTGCAGGCCCACTTCCAGCAGCTGGACGAGAGTGAGTGGGGCGCTGGGGCGGGCGGGGGGGCCCAGCGGGGAGCCCGGGGGGGCCGTGCTGACCCCGCCGCTCCCCCCCAGTGTACAACAAGCCGGTGGAGGAGGCGTCGCTGGAGTTCCTGCTCACCGACTACGACCTGGTGTACGGGCGGCGCAAGCAGCTGGAGCTGGAGATCCAGGCCGCCTTCCTGCGCTTCATGGCCTGCGTGCTGAAGGGATACCGCTCCTTCCTGCTGCCCATCACCCGGGCGCCCTGCGGACACCACCCACGACTGCAGCAGCCTCTTCTTCCTGCAGGGTGAGGGGGGCAGGGACA
>CM065795.1:17396395-17505657 GCA_033296515.1 Macrochelys suwanniensis | reverse complement strand
TCACCCCTCGCGGGCCCCATCCCAAGGAGCTGGGGGGCCTGGACCCGGCCACTCCTGTGACTGAACCGGGCGGGAGCTGAGCCGGCTCCTGGACCAGGGCTAGTGTCGGGGGCGGGGGGGGGCAGACCCAGGCGGCCCTGTCGGGGGCAGGGAGCTCCCAGCTGGGGGGTGTTCTGGGGGACGTGCCGGCCCCCCCCTCAGCCACTCCCCTCCCCAGGTGCAGGTGGATCTGGAGAAGGCCGAGGACACGCCCCTGATGGAGCTGGACGACTCGCATGGCAGCGAGCACACAGTCTTTATCATGCCCCCCGAGGAGCCCCTGGGCCCCGACGGCACCGAGCTGCCCGCGCTGTACTGGTGAGACCCCCACCCCCCCAGCTCCCCGCCCCCCCCAGCTCCCCGCCCCCCCTGACGCCCCCTCTCCTCCCCCACAGCTACGACAGCTTCCCCATGCTGCGGGTCGAGCTCTTCGAGCGCCCCCCACGACCAGCTGGCGGCTCCGCTGTGCCAGCCCAAGAGCAGCGCCCCCAGCAGCCCTGCGCCGCGAAGGACCAAGCAGGTGAGGGCCCAGGCTCACTCGTGCAGCGAGTGGGCTGGGCTCAGCCCTTCCTGCAGGGAGCAGCCCCTGGGTTGGGTGTGTGTGGCTGTCCTGGGCGGAGCTCGCAGGGTGCCATGGTGTGGGAGTGGCCCGTCCTGGGCGGAGCTGGGGGGGTGCCAGGGTGTGGGAATGGCCCGTCCTGGGCGGAGCTGGGGGGTGCCAGTCCCTGGGGTGTGGGGGTGGCCTGACCTGGGCGGAGCTGGGGGGGTGCCAGGGTGTGGGAGTGGCCTGTTCTGGGCGGAGCTGGGGGGTGCCAGTCCCTAGGGTGTGGGGGCGGCCCGACCTGGGCGGAGCTGGGGGGGTGCCAGGGTGTGGGAGCGGCCCGTCCTGGGCGGAGCTGGGGGTGCCAGGGTGTGAGAGCGGCCCGTCCTGGGCGGAGCTGGGGGGGGTGCCAGGGTGTGGGAGCGGCCCGTCCTGGGCGGAGCTGGGGGGTGCCGGGGTGTGGGAGCGGCCCATCCTGGGCGGAGCTGGGGGGTGCCGGGGGTGTGGGAGCGGCCCGTCCTGGGCGGAGCTGGGGGATGCCGGGGTGTGGGAGCGTCCCGTTCTGGGTGGAGCTGGGGGGGTGCCGGGGGTGTGGGAGCGGCCCGTCCTGGGTGGAGCTGGCCCCCCCTGAACCGGCTGTCCCCCCCCAGGAGATGAAGGTGGCGCAACGGGTGGCACAGAAGTACTCGTCCATGCCCGACATGTGGGCCCGGTGTCTCCTGGGGCACTGCTACGGGCTGTGGTTTATCTACCTGCCCACCTACGTGCGGGCCGCCCCCTCCAAGGTGCGGGCGCTGCAGACGGCCTACGAGGTGCTGAAGCAGATGGAGAGCAGGAAGGTGGTGCTGCCGGACGAGGTGCGAACTGCCCCCCCCCCCCGCCCCCCATGCTCCCATGGCCCCTTCCCTGGCACCGCCCCCCTGGGGCCGGGTGTGCCTCTAGCACCAGCCCCCGCGCCCTGTCCGCGGCCCCCTGGGTTCCCCCGCCCCCCTCACGGTGCCCTGTGCTTCCTGCCCCCCCCCAGGTGTGCTACCGCAGCCTCATGCAGCTGTGCGGGCAGTATGGCGAGCCGGTGCTCTCCGTCCGCGTCCTGCTCGAGATGAAACGGGCCGGCATCGTGCCCAACACCGTCACCTACGGGCTACTACAACAAGGTATCGGCCTGGGGCGGGCGCTGGGGCGGGGGCCGGGGCCAGGAGCTCCCTATGGCCATGCTCCACCCTGGGGGGGGTGCTGCTGGGAGGGACATGGGGGAACCCCGTCTCCCCGGTAACCATGGCCCCGGGGGGCTCGTTCTCTTGCAGGCCGTGCTGGAGAGCAAGTGGCCCTCGGGCACCCAGGGCGGGCGGCTGCGCTGGGCCAAGCT
Organism: Macrochelys suwanniensis; assembly: GCA_033296515.1. NCBI lineage: Eukaryota > Metazoa > Chordata > Testudines > Chelydridae > Macrochelys > Macrochelys suwanniensis. The sequence continues at coordinate 17,503,711 of CM065795.1, read as the reverse complement.
GCGCAACGTGGTGCTGGGCACGGCCCAGTTCCGGCAGCCCCTGCGGCAGCGGCAGCTGGAGAGCCAGGCCCACGGCGGCGGCGCCCTGCCAGGTGTGTGGGGGCGCGAGGGGCGGGGCCGGCCGTTCCCGTGGGGCGGGGGTAGGGGGGCCAGCAGCCCATGTTCTCTCTCCCCCCCCCCAGGCGGTGCCGAGGACCAGGCCGCCCGGCCCCCGCCCCAGCCTCCAGCGCCAGACCACGTGGGCCGGGCGCAGCCTGCGCGAGCCCTCGCCCGGCCACCAGCTGGCGAAGAGCAGCAGCGGCACCTTCCCCCGCAGCCAAAGCGCCGCCGTGGAGGCCGGCGTGGCCCAGAGTGAGTCCCAGCCTGCTCAGGGGTCACCGGGCTTGGGGGACGTGTGAGGCCCCCCCCTAACTCTTTCCCCTGCCCCCCAGTGATCAAGGCCCTGGGGGTGCTGGAGCCCGGCAGCGACTCGTTAGTGGCCCTCCCCCCGGGCCTGCGCCAGCTGCTGGACGGGCCCGGCAGCTCGGAGGACGGGAGCCTGTCGGACGTCAGCTTCCAGACGGACGAGAGCGACCGGCCGGGCCTGGACAGCGCCGAGGGGCAGCCGGGCGCCCGGGGCGCCAAGCCGGGCCGGCGGGGACCAGAACCACAACAGCCTGGCGGGGACGCCGCACCTGGGGCTGGCCGCGAAGCTGCAGCAGCTGCTGTCCCCGGCCAAGCGCCCTCCTTGCGCCACACCGCCAGCGTGGAGCAATCCAGCGCCCGGTGGGGCGCCAGCTCCCTGCGCCGGGCCTCGGAGCAGGCAGAGCCCCCGCCCCGCGAGAGCCAGCTGCACCCCCACGAGCGCCCCGACTCCACCGCCTCTGAGGTAGGGGCTGGGACGCGCCCCACACTGCTCCTGGGGCAGGGCATTGCTGCTGGGCTGGGACGCGCCCCACACTGCTCCTGGGGGAGTCCCCCACTGCTGCTAGGCTGGGCTGTGCCCCCCCACTACTGCTGGGAGCCCCCCACTGCTGCTGGGCTGGGCTGCGCCCCTCCACTGCTGCTGGGCTGGGACACGCTCCCCACTGCTCCTGGCGGGGGGGTGGGCATTGCACCTGGGCTGGGATGTGCCCCACACTGCTCCCAGGGAGCCCCCATTGCTGCTGGGCTGGTGTAGGACTGGGGGGACCCCCCTGCACGCGCTGCTCCGGGGCTGGGGTCTCAGCTGGCGCTGGGGGGCGTTGCACTCCTGGAACTGATGCCTCCACGTGAGCTGCCGGGCCGGGGAGCTTGGTTTGGGCGGGAGCTGGGGGCGTCCCCTGGGGCTCACGTCTCCTCTCCCCCCAGAGCTCCGTCTCCCTGGGCAGCGAGTTCGACCTGTCGGACACGTCCCTCGGCAGCTTTAGCCTCCGCAAGTCATCGGAACCCGCTCCCCGAGGCCTCGGCCGGGCCGGAGCTGCCCCCTGTAGAGGTGAGCCCCACCCCGCCCCCCGGCAACCTGCCCTAGGCCTGAGCCAGGCCAGGGCTGCCCCCCAGAGAGATGAGCCTGAGGCCCAGGGGTGGCTCTACCAATTTGGCTGCCCCAAGCAGCTGCCGCCCCTTCCTGGATGCCGCCCCAAGCACTAGCTTGGAAAGTTGGTGCCTGGAGCCAGCCCTGCTGAGGCCGGGCCTGCTCGGTGGAAGTCCTGGATCCACGGGGGCGTACATGGAGCGGCATCCCAGCCGGGGGGCGGTGAGGGGCTCTGACAGTGACCCGCCCTGTGATCCGGGAGAGGGGGGGCAGCGACCATGGGGGCTGAGCTGAGTCCCCTGCCCCCTGGGGAGAGCTGGGGGGGGGGGGGGCAGGACTGTGGGGGGGAGGGGGGGGGGCTGAGCCGAGTCTTCCCCCCCAGATCCGGCTCTCCAGCTGCTCGCGGGTGCCAGACCTGCGGCTCACTGGTGCACGACGAGGAGGTGATGGCTGGCTGGACGCACGACGACTCCAACCTCAACACCACCTGCCCCTTCTGCACCCGCCCCTTCGTGCCCTTGCTCAGCATCGAGATCCAGGACTTCCAGCAGCCCCCCAGGTGAGACCCTGCCCTAGGCAGGAACCCCCTGCACCCCACCGCCCTTGGGGGGATCCCCTTGCAGCCCCCCCATTAGGAAACCTCCCTGCAGCTCTCCCGTCCTTGGGGGATCCCACTGCCGCGCCATGCTCTGCCCTCTGAAGTCTGGGCGGCGGGTGTGTCTTCTGCAGGGGGGCGATGGGCGGGGCGCCTCGGGGGCAGGGGGGCGGCTCGGGGGGCAGGCTCGCATCATTGTGGGTATGGAACTTGCCTCGTTCTGGGATCTCGCTGTCCCCACACGCCGTCATTATGGGAACCGTCGGGTGGCGACTGCCCTTGGACGGGGGCTGGCTGATGGGGGGGTGGGGCGGCTGTTAAAGGGACATGTCCCCCCAGGCGTGGGGGCTGGTGCCCAGCAGTAACCTGCTCCCTCCCTCCCTCCCTCCCCAGCCCCTCGGAGTCTCCCCATGGCCGCGAGGAGCAGCCGCCGGCTGGCCGAGGCCCGGTGCTCAGCGACCGCTTCCCAGTGCCTGGCTCTGGACGAGGCCGAGCCGCAGCCAGGGATCCCCCCGTCGCTCTGCAACGGCTGCACGGACTCCTCGGTACGGCGCCTCCCCCCGCCCCATCAGTCCTGAGACCGGCCCCGGCAGCCGAGCGCAGCCAGGAGCGGGCCCTGCGGGCGCTGTCTCCAGAACCCCACGGTCCTGACTCCACCAGACACCTGCTCTGCCCAAGGGTTACCCGCCCCTGCCCGAGCAGAGGGCTGGGACTGTGGGTCGGGAGAGGGGCATGGGGAGAGCTGGGCGGGGGGCCGGGATTGGGGCTCAGGCAGAGCGGGGAGAGGGGCTCAGGCAGAGCCGGCAGAGGGGCTCGGGCAGAGCTGGGCGGGGGGCCGGGAGAGGGGCTCGGGCAGAGCTGCAGGGCAGGGGCCCGTGGGCCGGGAGAGGGGCTTGGGCAGAGCTGGGTGGGGGGCCGGGGGAGGGGCTCGGGCAGAGCTGCAGGGCAGGGGCCTGTGGGCCGGGAGAGGGGCTCGGGCAGAGGGGCTCGGGAAGAGGGGCAGGGAAGGGGCCCGTGGGCCAGGAGAGGGGCCGTGAGAGGGGCAGAGAAGGGGCCCATGGGCCGGGAGAGGGGCCGGGCAGGGGCCCATGGGCCGGGAGAGTGGCAGAGCAGGGGCCCATGGGCCGGGAGAGGGGCTTGGGCAGAGGGGCAGGGGCCCGTGGGCCGGGAGAGGGGCTCGGGCAGAGGGGCAGGGGCCCGTGGGCCGGGAGAGGGGCTCGGGCAGAGGAGCAGGGGCCCGTGGGCCGGGAGAGGGGCTCGGGCAGAGGGGCAGGGGCCCGTGGGCCGGGAGAGGGGCTCGGGCAGAGGGGCAGGGCAGGGGCCCGTGGGCCGGGAGAGGGGCTCGGGCAGAGGGGCAGGGCAGGGGCCCGTGGGCCGGCAGAGGGGCTCGGGCAGAGGGGCAGGGGCCCGTGGGCCGGGAGAGGGGCTCGGGCAGGGGGCCCGTGGGCCGGGAGAGGGGCTCGGGCAGAGGGGCAGGGCAGGGGCCCGTGGGCCGGGAGAGGGGCTCGGGCAGAGGGGCAGGGGCCCGTGGGCCGGGAGAGGGGCTCGGGCAGGGGCCCGTGGGCCGGGAGAGGGGCTCGGGCAGAGGGGCAGGGGCCCGTGGGCCGGGAGAGGGGCTCGGGCAGAGGAGCAGGGGCCCGTGGGCCGGGAGAGGGGCTCGGGCAGAGGGGCAGGGGCCCGTGGGCCGGGAGAGGGGCTCGGGCAGAGGGGCAGGGCAGGGGCCCGTGGGCCGGGAGAGGGGCTCGGGCAGAGCTGCAGGGCAGGGGCCCGTGGGCCGGGAGAGGGGCTCGGGCAGAGGGGCAGGGGCCCGTGGGCCGGGAGAGGGGCTGGGAGAGGGGCCGGGCAGGGGCCCATGGGCCAGGAGAGGGGCTCGGGCAGGGGCCCATGGGCCGGGAGAGGGGCTCGGGCAGGGGCCCGTGGGCCGGGAGAGGGGCAGGGGCCCTTGGGCAGGGGCCCGTGGGCCGGGAGAGGGGCAGGGGCCCTTGGGCTGGGAGAGGGGCTCGGGCAGAGGGGCAGGGGCCCGTGGGCCGGGAGAGGGGCTCGGGCAGAGGGGCAGGGGCCCGTGGGCCGGGAGAGGGGCTCGGGCAGAGGGGCAGGGGCCCGTGGGCCGGGAGAGGGGCTGGGAGAGGGGCCGGGCAGGGGCCCGTGGGCCGGGAGAGGGGCTCGGGCAGGGGCCCGTGGGCTGGGAGAGGGGCAGGGGCCCTTGGGCTGGGAGAGGGGCTCGGGCAGAGGGGCAGGGGCCCGTGGGCCGGGAGAGGGGCTCGGGCAGAGGGGCAGGGCAGGGGCCAGGCTTTGCCCGGCGCTGGCTGCCCAGTGGCCCTGAGCCCGGCCCGTCTCCCCGCAGGCGCCCAGGGGCCCTGCCTCGCGCTCGGAGCTGGTCACCTTCGCCTACCTGAGCCCCCTGGTGCTGCGCAAGGAGCTGGAGAGCCTGCTGGAGAACGAGGGCAGCGACTTCCTCGCCCAGCCGGAGCTGGCCGCCAGCCATCCCATAATCTTCTGGAACCTGGTCTGGTATTTCCGGCGCCTCGGCCTGCCCAGCAACCTGCTGCAGCTGGTGCCGGCCTCCCGGCACGTCAGGCCGCTGGCCCAGGTACGGGGCCTGCTCGGGGGGGCACTGCGCCCAGCGCCGGCGAGCGGCCCAGGCAAGGGGCTCCCAGGGGCTGGAGGGGTCCCCACCGGTTCTGATCCGCACCCCCCCAACGTCTCTCTTGCAGGCCCAGCCCCCAGAGACCCCCCTGGTGTGCGTGCGCCTGCTCTGGGACGTCCTGACCCCAGACCCCGACAGCTGCCCCCCCCTCTATGTGCTCTGGAGGATCCACAGTGAGTAGCGGGGGCGCAGGGCTGGGGTGTCCATGGGTCAGCACGGCGGGTTGGGGTGGGGGAGGTGTGCCATGGGTCAGCTTGGGGGGGGGTGTCTGTGGGTCAGCACAGGGGGATGGGGGGAGGGGTGCCGTGGGTCAGCATGGCGGGTTGTGGTGGGGGAGGGGTGCCGTGGGTCAGCGCAGGGGGGTTGGAGGGGTGTCCGTGGGTCAGCTTCGGGGGCGGACGGGTGCCATGGGTCAGCGCAGGGGGATGGGGGGAGGGGTGCCGTGGGTCAGTCTGTGGGGCTTGGGGCGGGGAGCAGCCGGCGCGGTGACCCCCCCCCTCTCTCCCCACAGGGAACAGCGCTGCCCGGCTGCAGGCCTGGCGCTGCCCCAGCAGCCCCTTCTCGCTGGCGTTCCTGGAGGCGGTGCTGAGCCACGTGGGGCTGGGCGAGATGCATAAGGCCATCGCCCTCTTCCTGCAGACCCTGGCTGCGGAGCCCAGCCCCCCGCCCCTGCAGAGGTACTGCCCCGGCTCCGCCCCCTGCCCGACTCCGCCCCCTGCCCTGCAGAGGTTTCGCCCTCCCGGCTCCGCCCCTGTCCAACTCTGCCCCCTGCCCTGCAGAGGTACCACCCCCGGCTCCACCCCCCTGTCCGACTCCGCTCCTGCCCTGCAGAGGTACCGCCCCCTGTCCGACTCCGCCCCCTGCAGAGGTACTGCCCCCCCGGTTCCGCCCCCTTCCCGACTCCACCCCCTGCCCTGCAGAAGTACCGCCCCAGCTCCACCCCCTGCCCCGACTCCACCCCCTGCCCTGCAGAGTTTCCGCCCCCGACCCTGCAGAGGTACTGCCCCTGGCTCCGCCCCCTGCCCCACCTCTGCAGAGGTACCGCCCCTTCCCGACTCTGCCCCCTGTCCTGCAGAGGTACTGCCCCCGGCTCCGCCCCCTTCCCCGACCCCACCTCTGCAGAGGTACTGCCCCCGGCTCCGCCCCTGCCTTGACTCCACTCCCTGCCCTGCAGAGGTACTGCCCCCCAGCTCCGCCCGCGCCCCTGCAGAGGTACCACCCCGGCTCCGCCCCCTGACTCCACCCCCGACTGCCACCTCCTGGCTCTGCCCCTGCAGAGATACTGCCCCTGGCTCTGCCCCCCCATCCCCGCAGAGGTACCTCCCCCGGCTCCACCCCCTGCCCCATACTCCGCCCCCCGGCTCTGACCCCTGCAGAGGTACCCTCCCCAGCTCCACCCCCCACCCCTGCAGAGGTATCGGCCACTGCCCCCCGACTCTGCCCCCCCCCACTCTGCCCACCTGTGCTCCCCCCCACTCAGTGTCATTCTCTTTCCCCTTCCTCCCATAGGAGCGTTTACCGGGAGATCCTCTTCCTCATGCTGGCTGCGCTGGGCAGGGACCACGTCGACATTGGTACGGGGCTGGGGGCCCTGGAAAGAACAGGGACAGAGAGGAGCGTAGGGGGGGTGCCTATCGGGCCGGAAGGGCCCATTGGTGGGGCTAGGGGGGGAAACTGGGCCGGCTGGGCCCATTGATGGGGCTAGGGGGGGAAACTGGGCCGGCTGGGCCCATTGGTTGGCGGGGGGCGGGGCGGGGGTATATCGGGCCGGCCGGGCCCATTGGTCTGAGCCAGTTGCGGGGCGGCACCACACTTGCTCGGCCTGCGGAGGGGCTGGGGGGCCCAGGGCGTGCGGGTCGGCTGCCGGCCCTGGGCCCCTCAATGCCTGACCCCCGTCTCCCCCGCAGCCGCCTTCGACAAGAAGTACAAAGCCGCCTACGCCAAGGTGGCCGGCAGCCTGGGCAAGGAGGAGCTGGTGCGGCGGCGGGCGCAGCCACCCAGCTCCAAGGCATTGGACTGCCGCCGGAGCTTCGGGGCCACCCTGGAGTGCTAGTGCCGGGCCACCCGGGGGCAGGGCCCAGGACCCCTCCCCCCAGGAAGGAATTCGGGGACTGGACCGGGTCTCGTGGGCGGAGCAGGGGCAGGGTATAGCTGATACCAAACCATGTGCCACCCTCACCTCCCCCGGGGGCTCTCCTGGGAGTCGGCGGAGGCAGAGTCAGGTGGGACCGGAAGAGCCCCCTGCTGCCCCCTGGCACTTCAGCCAGCCCTGCCCCTGGGGACCGTGGCTCTACGTTGGGCCCTACCCCACGGGCTGAGAGGAGAAGCAGGGACAGCAGCTGCTGCCCAGGCATAGGGCAAAGAAGGTGGGGGCTGGTCGGCCAGGGCCGAGATCCTGCTCTGGGCATAGCCCAGCCCCTCCTGTGCCGACTGGCCTGGGGCCTTCGATGGCCCTGCCAACGGCAGCTCTCAGCGGCTGCCCCGTGCTGGCGGGATGGGAGGGGCCCCACGGGTATGTCTGGGGGGGGTGGCTCCCCCCAGGCCCCGGTGCTGTTTGGAGCCCGGCCGGACGCTGGTAGTGAACCGGACCCGCGGACGGGTGAGCATCCGTCCAGCCCACGGCTCCTGCATCCCCCGAGCTCGCTCTTCTTTTGGACACTGTCCTGGGGGGTCCCCCAGGGCGCGACCCCTCCCCCAGGGGCAGGGGGTGGTGGTTTTTTTTAACGTCAGTGTTAATATATTTTGTAATTTATTTATTTTCCCCACGGCCGCTGTTAGCTTGTGCTGTAACCACTGTGCTGGTGAGCTGGTGCCATGCGAACCGGGCCCCATGACCCACCCCCAGTGCCCCTGGCTGGAGCAGGCGGGGGACACCCTGGGCTGCCGTGGGGCTGGGTCACTGCGCCCTCCCCGAACCCCACCTCACTCAGTCTGGCCCGGGAAGCTGTTTCTCTCCCCACCTGCGGTTGGGAAGGGGGCAGTAGGGGGCACTGGGGGAGGGGACGCTGGGGGACGTGGTGGGGGCTCCCCATGCTCTGGTGCCTGCGCCCCCCTATCTCCGGGGCTCACACTGTGCAATATGGCCTCACCCCTCCCCGACCCCTTTGTTTCGTTTGGGTTTTTGTTGGGTCTGTAAATAAAACCGCTTCAGTATTTTCTCTGCCTCCTGGTGTGTGTGTGTGGGGGGGCGGTGTTGTTGGGGGGCGGTTGCATGAGCGGCAGCCTCTGCCCCTCTCCCCCAAGCATCTGTCTCTACCCTGCCTCCCCCCGGCTCTGGGTGGCTGAGAGGAGCCCCCATGGCTGAGGGGCAGCGCGGGTCTGGGCTGGCCCCACCTGCTGCCAGGGGTGCAGAGCTGGGAGGCAGCCCCGTGCCTGCCCCCCCGCATCTGATTGGCTGCCTCCCTGGGCGAAGCAGCCAATCAGAGCGGCTGCAGTGTGAGGCTGGGTGGGGGGAGCAGGAGGAGCCAGGCAGGGAAGGGGGAGCAGAGCCAGTGTTTGTGGGGGGATCCCTGGAGCTGCCGGGGGCTGGGCCACGGGAGCATCTCACACAAAGCTGCGTGTGGATCCCAGCTGGGTCCTGCCAGTGCCTGCCTGGGGGAGCGGCAGGGCTGCGGTCGTCACCCCGCTGTGGGGCAGGGGCTCAGACACCCCGAAAAACCTGATCTGGGCCCTTACCGGCATCTCATGGGTTCTGGGGCCTGACTCGGGGCTTGGTGAGACTGCCCCCCCCACCCCGCTGGGGGCATCCAGCACCACGGGGAGCCCCCGGACTCCCCTCGGCTCGTCCCATCTCCCTGACTCCCAGCAGCTGCCTCCCATCGCCCCCACTCTCCCCCTTGGAGCGGTCTGGCTCCCTCGGCTGGCCCCCGCCCTGGTCTCACAGCCCATTGGCAGAGGCCCCTGGCCTGAGCTGTGCTGGGCCCTGCAGCGAGGTTCACAGCACCCACAACCTCTGGCCCAGCCGGGCCATCCTGGCCCCCGCGCGTCACAGCTGCTGCGCTCCGGCCGGGTTGTCTCCGAGCCCGGCTGGCTCCGGCCGCTGCTCCAGGACTGGCCAAACCTCCCGCTGCTGCCAGCCAAGAGCCCCTCCCTCCCCGTGCAGCTGGCGGGAGCCCCAGACCGGCTGCTGCAGCCTTGCCTTGCAGTGCCACAGGCTGGTCTCGGGTTGGGGCTGGGGCTGGGGCGGCCCTGCTCTGCCCAGCCTCGCCCTCGCCCTGCTCATTGGAAGCGCTGCTGCGGCCTGTGTGTACAATTGACCCCTTGTGTGCAGGCCCCCCATTCCCCTCGCTGCTCCCTGCAGGCTGCACCCTCCGCAGCTCCGGCCTCCCAGCAGCCGCTCACGGAGGTCTGTCCACGCGGCCGGCATGAGCTAATCGCCGTCACCCTGGGCACCTCCGCCGGCGCGTAGCCATGGCATGGGGCTGGCTCTGTCCATCCGGCACTTGTGCTGCGGACGACGCCCTGAGCAGCAGCAGGGCTGGGGGCTGCAAACAGAGCGGGTGCCCTGCTTCGGGCCAGCCCAACCCCAAACAGAGCAGCTGCCCACGGGCATCCCACCTGCAGTAATGGGCAGGGCCACATCCATCCGGAGCCCACGTCACGGCTGTGTGGGGCTCTGCCTGCCCCCAGAGCACGTGTGGGTTGTTAGCCTGAGCTTTGCCCCTAACGTGACCCTCTGAGCATGGTGTGTCCCCCGCCCCCTTCGCGACCCCCACCCCAATCAAGACTTTAAAAACAATCTTTGAGTAGGACGTAGCCCTTGTTTTTGTGTAGGCCCGACGAGTGTTTTGGGGCTGGCCTGCAGCCCGCCAAGGAGGGACGCACCGGGCCCAGGGGCCTCTGTGTTGCAGGGAGAGCGGAGTGGGGACCCACAGGCTTGGGGCCTGTCCCATGGCCTATAAAACCTCCCCTCTGAGCAAGCCTCGTGCCAGGGGTGGGGGACGCGGTGTCTCCTCCCCAGCCCGGCAGGAGGTCGAGCGCTGGAGGCCAAGGCTAGAGCGGTTCCCGAGGCTGGGATGTGCTGCCCCGAGCCCCGCGCGCGGGAAACCGACTCTCGGCTGGGGCTGCCCGGCGGCGAGAACTCGTCTCCCCGGGGACGCCGCTCTGCTGCATCGCCCTGCAAAGAGCCGCGGGGGAAAGCAATGGGTTACAGCTTTGGTTTTTGTCCCTGCCTGCTCATTGGCTGGAGTATGCACAAGTTATGGGCCTGAGAGAGTCCCGGCCAATCGGAGAGCCCTGCGTCTGCAACGGGGTCCTTGTCAATCACCTGCAGTTAGCCAATGAGGCGAGAGAGGCGCTAATAAACCATAGATCATGGAGAAGACAGGCTAGAGTGTTGGCTTGACTCCATGTCTCTCACTTGGCAGCCATCTTGAATTCTGGCAGGCGGCCTGGGCCACATCTTTGTACGTTCACAAGTTCTGTGGTTTTCTGACGCTGTTTCCCGAGGCGGCTGCATGAAGGAGGCCAAGTTTGAGTCATTTCCGGGGCCCAGTTTCTGGCCTCCACGGGAGCAGGGCCCACCCCACTGAACGCGGCCGGGCCCACGCGCACCCAGCCTCTGGCCCATCGGCCTGCGACGGGAAATTCCCTCTCGCCCAAAGAATGAAAAATGAGCTGCCCCTAATCACCGGCTGCCCTGTCAAAGGAGAAAGGGGCCTGGCAGCGCCGCCACCAGCGAATCGCTGTGGGCCTGGGGCGGACACACCTGGGATCGGTGCTGCTCCCAGGGCGAGTGGTAAACCTGGAGCTGGTGTGACGGCGAAGCCCATGGCCGACTGCCCCTGCTTCCGGCAGCGACTCGGCGTCTCATTCGGCGGGTCCCACGGAGCTGGAAGGGGGAAATTCATTGAGCCAGCGCGGCAGGGTGATGTTTACGCCGTGGTGCCGTTGTAACCAAGCAGAGGTGGTGTCGCAGACCCGTGCTGCTGTGATGCGCTGCACACACACAACAAAGAGACGACGACACTCTTAGGGGCTGTCTTCACAGCCCCGTTAGCTCAAACTGCGCTGCGACGGTGATCTCTAGCTCGAGTTCGGTGGATTTTTAAGCTGTCCCGGCAGGCTGGGCGGGTTGCCGCTCGACTGCTGCCGCAGCTGAAGTGAGGAACACAGGAGGGGACTCGGTCTAAGTCAGAGACAAGTGGAGACAGACAGACCGACGGGAGTGGGGGCTGGAAGGAAACTGAGGCAATAGTGGTTGGTGTCGCAGCCCAGCACGGTCACGCTGCGAGCAGGGCTGTGCAGCACCCACAGAACGGTCACATCACATCAGAGCGCCCTCGGGAGCCGTGGGACGTTGGTGCGTCGAAAAACAGCGACGCAACAGTGCGATGCCATGGGGCAGCAGGACCCCTGCATTCTGTGGCACAGCGCGACACTGCTGGGATGGAATATCATTCCCTGGGGCTGCAGTGCAATGCATGGGGAAAACCATGGCTGTGCCTCCCCAAACAGCCAGGCCTGGCCCCGCCCACACTCTGCCCCCAGGCCTCCTGCTTCCGCTCTGTGGCCCGGCTCCAGGGACTGGGGCTACACCACCCTCCCTCCCGGCGCCATCCTGAACCCCTGCCCCTCCCCCGACACCTGCGCCAACCTGACCCCATGCCCCGACACCCGTGCCAGCTTGACCCCGGACCCCTCCTCCATCATCTGCACCAGCTTGACCCCACTCCCCTCCCCCAGCACCTGTGCCAGCTTGACCCCGCTCCCCTCCCCCATCATCTGCACCAGCTTGACCCCGCTCCCCTCCCCCATCACCTGTGCCAGCCTGACCCCACTTCCCTCCCCCATCACTTGTGCCAACCTGACCCCGCTCCCCTCCCCCATCACCTGTGCCAACCTGACCCCGTTCCCCTCCCCATCACCTGTGCCAACCTGACCCCGCTCCCCTCCCCCATCACCTGTGCCAACCTGACCCTGTTCCCCTCCCCATCACCTGTGCCAGCCTGACCCTGCTCCCCTCCCCCATCACCTGTGCCAACCTGACCCTGTTCCCCTCCCCCATCACCTGTGCCAGCCTGACCCTGCTCCCCTCCCCCATCACCTGTGCCAACCTGACCCTGTTTCCCTCCCCATCACCTGTGCCAACCTGACCCCACTCCCCTCCCCCATCACCTGCTCCAGCCTGACCCTGCTCCCTTCCCCCAGCACCTGCGCCAAACTGACCCCATGCCCCTCTGTCGCTCGCGCCAGCCTGCCCCACGTAGGGGTGCCCACCCCAGGGTGCCCTGGCGTCACCAGGAGTTGACGATAGTGGCCTGTGATGAAAGCTCCAGGAACACGTCCAACCAGAGTTGGCACCCCTCACCTGGGCCCCCAGCCTGCGCCGTGTTGGCATGGGTGCCCAGCACCTACTCTGGTGATGGGGCCTTAGCTGGGTGTCCCCCCTGCTCCCCCCCAGGTACAGTGGGGGAGGGAGAGTAAGGGGAAGAAGATAATTAGGGGGAACCGAGGTACGGTGGCCGCCGTGCCCCAAAACTCCCGAATAGGGCCAAGTTTGCTTTTTGCCCGCCGACATATAATAGGGCCAAAGGGTACCCGGATGTCCAGTCTAAGGGACCCATTAAAGGCGCCCCACGGGGCGCTCTTGCCGCCTCCCAGTGGTCGCGGCCTACGCCAATCAACGGTGCCATCAGCCAGTGGGAGCTACAGGGCGGGCGTCGGGGGTGTAGCCTCCGCGTCGATTGGCCTATGCTTCCGTCGGTCTGCCGGCTCGACCAATGGGCGTCGTTGCTCAGGTCGGGAGGCGGAGCCGGTGCGGCGGGGCCGCGGCCCAATCAGCATCATTGTTTGTGGTGGTGCCGGCTGCCGCTGGTGTCTGCGGCGCAGCGTCTGCTCCGCCCGCCCGGCCCGGCCTGAGGGGAGCGAGCGGGGCCGCCGCTGCCGGCCGAGGTGAGCGGGGCCGGGCCCGGCTCGCGGGCGGGGGGAGCGGGCGGCCTGGCCCGGGCCGGGGGGCGATTAGGCCGGGCCGGGCCGGGCCGGGCCTGGGGGGAGGGGCAGACCCGGATTCGGGAAGAGGAGACGCGGGGTGGGGCGGGGTGTGTGAGGCGGGCGGGGGAAGGGAGGGGCTCCCTGGCTGGGGGGGCTCGGGAGGGGGCGGGGTTATGGCTGGCTCCCCGTGGGAGGAACGGGGGGGGGGGGCCCGTGGGAGCAGAGCCTGGGCTGGCTGCGTCCCCTCCCCCCCCTTTCCGCCCCTCTCACCCCCGGGCAGGCAGCGGCCTCCCCTCCCCCACAGCAGCCTCCTTCCTAGGCGGGTCGGGGCCGCCCCCCCCCCCCCATTTCGGTGCTGTCTGTTGCCATGGCGCCGCCCCAACGGGGTGCGGGTGTATTTCCTCTCCCCCGGGAACGCGGGTTGTCGTTGCTCCCTGAGGCAGGGTGACATGGCGGGGGGAGGGGGAGGCTCCTGGTCTTCCCCTTCCGGGGGTGGGGCGGGGGAGATGCTCCTTCTCCTTTGCCTCCTGCTGTCCCGTACAGGGGGGTCTTGGGGAACAATCGTTATTTTTCTCCCCCTCCTATTGCATTTCCTTTGGCCCGTCCTCTACTCTCTTGTGTCTCTGTGTGGTGTGTCCCTTGAAATCCACCCCCTCCTTGGAAATCTAGGTTCTTCTGCCTGACACTTTCACCATCCGCTCCCTCCTCCTGCTGCTTCCCCACATGGAAAGTGGGAAGGGAGAACCTCATTTGCCAAGAACACCTCCACACACATGCTTTCATGTGGTGCATTGAACAGAGAGCCCAGGGATTGCCTTTTCTCCTTCTCTGCCCGGGCATTATGCCTCCCCTATGGGTGGTATGAGCAGTAACGTCCATGCCCATGTTTCCTGTTCGGGGCAGGGGCAGCTGCACAACAGGGAGGGTGTGCTGAGCTCTTGGCTTCAGAGGCCTTCTCAGCCTAGATTTTAGAAAGCCCTGGAAGACGCCCCTTCCCAGGAAATTCCCATCCTGGGCTTTGGAATTTTGTGTGGTAATGGTACAGCTCCCCACCCGATTCCCTAGGAGAGGACATTTTATTTGCAAGCAGTTTAAACCACACTGTCGTCCTTCCTATGCACCCAGTCTAAAACTTCAAGTCTTGGTTTTGAGGCTTTGAGCAGTGGAGGTGGGGGTGGTGTGGGGAGGGGGAATTTAGAAGAAAACAGGGGAGGAAGAGGAAAGTACAAATGCTGGCTTAGTGATCTGCAGTTTTGCATTCTACTTGCTTTGCATACCCCCAAAAGGGAATTTTTAGAGCCTTGCTTGGATACTGACAGGCTGGGGGTGGAGTGGGGAGTTCAGGTGGGTGTGGGATTGTGCTCTTGTTGAAGATGATGTGGGAGGTTGACTCTTATTTTGCAGCCGTTCTGGAGGGTGGCTGCAACAAATAGGCATTTAGAGAAGACAGTGATTTTTAAGGATCATACATGGCTGATTGCAGGCAAATGTGTCCATTCTGTCCTCAGTGCATGGAGTAAAGGACTGACCGAGCTCTTTATCAGTCTAGGTGCGTTCGGAAGGATCCCCTCCCCTGGAAACCCTATTTATCCAAGACAGTTCTGCCTTCTATGTTCTGCTCATGTAAATAGCATGTTTTGTTTTAAAGGGACAGTGTCCTCTGTCATTAGTGACCAAGAGTATTTCAGTTCAAGTATCTTCCTGTAGGTTTTGGTGTTGATTGATAGACTACTTGAGCTCCCTTTAGCCAGGTGGTAAAGGGTGCTGCATGTGCCATAGAAACAAAGGTGTTTGGGCCCTATCCACCCTCAGGTCAAAACCATAGTGACAACGTGTGTTAACATGGTTGTAGCACATTGCACGTAGCACAGTTGAGATCCTGTCCTGGACAGCCGTGTAAAGGAAACCCTTGTGTGTATGAGCTTTGATTTAGGCACATGTTTGGGGTTGATTGCATCCTTGGTCTTCTGGCTGGCTGAGAGGTAGCAGAAAATGGAGGTCCTAGTTGATCAGAAGGTCTCTTTGGACTGATGACCTGGTTTCTGACTAGCTAAGGCCTTCAAAACCAGGTGGAACCTCTGCCCCTCTGCTTTCTTGATCACGTCGTTGTGTGAAACTGAATGTGACATGTAGCTGACAGGGAGCATCCATCTTTGTGGTACTGTGGTTTGCCTTTACCTAGTATGGTCTGACTTCCTGTTTAGCTGTCTAAGTGGTATCTGTGAATTCTGATATTTGTCTTGGAACAACTGTTTTTTTGTGGGGCTCTAGGCTACTCAAACAAAAGAGCTGTGGCTCTTCATGTCTCCACTTAAAACACTGTTAGGAGTGGCAGGAGAATACATGATTAACAGAATGAATTAAATTTAGGTGCTCTTGGACGTGTCTTGTCTGCCTTTTTGTATCTACGCCAGTGTTTTCTGCTGGAGAGGAGACATGGTGCTTGAAATGAGCTATTTAGAAAATGCACAGGATTAAGGAAGCGTATTTTCTGGATGCATTCTCTTGATTTCTTTAATCTGCTTTGCAGTTTAAAAAACTGAAGTTTTTTAAAATAAACTCTACCCTTCTCATTATTTACTGTTCCTTTTGTTTTTCCTCCCATTTGCTTACTGGGCGAGGTGGACGCTTACAGCGTGGCAGGCTAGGTTAAGACTTTGAACGTGTTTCTTTTTAGAAGTCCAGTTTGGGAGAAATGCAAACCTTTGTCCAGCAAGTAGCCCCTCTGCTCCCAGGCTGGTGGGAAGAACCCTGTTGTGTTGCATCCTGACTGAAGTAAGATGAACCTTGGGCCAGCCTAAGCCATGGGGCTCACTGCCAATGGATGAAGAGAAATGTTTAAATTGTAACCACTGTCAAAATGTCTTTTTTGTTTTTAAAAGTTCATGCTTCCAACAGCCCGGCAGAGGATGGACTCTTTCATGTATTATAAAAAAAGACGTTGGTTCAAAAAGTACTGTTCTACTTTAGGAGTTGCAAGGTGCCATTTAAAGCTCCTCTTCTATAATAAGTGTTGAACTTGAAGCTCTGCATCATGTTCATATTGAGGCACAACAGCAAAATGTTTCTGTTGAAAGGAAAAAAAAAAAACCAACCCCTGGCTATAAATCTAATCCCAGTGTAAAGCTATCCACCTCTTGCTCACAAAAATTCAACCTATCAGACAATGCCACATGTAGTTGCAGTTTTATAGCATTGGATAAACCCACTCTAAGATGCATAAGAAACTTCTAGTTTTGCACATAACTGCAGCACGTTTTCTTGAGTCAAAACCTTGCTGGTACTTCTGTACACGCACGTGAAGAGCGTGTGTTTGAATATTCTAACTCTCAGAACACTTCCAGCAATCTCCCTGTAGAAGGTACAGATTCCTGGTTACATCAGAAACAATCATACTCTTGTACGTTTGCTCCTTTATCCCAGGTTAGTTCAGAGAAGCCCAATGTAAGGGTGCTGGCATTTCATTTTGAATAATTTCTCTTGCATGTATATTGCATAATGTATCTGCATGGTGTAGCCTTTTGAAACATGCAGGATGATGTATTGCCATTCTACAAGTGTTCTTAGTTTACATCTGCTCCGTGTGATATACCAAACAATGGCTCTCAGAAAATAAAATGTTGTATTGTTTCCCATATTTCTTGCACTCAGTATTATCTGTGTAACTGTGAAGTGTTACTCCTAATCATTTTTAAACATCAGCATAATAGTTGGGGATAATTTGGCAATTTAAAAAAAAACATTTGATGAATTTGCTCCTTGCCAGCACACACCAAACCTTCTATTGTTTAACAAGTGTCAAATGATGCAGTCAGAGAGCTGAAGAGTTGATTTCTGTAACAATGGGGTAGCTCTGTATGGCTATTTCTGTACTGACTCTGTTCTGAGAATGTCTCACTATTGTTAGTGCCAAAGCAGTTAGGAGATGGTTCCAGGTGACCACTGGCATTTTAACCACTGTGTTGCCTGAACGGTTGAAAGGAGTTCTGCAAGGAACAGGAGTGAAAATGCATGGAGCTGTGCTGGTGTCAGCAACAGTCACATGTTTTCCAGGAGGGGGGGAAAAAAGGCCTAAATATTGTGAAAGAGCAGCTAGTCTTGGCATAATATGTGCCTGCTTGAAGAGGTGGAGTTGCCAGGCTTATCTGAGTAGTGTTTTAAAAAAATTGCTTTTTTCCTTAAGGAACATCGTTATTTCGAAAGTGGCATCTTAAGCCCTTGTACAATGTGTAGAGTCTGAAATATTTGTTCCTAAATCAGTACAATGTAAGAATCTGAGTCTAGTATTTGGAGCTTGCCAAGGTATTGCTGTGGAATCAGACAGCATGCAATAGTAGCGTTCTCAATTCATCTATATTTGTGCAGTGTGCTCCAGTGCTGTTGGGGTGGACTGCCATATTTTTATAGTGACAACACTATTTCCGGAGCAGTGATGTCCCTACAGGAAAGCTGTTTTTACTGCTGCTGGCCTGGGCTTCTCTCCTCTTTCTCTCCCTGAGTGTCTGATGTAACTGAACTCCTGCCCCACCTTCTTACTTTTGACACAGTGGAAGCAGGAGAGTAAGGTTTCAACTCTCAGTGAGTCTGGGCCAGAAGCAACAAAAACTTCATTTCCGGAGAGATGCTGGTGGCCCACTGAGACAGCAAATCTTCCAGCCTCCATTCCATCTCTTGCACAGAAGGTAGAAATCTTTAGGGATGCGGAATTGGAATGTTTCTTTTTCTTACGCTGTGGAGATTAATGAATATAATGTTTAGCTAACCTAAAGCAGAGCTGTGTACCTCTTGGTAGTTCTGGTGCTTTCTAGTTATTTAAAAATAACCCGTGGCAATACTAACTTCCCCCCAGCATTCCAAACTTAATAGAACATACCCAAAGGTGTTACTTGTGTGGTGGATGCATGAGCTGGGAAGTGCGTTTTAACACTCTTCTTGGGAATGTGGGCTTCAAACACTGCTGTATTATAAGTACAGTGGATTTGACTTTGACAAATACAGTACTTTCCTCTGTTAATGAGGCAGGGGATACAGGTTGTATCGACCATGTTGTGTATGTCTAGGCCCCAGTCCTGTGTACCACTTTACTCACATAAGCAGGTCTATTAACTTCAGTGAGCCTATTTACATTAGTAAAGTTGTGTGTGTTTAAGTGTTTGTAAGGTCGGGATCTTTAGTGTGATGTGGATACATAGGAGGTTATTGAGAGGAGGAGGGAGGGCTGCTTACAGTTGTAGTTGTGATGCTCAAGGTTCAGTAAGAACCTTTGCTGCGGTCTTGGTGTCTTCCTCATGTAGTAAATAACTCTTGGTCCTGTGCCATCTACTACTTCTCATTCCAAAGCATCTTTACAGCAGTGCCATTCTGTCCTGTCCATGGTTTGTCCTCCGCTAAGCCCAGCCTGGTCATGCCCCCGTGTACAGTTTCCTGACATCTAGTTGGTGGTTGGCCTCTAGGTCTGACTGACCTTGGTTGAGTTTGCATTATTTTCTTGGGCATCCTGTCATCTGTTTGTCTTCTACAGCATCACCACCATCATAATCTCTTTTGATGGCAGCCAATCCTGTACCCTGACTTCACAGCCTACTTTCATTTCCGCTTAATTCTCCTTCACACCTGCTATCTTCAGAAGGGCTCTCATTTCTACTGCTTCCAGCCTTCCAATGACTGTTTCATATAATGCAGCTGCTTCCAGACCTTAGGGTCTGAAGAGCTCTGTGAAAGATGAAAGCTTGTCGTCTCCACCAACAGAAGTTGGTCCAATAAAAAATACTACCTCACTCGCCTTGTCTCTCTCATATCCTGGGACCAATATGGCTGCAACAGTGCAAACCATAAAATCTAGTCAGCTTAAAACAAGGGAGCATTAAACTGGCTATTCACAAAGCAATATCGAGAATATGGCTGAAATCTTCCTGAATAAGAGTAAAAATCAGCATTTGGAAATTCAAGCCCATATAAATGTGAGGGTGCTAAAAGAATAGTTTACAAAGCTTCTGTCTAAAATTAGAATGAAGAATTGTCTAGAACTGCAGAGGAATCTAAAGAACCTTAGGGGCCTTTTTCCACACAAGCCTTAACAACTTGAGAGTCAATATGACCATTGTCTATCAATCATAAGGCCGGGTCTAGAATCTCTGGGCAGCCACATCCATTTTGCTTTATTTTTCATTGAAGTATTTAAAATTTACAGTGTTAGCTGGTATGTTCAGTTAGGTGGTGGCTAAATGGTTTAGTAGTTTGTGTATAATGTCGGATCCTCTCTACTTACCTCATTTGTGGGAGTTGGCACAGTTTTGGGGATAAACCTTATTAAATGACTTGAGAAGCAATTCCAGTCCAATTTTAACAATAGTCCTCACTTACAGTGTCCATGGGACCTGTCTCATTCCTCAAAGTTGAAGTATCTTGCAGGATGACTGAAAGAGTCACAAGGGGGAAAAAATACATTAAAAGAACATCAAGGCTGCAACAGAAAATGAAAGCCAAAGGAATTCTCAGTTAGGAATGAAATGAACTGTGTCTCCACCAGTACTCAGCACCACGGGGAGCGCTCAGGAAGGAGTGGAAGATGCCCCATTGCGTGCGGAGGTATTGAAGGAGATGTGGTAGATTTCACCCTTAACTATACATTTCCTTGCTTTTGTTGGTTTTCATCACAGCAGTTGGTATTGTCCTGGCAGTTCCTTTCCTGTGTAAAATTTTCATTACTTTTAAAAAGAAAAGGCAAATGTCATTCTGTTCAATATGCAAATGTATTGTACTGTACTTAGGTGGCGCAAGATCCTGCTGGTGTGTGATTTCTCTGAGCGGCAGCTTATTGTCAGAGCTACAGGTCAATAACGGGGCCAGTAGCTGAGTGCCACTGTGGGCCTGCCCTGTTCTGCACATCCTTAGAAACAAATGTTCAGGGTTTCAAGTGAACTGCCTCTGTAATGCATGGAATGGATAGTCCAACGGTGATCAAAAGGAGGCTGTGTAGAAGTAATCTGAAGGGTACTGGGGGAATTTTTAAAATGGTGATAAACCAATACTCTGTTTTGTGTGATACGCATACATGCACTCCCCTTTCTGCTCCCGAGGAGAGACACTTTGTTCCATTCTCTGTCCTCAAACTTATTTCTTCTGGGTTTAGACTTTTGAACTCTGTGCAGTTAAAGGGCCCCATCATTATGGTACCAAGGGAACAGACTTGCAGTAACTAATATAGACTAAAATTTGTATTACTAAATGAATTGTGTGAACGCAGTTAACTCTCAAATGGCCACGTTGAGATTCTATAACAAACCTCAGTGGAATGATGTAATTCCAAAATATAGAGCAAAATACAGACCAGCGCAGAATGGCAAAGCAGGTGTGAATGCCTTTAAACCTGGTAGAGGGTGCTTCACCACAGCCATGCTGCAGAGACCTAGACCCTGGAGACGGCTCCATCTGGGTGCTTGATCAGGTCTCCATCCGTAGCACCCTATCTGTTGTAGGTGAATGAGAAATGCCTGTGGCCATCATATCATGGCACCAGACCTCAGTCTCCTTAGGCCTTATCAAGAAAATGGAAAGGCCTCATTCCTTCTGGCGGAACATGCCCAATCAGAGTCTTGTCTGCCATTCAGGAAAATGAGAACTACCCACTATTTGTCATTCACCTTCTCATCTCTGGGTTCTGATTGTTCTGTCATGTCATATATATTTAATAAATAGACTAAAGCTCCTACGTTTTTCAGTATGTGCAGATAACACATGAAATAGTGTGGTGTTTGTATCTCAAAGCCAGAAGTAAAAGCCAATATTATGAAATAACTGAGGTTTTTAAGAGACAGAGCTAGTCTAAAAATTCTACATCTGTCTGAAAAGTCTCTGTACACTTGTTAAAAGGAGGAGCCAAAATTATTGTATCTAAGAGATTGGAGAGGCCTGGAATTCTTGTTTTCAGTTTGTATATGGTTGGCTTCAGTGTTTCCCCTGTTGCAGTCAGTTGGTCAGTTTCCTGCGGCTTGTCTGTGTCTTAAACACAGCCAAAACAGAGGAGAGGGACATTTGTTTATATCAGGGGTATCAAACACGCAGGCAACATGCGGCCCGCCATAGGTGCCGACTCCACTGGCAGCCAAGCTCCAAACATTACTGAGTGTTTATATTTTATTAAAACCCCTCTTTGCATTACAGTTTTTAAAAAGTTAATACATTGACTTTTAATAGAATACTGTGACTCTTCATTTTTGACTATACTTTTGTATCACTGTATGAAAAGGTTTCAGTGATGCGGCCCGCGGGCCAATTTACTAGTTCTCATGTGGCCCTTGTGGTGATTTGAGTTTGAGATCCCTGGTTTATAGTAACTGTGAAAAGCTCACAATTGACCTGAAGACTTTGGGGTAGGTGTAATATCTGAAACTATTTTAAACTTTAAAATGGATGTCCTCTCCTTTAATCCAAAGAGTACACATTTTAGGCCTTGATACCACATTCTGATCCATGTAGTCCTGTGCTCATATGGAGTCCAGTTGAACTCACCGGGTCTCCATGTGGATGTAGGGATCTGAGGCCTCAGGTTTCATGAGAGAATCTCACTTTTGCAGTGTCATAAGTGATCCCATAGCAACATCTATATAAATGTCACTGAAATTTATTGCAATATCTTTATCTCCAAAGAGGAGGGACTGCAAGTTGACAGTAGGAAGGGAATAGAAAAGCCCTCTCTCCATGCTGTCTATCTCAGGTGATGACTTCCTCCATCCAACTATTAGCCTTTTGGAGTGCTGAAGTGGATGACGAAGGGAAGGATATATGTGACCTTCCAAAGAAAGAGAACAAGATTAATCAACAAGCAGACCTTCTAATTTCAGCTTTAGTCTCACAGCTCCTTTGGACTGGCAGGTGGAAGAATGTTTGAGCTGTGAAGTCTGTTCTCAGATGGATATGCTAGCCTGTGGAGACAAACCCAAATGTGTCTGAATCCCAGTTGGCCCAAGTCTGGAGTGACACGTAAGCTTTGAAATTCCTTGTAATTCTTTATTTTAGGGTGGGAGCAGATAGGAGCATCTGCCCTTTTCCCAACAGACGAGTCCTGAGAACTGGATGATTAGACTCCAAACAGGGTGGATTTGACTTAAATCAAATTGATTTAAATCACTAGTCAGGAAGACTCGATTTAATCATGGATTTCTACATAAAAGTGCATTCTTGTTGGTTGTTATAACCTTAATACATATTCTTTACAACTCAGAGATGGATGTACCTTCTAAAAATGAAACCTACACACTATACATTTTTAAAGTGACTTATTTTGAAAACTTTTCAGATTAGTTTTACAACTTTATCAGAAAATGAATGATTGTTTCATAGAATCATAGAATCTCAGGGTTGGAAGGGACCTCAGGAGGTCATCTAGTCCAACCCCCGCTCAAAACAGGACCAACCCCAACTAAATCATCCCAGCCAGGGCTTTGGTTAATTCATTTACCAAAGGTAATTGAAACAGATAGTTCACCTCCCAATGACTTCATAAATATTTCCAATTCAACAGGTTAATCATTAATATCTAGAGGATTTTCTTGCCATGCTATATTAGGAGGAGAACATCACCAGAAAGATGTTTAAATTGTTTTATTTAACTAAAACAACAATGTTATGTATTCTGGATTTTTTTCTTCAACAGCAAACATATAATATTTTAACAAAACAAGCATATGAATTTTTGAATTTAGTTAAACATTCAAGTTTTTTAAAATCAGGTTTGTTTTTGTTAAAATTGTTTAACTAAAACAGTTAAATGAAATATTTTTTTTAGAAAAACAAAAATTAAATAGACTGTCAGCCAGGTCAACACGAGAAACTTAAAATATTGGCTTCTGCAGCTAACTCAGTCCTCTTCACCTTCATTTTCCTGTTTGTTCATAATCTGGAAAAGAAAAACAAGCTTTCCTGCTTTTTCAGGTCCCAAACAATTTCTCAATTTGGAATGAATTTTTTCAAAGGAAGAAAAGGAATTAGTCCAAAGGAAGCTACTGCTGTTAAAAGTGAGATTATCACTTCAACAGTCTCTGAATCCAGGTGCTTAAGTGACTTCCACTAGTTCACTGGTGTGACTTTCTTTAAAACATCATCAGCAAACATATATTTCTTGAATGATTCTTATTCCCAAACTGGGTCTCTTTTATGGCCTGCTGCCATTATAGGTTTTCCCTTCTAGTGAGATAATGGTATGGCAGATCTCAAATCAATGAAGGCTACACTCAGAAAGACCTCAAGACTTCTGGAATAGGCTGCTCAAACAGTTTCACTTTTGTTTCTACTGCCTGTCCCTCCTGTCTCACATTTATCTCCAGACTTCTTCCCTTTGCCCAGATCTATTTGGCCCCAGCAATCTTCTATTCATTGAACTTTTTGAAACTTTTCACTTTTAGAGAGAGGTAAGGGATTGACTCTGTGTACACAAATTTGCAGAGGGACAATAGGGTTGAGGTCTATTATTTCTCACCTCTGTATTTATTTCAAAACATTTTTGCTGTTAACAAGCTTATCTCTGGAGACACAAATCCACAGTTTGAGAACTGCAAAACGAAGCATCTCTGATGGTATCTTCTAGACTGAGCACTGAGTCCCACTGGGTAGAAAGAAAGATCAACCTAAATCTATACAGAAGCCCCTGGAACCCCATGAGATTAGGTCCCTAATCCATGAACTATTGGAACTCATTTACAAAACTTTTCATAAACATTGCATGAATATATTTTCCTACTATATAATTAGAATTTATAATACCTACTCCATGATGAGATATCTTTGAGTTATAGTTTTAATTAAAATACATTATCTTTAGATAGGTTTTTCCTCAAAAAGCATTTTATCAAAAAAATCTGCTTTAAATTAAACTGATTTTTAAAAAAAAAACATTGAGCTTTATCCAGCCTGACTCCAAAGAAAAGGAGTAAAAACATAAGCACTCCTTGAATCTGTGTTGGTAAAATAATCTGCTTGATTTGTGCTGCCTTGTGACCCCCTTCTCTCCTTTGTCCACTCCAGAATACCTTTTATCAATCTTTTCCCACAAAGAAACTACTGGAGTTGAGTTCTCTATTCAAGCTATCTTGGCACTGCTGCTAGGCAAGGGGGCATGTTCTTGCTATGGTTAAAAACAGTTCTTGCCTAAAATCTAAACTTTTCCCCCCCAAAAAACTATTTAACGTAAGTTTTTCTCATTAACATCTTTGCATGGGCATTTGCTGTGTGAGGAGTCATCGTGAGATTGTAAAATGCAGTAGGCTGGTGTTATTTAATGGTGATATTTAATACATTCAAGGAGTGTGGGGGACATTAAGTGAGATGGATAACTTCAAATTCTTCAGGAGACAAGATTTTTACTGCTGACTAGCTCTTGGTTTAACAGTTTTCTTCTTTTTCCTTCCCGACTGCCTAATACTGTTTGAGAAAAAAGATAATTCTCTTTAATAAATTATAAAACTTGTTTCACTGCAGTGGGTCTTCATTTTCTTTCTGCAGCAGATTTACTGTTTGAATAGAATGAAATTCACTTAGATTTAACTCACCCTTTCAGAGACTGAAACTAGTTTGCGGGAGGGAGGGAAGGTGCATGTGTGAGTACGGTAAGACACGTGTGTTATGGTGATCATAATGTTTTGGAGGGTTCAGGTTTTCTTTCACTTTGCCATTTAAAACTGACATTATTTGTGTTCTTATTATTTGGAAATCTTGTCTTTTTGCTTTCCCATTTAAAGTCAATGGAAGTTGTGTGTGTACATGTATCCAGAGGCAAAGCAGATCCATAAAATGTAAGAAACTGTTTAATCGAATGTATGTGAAATCTCTGGAATATTACACTTCCCATTATAAATTCTGGCAGTTTTCTGTTCTGTTACCTAATGGATTAAAAGGATTTGTGAAAAAGTTACACCTCTTAACCTTAATACTATAAGTAATTTGGCGTTTAAGCCATTGGGAAATCTTAAGTGACGTTCTGTAAGGAGTAACCATGTGGTATGTTTGAACCAAATTCCCATTGTTTTTGTTATATGGCTAAATAAAAGTGCTCTGCATGGCTTTCGGGTGGTGGGGTTGTATCCTCCATAGGCTTGTGTTTAGATCAGAATAGCTGACTTACTTTCAGCTTTAAGTTGTCTTCTTAACTTAAAGAAGGGGGGGAGGGATAGCTCAGTGGTTTGAGCATTGGCCTGCTAAACCCAGGGTTGTGAGTTCAATCCATGAGGGGGCCATTTAGGGATCTGGGGCAAAAATTGGGGATTGGTCCTGCTTTGAGCAGGGGGTTGGACTAGATGACCTTCTAAGGTCCCTTCCAACCCTGATATTCTATGATTCTATTATTCTCTTTTTAAACAGTGTCTGGTAATATTCACTGAGGCACCCTGGGGCTCTAATGTATTGGGGGGTAGCTTGTTATATGTGCAGGTGAAGATGATTACTCCTGCTTTTGAAAAGATATTGTCTGTTTGCTAAACAAATTTGTTACGGTTCTGATGTAATGTGAGGTGTGGGCTATGCATGTGAGTTTCTTGCATACATTTGTAACAAGCCAGAGATAGTAATCTTCAGATTTTGTTTGTAAAAGGAAATCTTGAGTGAAAGGAAATCAGACAGATGCAGACTTTCAGGGAGTTTCAAAATGGTTGCTTAGTAATAGTCTCTTGTTGTTGAATAAGTCCAAATCTAATGCGTTTTCTCTTCTCTCCTCTCCCCCCCCCCCCCCCAATGAATCATTCGTTAACTTACTTGCTTGTTAAAGTCCTGATTCTAATTTAATCTTGGAGACTTGACAGTTTTAAATACCTACTAGTGCAGTGTGATTCTGAATTGGTATTTCAATAGCTTTTATTGTGTCAATCTTCACAACAATTTTTTAAACAAACTAGCAGCAATATGGAAGAATGTGGCACTGAAATATGCACAGATACAGTCACTGGAATATCTCTGCTTTGAATTCAGGGGCATCTTTTCTAGAATTCTGCTTAGTTTAATGTAACACTGTATATTCAGTAGCCCTCCCGACAGCAAGAGCACATGTGAGGGTGTGTATCCATTACAATACCTTGATCTTGAAATAGGAGATTCTGGGATACTCTTTTAGGACTGCTTTAACAATGTCAGTTTCTGATTTTCTATCCATCTAACTTAGTCTTAAAGTACTTCAGTGGTTTTGTTAAGGCTGAATGTTTTAGTGAGGTATGGACTCTGTCTGCTCAAGTGGAAAACTGGGTTAAAGCAACAATGGGGAGGGTGGTCCAGGCCCTCACTAGAGATCACTGAGGGATTGGTCCTGCAAAGTCAGTGGGTCTCAAACTTTTTTACTGGCAACCCCTTTCACATCGCAAGCCCCCTAATAAATTAAACACACTTTTAAAATATATTTAACACCATTATAAATGCTGGAGGCAAGCGGGGCTTGGGGTGGAGGTTGACACCTCGCGACCCCCCCATGTAATGACCGCGTGACCCTCTGAGGGGTCCTGACCCCCGTTTGAGAACCCCTGTGCAAAGTGCTGAGCATCAGATGGTGATTCCTGACCTTCCTGTGGGGGTATTGGAGCCCTCACTTTGTAATGGGTTGGTGGATGGGCTTCCCTCACACCATGTCCTGGCAGGCAGTGCTGTGACTCCTTGCTTTCTGTCTAGTTTCTCTCCAACTTCTCCTTGTGTCCTTCCCTCCCTCCCCCCCCCGTATGATTTCATGTTTTTTACTAACCTCTGCTCCCCATCCTCCCCTGAACTGGCCTAGAGATCCACAGGTTTTGAAGGGCAGTTGGCACCTCACAGGATCTGTCCCTAATGACTCATTCTACACTTCAGCCTTGGACTGTTTTCTGTAACCACTGAACACCAGCATCTCCTCTCTCTCTGTCTGTCTGTCTGTCTGTCTGTCTGTCTGTCTGTCTGTCTGTCTGTGGTGAGGGGTCCAGTGGGGATCAGTTGCAGGTGATACACACATTGGGGGAGTGGTAAATAATGCAGAGGACAGATCATTGATAGTGATCTGGGCACAAGCAAACAATATGGGTTTTAAGGTGGCTCAGTGTGAATGCATACCTTTAGGAACAAAGAATGTTGGCCAAAGTTACAGGATGGGAGACTGTTTTGGAAAACAGTGACTGAAAAAGATTTGAGTCATGGTGGATAATCTGCTGAATATGAGCTCCTAGAGTGATGCTTTGAACAAAAGGGCTAATGTAGTCCTTGGATGCATAAATGGGAATCTTGAGTAGGAGCAGAGAGGTTATTTACCTCTATATTGGTCACTGGTGTGACCACTGCTGGACTCCTGTGTCCAGTTCTGGTAAGACCAAAAGAAATGCTTCAAAGACATCCTCAAGATAAACCTCAAGATGTGGCATCGACAGCACACACTGGGAGACAGCAGCCCAGGATAGGGATAACTGGTGAAGACTTGTTGGACAGGGAATGTCCATTTTGAGGAAAATCACCTTGCCCTCGTCGCAGGAAAAACACCAGAAAAGAAAGGAGAGACAACTGTCACACTACAATCATAGCCCAACGCTATTTGCAATGTCTGCCAACAAGCCTGTGGCTCAAGGATTGGACTCCTCCGTCACCAAAGGACCCATGAAAAATAAAACCTATGAAAGAGTTCATCCTCGATCTCAAGGGATCACTGACGACCGCTGCTGCATTCCTGTGTCCAGTTCTGGGGTCCACAATCCAGGAAAGATGCTGATAAATTGAAGAGGGCTCAGAGAAGAGCCACAAGAACGATTAAAGGATTAGAAAACAAACCTTATAGTGATATGCTCAAAGAGCTCAATCTATTTAGCTTAATAAAGGGAGGGTTAAGTGTTGACTTGATTAGTTTAAGTATCTACATGGGAAACAAATATTTAATAATGGGCTCTTCAGGCTAGTAAAGAGAGACTTAACACGGTCCAATGACTGGAAGTTGAAGCTATACAAATTCAGACTGGAAATAAGAGGTATGTTTTAAAGAGGGTAATTAACCACTGGAACAACTTACCAAGGGGGTTGTGGTGGATTCTCCATCACTGACGGTTTTTAATTCAAGATTGAATGTTTTTCTAAAAGATCTGCTCTGGGCATTATTTCGGGGCAGTTTTCTGGTCTGTATTCTACATGAGGTCATACTAGATGTTTACAGTGATCCCTTCTGGCCTTGGAATCTATGAAATAGCATAGCAGTAAACTAACTTTTCCATTGGGTTACAGTCATAAAAATATTCCTGTGCAGGTAAGGTACATTAACACAGACTAGGAACCAGAGTCCATTATTTTTTAATTTGAGATCTAAATTGTCTTGGATATTAAGAACAACTGGTGGGGTGGGGAGCTCCCTTTAGCATTACAGTGTAATTTCTGAGGAGATGAACAAGTCCGAGGGCATGTTTAAGTCAGTAAATCCTTAATTGCATTTTATTTACTGGGAAACTTCATAACTTCAGGTGGCCAGCGCCAGACACAAATGGACCTGAAGACTGCGTGAGGTGGTTCTATTCCAGTTGTGATTTCCGCCTTCATTTTTCCCATTCCTCTGAAATGGAAATGTCCTTGACCTACACTGAGCCACTTTTTGCTGCCTGTTCCTGTTTATCCCCATTCTTCTGCTCCATTCTACTTTGGGGGTAACACCCAGTTATTGCATAATCAGTTTCCTTGTGCTGTGATTGGCTCAGAGCATGTTTTTGAAGTTATGTTGAATGTGAGCTTGGGCTTCCTGTTTAAAAAAATGTTTCTCACCTTTCCTAGCAAAACTGTGACTCACCTCTGTTGAAAGCCTCTCCAAATGTCTTAGCACTGATCCTAAACTGTGCCATTTTCTGACTGCAACTGGGGACTGTTAATGTAAAAAAACACTGCCACAAAACCCCACTTAAAATAAGAGGAGAGAAGGTGCTTCAGGATCTCTGGTCTGGAAGAGAAGAGCATTGCACTGCTGAAGTGAAAGATTCGTAACCTCGGAAAACCTCAGGTGAGGAATAAGCAAGAGGGGAGCAGATGAGCCCTCACAAAATGTACCCTGTTCTCATCCACGTTGCTTTACTTAAAAAGAAAAAAAAAAAAAAAAAAAGGCTTTCCAATTGCTTAAAGTGTGATGGTCCCACTGGGTAACCTTCAGGATTCTACAAACTGCATCAGCCTTGTTGGAGTAATTCTGAGTTATGGAATCACTGTGACCTCTTGAAACCTTAAGTGCACTGTTTTTCATGCTAGACGTTACTCAAATATGCCTTTACTAATAGAGCTACAACCCTCAGACTATATGCAGTGCATAGTCTCTCAAGGTCTGAGAAGCCTCTTGCCTCACTCATATCTAACATCAAGGTACAGGTTTATAGGGAAGCGGAGCTCTCCTCTGAAGTAGAAAGGTAGCAGTTGGTAGTTGCTGCCAACTGTGAGAATGGAAAAACCTGCTCTGAAAGACACATGCAGTCCTTATAATGCTTGGTCAAATTATTCACTCAAATATTGCACAGGAAAGCAACGGATCATAAGAGAACAAAGATCAGCAGAAACGGCCCATTCCACCCATGGTGGCAAACTTGATCATCTTGTGTCAGCCCTGCAGTTTTTTTACATTGTCTAACCAAATGCTAGATTGAGTTTAAGATGTCCTTTCGGAGTGGGGAGCCTGCTATAACTGAGACCTCTTCCATGACCCTGGTCATGCCAGGTGTCTGTGCTGATACTAAAGCACTTTATCTAAAAAAATAAAATGTAAATGACTGAGAGGTTCCTGTCTTGTTAGGTGGATGAGGCTACATCTCCTACCTGGATTCATCAGCTCAGCCTCCCCAATTTACACGTGGTAGCTTCAAGAAGACCTGGAAGTACTTATTTATGAATGGGAATATGACGGGGTTGCCGCTGATAGCAAAGGATGAGACTTGATGACCAGAAGATCTCTTCCAGTCCTCTGAGCCAAACCTTGGACTGAGCACCTAGAATGAAGTAGCATGAAAACTTAATAGTGCCCACGTTGCTGTGTATTGGTGGCATGAGGTTTTGTTTTTAGGATGTTGCTTTTAAATTGCTTTGTTTGTTTTTCTTATGTGTACAACACTAACAAACTTGTGCTTGGATATTCTGTTGCCACGTAGCTGGTTTTGCTTGTGGAACGCCACCAAATGACTGTTTAAAAATCAACTAGGACTTCATTTTAATTAAATCTCTTATTTCCCCCTCTCGTATGAATGTCTCTCATGGCATCAAATATCCTGTTTGTGGGGAAGAGTCATTTCTGTGCTTTCTGTCAACACTAATTTCTCATAACTTGCTTCTTGGTTAAAATAACCTTCTGCCATGTCTCGCTTACTGTAGATGATAGAAGACTTCAACCAAGGGCAAGGTTCAACACCACAGTGTATGTCTTCACCCCTGGCCGCCATTTTCCTTGTGCCTGTTTTAACCCTTGTCCTGCCTGGCTACATTTAATAGACTTGTCTGGCACTTGTCCCAAATGTTCTGAAGGCCCTGGCCACCTTTATTGTTTGTTGTGGGACTGCGCTATCAGCCCAGCTTTCTGGTTTGTTGTGCAGTGTCCAAGTTAGGCCATACATCTTGTCTTGTCATTGCTTACATGTGCTATGATTTATTCCGCCTTTGAAAAAGTGACTGCAACAAATCTTAATTTGTGAAATTTGGTTAGAGTTCCAATAAATTCTAAATTAATAACTCAAAGCAATTACATACGTACCATCCTTTCCTACCTTTTTGGTCAGCTGCCTGTTTCACTCCTCCGATTAACTACTAAGAAAGGTAACATGAAGGCTCTCACACTATAGACCCCTGCCACTGGCCCTTTGAGTTATGTAAGGATCCTTAAAAAGCACAAGTGGAGAGAATGCAAGGACTTCTGGACTGTAATCTCCCAGCAGAGCAAGCATGATTCAGGAGAGATCTGTCAACCATGGATCACCTGGAGATAATCAGGTTCTGGAAAGAGTGCTGCATACAACCAGCTATTGTTACCACTCTCGAAGACTATGAAAAGGCCTTTGACGAAGTGGAAATAGAACCATCCAGAGGAAAGGATCCTAAAATGCATTTAAGTGAATAGTCCTATGACCTCTTACCAGTACCTTTTGCCTTCTGGCTATAGAGAATCTTCAGAAGTCCTGGATGGGAGGCAGAGGAGGGGATTAGAGCAGAATCACCGAGAGATTTAAAGAGCTGGACACTGATGAGGAATGCAGAGAAGAATAAAAGCATATTCAGAAATATTGGTGTATAAAGATAGCAAATACTGTTAAATTGTCTGTCTGGTTTTGGCCAATTGCTACCAACTACTGCAGACCAGGAAATGAGGTGAAGAGAAGACTGGATTGTGGGAGTGGGGGAAGAGGGGTAAAGGTTAGGAGACAATGGTATCAGAAGGGTAAACACCCTTTAGTCACTACTGTCTACCACATGGAGGAGAAACTACTGGCTTGGAGCTGCAGGATTGGGAAGATGGTGCTCATTGCCCTGTAGAGAAGTAAACCAGTGATTTGGAGCAAGCCAAGCTGAGAAGATGACGGGGAAACGGATGTATGAGTGGTCTGACTCACATTTAACTCAAGGTGCTTTGCATTTTACAAAATATGCCTGATGACCTCAAGGCTCAGGTACATAAACTGTAAATTC
The DNA here is from genome assembly GCA_033296515.1 of Macrochelys suwanniensis. Taxonomy (NCBI): domain Eukaryota; kingdom Metazoa; phylum Chordata; order Testudines; family Chelydridae; genus Macrochelys; species Macrochelys suwanniensis. The sequence continues at coordinate 17,472,427 of CM065795.1, read as the reverse complement.
ACATGAATTAAAACTGAACTTGACACAATGCCAACTCAGACTCTTCCCCCCCCCCCCCCCCCCAAACTGACCCAGTCACACAGAAGCCTGTGGTTGAGACTTGCAAAGCTAGGTGCTTACATCTGTTTCAAAATCCCTGTTCCGGCACCTGAGTAACATCAGCATATTTTTCAGAGGTGCTGAATACCTTTATCTCCCACTGACTGGGTTCTTATCACTCCTGAAAACCAGGCCACTTGTACTTAGTCGCCTAACTTAAAGCACCTGGCTTTAGAAGTGTTGGCCATTGTGAGAAGGTGAACCTTGAAGGTCAAACACGGCTCTGTTGGGAGTGAATTTCAGATCTGAAGGCCGTCAGCTGAGAATACCTGGTTCCCAGATAGACACATCTAGTGATGATCAACAGGAGCATCTCCACAGTTGAGATTAAGCCTGAGGAGAGGAGGGGCAATCTCTGACCTAATCATGACCCCAAACTGTATAGTGTGTTAATCAAGGCAGGCATTACCTGGAAATGAATTGGAAGTTTTGTGCATTCTATGGGGCATGTGTGAGATGTACTCCATGCAAGAAACACTGCGAGTTAAGCAGGTAGCATCTGACATTACCTGAATTTTTTTTTTTTAGTGGCCTTCAAAGTTAACCTCAAAGTGCTCTGTAGGAATTGGTGTAGGAGCAACCAAGGAATGGATGATGGTAATTTAGCATGCATCCAAAGGAAAATTACAAATACTTTGGCAAGTAAATATGGTTGGAGATAGTGGTTGAGAGGAAGCACGCTTGGACTTCTTTGCTAACTAGGTGGCTCCTGAATTTCTAGCATCCAAACAGGGACTCCTAGATTGTGAACCTAGTGACAGGCAAGTAAAAAAAATCAACACCCTTCACCTGAGTGAAGAGAAATTGCTGCCACTTATCCATGGGCATGATGTCTAAAGAAACATGCCTGCTCTGAGTAGATGGACCTTCATGATCAAAGGCAGTTCTTGGCCAAGCCATCTACACTGAGCTGATGTGTTTCTTCAGAAAGCCTCTCCTCTTCATAGGAGAGAGATTTCCTTAATACATTTTGAAGCAGCCTTGCTTCCACAGGCAATGCAACAAAGCATGTTCAGGATCTTCCATAAAACTATGAAGCACTCTACACAATGCAAACTGCTTGACAGCTGTGTTGGAATTCCTTTTTTAGCCTTGATTTCTCTTACTCCTTAGCTCCATATGATTTATTTATCATTCCTTCACTTGTGTAGCCTACAAGTCTACACAAGTGCTTGGCCACTTCCTTTCCTTGCTTCTAAAGCTGAGCATCCTTTCATCACTTGCTGTTTGTAACATTTTCAGTGCGCACATCCTGAAAAGAATTAGCAGTGACATCTTGTTGGGCCCAAACAACCACCTCATTAGGTCATCATTCTGTGGTAACTACTATGTAATTACAGACTAATTAGTTATTTCTCCCTTTGTAAACCAAATTGTTCCATGTTATTTAATAAGGCTAACTCAGATGGTACCAATGCTTGGAATGGCATGGAAACTCTAGTATAATTACCAGATTCTCTGCACCTCCTGGATTAAGTGCATGATAGTAACTATATGTATTATAGATTACATGGTTATTTGTGCACTGTGTAATAGTTTATTTTTAGAAGAATGGATACTTAGTTCATGCAGGTTTCATTGGTTTGCATGCAAAATCTTGTAAAATATGTAATTTGTAAATTGGTCATATTTATGCTTGCTCCACAAATAAATTAAATGTAGTACTAATTATATGCACTAAGTATCTCCAGATTTACTATAGTGCTCTTGTTAACCTTTGATTATTGTAATTTTGTAACTTGCCACCAAAAATGAAACATCCCATTTCACACGATTTCTGCTGTGCATTAACACAATAAACAAAAAATGTACATCCTGTTTGACTGACACATTGGATTCTTAATTTGTGTTTTCCGAACAGAATGTAGTGCTAAATTTTGAAGTAATCTGTTTTATCAGCTTTGGAAAATACTAAAACATTCATTAATGCACTAGATTTTACTAGAATTAAACAGTCGTGATCAGTCCATATCTAATAGATGGTAGAGAGAAGTGGGTTAACCTGTAGTTTTTAGCTGTCTAATATTGTGTAGGAGCTTTAATCCTGTTCATAACAGGATGAGTTGAAAATGATATACTATTAAAAGGATATTGTCTATTTAAACCTTAGAAATATGAGGTGAATGAGGCAATATTGGTTATTGGACCGAAGAATTTCTTTGGTCCAATATAGGATATTTGAAATAGATAAGTATTAGGTAAAAGTTTACTTCACCCATCTTGTCTCTAATATCCTGGGACCAACACAGCTACAACAATCCTGTATACGAATTTAAACATTAGCTGTTTTTAAGTGTTTAGCCTGTGTTGTTAATGCATTAATGATTGAAATGGAAAACTTTAAAAACACAACTTTTTACATGGTACTTGTGTGATGAAAATTAAGTTAGTTTCACGTTTTTTTGGTGGATTTCACTTTCAGGTTCTTAATTCTGCCATGTCTGGATTGTAAATGCAGGGGAGATTTTGTGTAAAAACTGTCTGTATTAGAAATATTTCCAGGATTATTTTTAAAATTCAATCTGTCCAGATTTCACAAATATTTGGTGGTTTTTAACAATCTAAATCTCTGGGTCAAATCTGAGTTGTTGTCTTTGTCACTTTCTAGAAGAATTGCACTGTACAAAGCTTAGAACAGAATCTCGTTCCTTAACAAGGTCTCAAGGCCACACTTCTAACGCTCACAAGGGTATCTTAGTTTGGTATTGGAGTGGGTCAGACTGGGGCAGCAAATGCACCAACACACACAATATAATGGTTGAAAACTTCACTAGAGATCACTACAAACAGAGTTGGATGATGTGTGTATCCTTAGTGTAGTCTTGCTTGTGAGGTCTAAGGTCATATGGAGATACTTTATATGAAATTTGTACAGAACATTTTATCTACTGTATAAGTTTACTTGGGGGGAGGGGGTGAGACGGTGAGACAAGACATGAAATAGGGGCACAAGCTCAGTATTGTGTTGGCAGCAGGGATGAACTGCTCCCAAAATGTGCTTTGCACATTTTAAATAAAATTGTGTGTATATAATGTGTGTAGGCACTCCGTGCTGAAGCATTCAGTATATTCGGATGAAAGCTGCATATGAATTTCCTAAGTACGGCAAGTCTCTTATTAGCTGAATTTCTTTGAGAATTGATCAGAAGCCTCTCTCTGCGGGTGTGGGGATTTGGTTTTCAAAGGCACGTGAACTGGAGTGTGAGCAGCAGTCTCTCTAGAGGATAGAGCAGGGGGTTGGAACTCTCTTAGGTATTCTTCTTTGCTCTTCTACAGACTCACTGACCTTGGAGAAAGCCACTTAACGTGTCTTCCTCATTTTATCTCTCTTGCAGGTGTGAGGTAGTCCAGGTATAGCTTTGAACATGTAAAGTACTATACAAGTGTTAATTCTCCATAGAACTAGTGTATATATTTTATCAATATAACAAGTAACTAAAGAGTTAAATATAATGGGCCAAATTCTGCTATTATATAGGTATGCGGTGCTCAGCCTCTTTAACATCAATGGAATTGGGTACCTATGTCTGAAGATACATTAACTGAGGCAAATTCTATCATTTAGACCAAATGAATTAATGACTTGCTCCTTCCAACAATGTGGCATCAGTGTCTGAATTCAGAAGTCTTCAGGGTAACATTTAAGAAAGGTCTGCTATTTACTATCCGTTTGTAATCACCCTCATCATATTTGAACTTTTTGGTATTCTGATAGTGACAGATTTCCCTAGGCCTTTGTTGTAAATGCAACATAAATTAATACCCTCTTATTATCTAGTGTTTATTTAGTGTTGCTAAATTCACACCCAGTTCTAGGACAATGTGCTTTGAAGGGCTGAAGCTGCCACCAGATGTTTGTTAGGAACATCTGTCAAAAGCTAGTTTGTATTGGGTTGCCTCCTGGTACCTGAGCATTCTTAGTAGTAGTTCAGTATATTTTTGCTGCAAATAGGTGTAGAATATTGTCATCTTAATAGGTCTTAATTCTAGTTCATGCCAGTGTTTCAGAATGATCTCGGTACAGAGACCCAGAGCTGATGGTCATTCATTGGGCTGGAGGAAGCCAGCAGTATGGTTACTGAGCGATTTTTGCAGGTTTTTTTTGTACTACCAAACAAAATTTTCATGATCATGAGATTCCTCGGTTACCACCAATTTCACACCATTCCCTAATAATGGATCTGCCTTCTCTCTAGTGCACCAACCAAACCTTCTTTTCCTCTGTCAAATCACTCTTCACAACTTGCATCTGACTCTTCTCCTCACAAGCCTCCAGTGCCATCTGCTTCACTCTTGCACCTGATCCTTAGTTGTTAGATTGCACCCATTTAATCTAGACTTAAATTCTCCTGTGGGCAGGGACCTTGCCTTCCTATGTACCTATAAAGTGCCATGTACACATGCTGTGCTATATAGCGCTGCAGGAATCTGTAGTTTGAAATTGCTTTATTTTTGCACTGTTGTAATGCATCAGCATGGGACTTGAAAAACCTCTTCTCCCCAAACATCATTAGGTTGAGTGATTGGGGCTGAATGGTACCCTGTCTGCTTTTATGGCTTGAGGAGTGCAGGTGTGGCAGTTCCTAGTTATACCATTTGAGTGGTGCTCTTTAGCCCTGATGTCTCCCCCATCACCCGCCCCCTGGCAGTGTGCGAAAGTCTGAGTGAGAGGGCTAAGGAATGGCTCAGAGCCTGGAGGTAGATGTAGTATGTAGCAGAAGTCCAAGAGAAGCAAGACAGGGCATACCAGAATGGTACACCAGAGCTCCAAAGGACCAACGTTGCTGTGGGGAGCAGACCAGAGAGAGATTAGTGGTGTTGAGTCCAGTCCATTGGGCAAGACCTAGTCCTCATGGGGATATAGTCAGAGGAAACAGCTGATGGAAGACAAGCTTTCAGGCCCAAATTTTAGGGGAGGATCCAACATCTTGCTGGGACCTCAAGTCATGGGAAGGCCTGATGAGCAGGAGACACTGGGCAGATGGGGCCCCAACTACTATGGGTCTGGGGTGTCCAGGGGTGTAGTGGATGGCTGACCAGTGGAGGATAAGGTAGAGGAAAACTGAGAGCAGGAGGCCAGAGCTTTGAGCTCAGCCAGTCTGGGAAGATCTGAGACCAGACCTACTGTGGGGATGGATAGTCTAACGTGTTCAGGCTATCTGGGGATGGGCACTAGACTAGACAAATGGAGGGGATTCAGGGGGAAAAGCATGTAGGTTAAACTTAAAACCGCTTTATTTGATTTCCCTTGCTCTTGGGAGATACTCCTGAGTACTGTAAGCATGTGCACTGTTTTATATCTCTATAGGTGGTAGTAACTGATTTGTGGTGGGGAGGGTTTTGGGGTATTTTGGCCTGAACAATAAATTGAGTGCTTAGACTTGTACTAGTAAGCATTGGATACATTTTTCAAGTCCTGCTGATGTGCACAGGTATTGGAATAAGGGCTGTTGTATTACATGAACACCAGATGGAATACAAAGTAACTTTTTTTTTTTTTTTTTTTTGCACACCACCACCTTTCCTATTCAAGGGACACCATTGTAGGACCTAACCACATCATCCACGCTATCAGGGGCTCATTCACCTGCACATCTACCAGTGTGATATATGCCATCATGTGCCTCTCTGCCATGTACATTGGCCAAATCGGACAACCTCTACACAAAAGAATGAATGGACACAAATCTGACATCAGGAGTTATAACATTCAAAAACCAGTAGGAGAACACTTCAGTCTTCCTGGTCACTCAATAACGGATTTAAAAGGGGCAATTCTTCAACAAAAAAACTTCAAAAACAGACTCCAATGAGAAACTGCAGAACTGGAATTAATTTGCAAACTGGACACCATCAAATTAGGCCTGAATAGAGACTGGGAGTGGATGGGTCACTACAGAAACTAAATCAATGTTAGTCTCTAAGGTGCCACAAGTACTCCTTGTTGTTTTTACAAAAACTAATTTCCCCTTGCTAAATACTCTCACCTTCTTGTCAACTGTTTGAAATGGGCCACCTTGTTTACATTGGCCTCATTAACACTACAAAAGTGATTTCCACTCCTTGTCAACTGTTGAGAATTGCCTACTTCCAATTTAAATTGAATTGACTCGTTGGCACTGACCCCCCACTTGGTAAGGCAACTCCCATCTTTTCATATGCTGTGGATTTATACCTCCCTACTTTGTTCCACTCCATGCATCAGATGAAGTGGGTTTTAGCCCACGAAAACTTATGCCCAAATAAATGTGTTAGTCTCTAAAGTGCCACAAGGACTCTTTGTTTTTACAGAAACATGATGCCTTGGTCAGAACCTTTGGGTGTATTCTTAATGTGTTATCAAACCCCAACAAAATATCAGTCACAATCCTGGTGTGTAGCGAAATGCATTGCGCATGTCAGGGATAGAGCTGTTAGGACAGTGAGAATGCTGCGAAGAAGTGGTTTCATTTCCGTTGATGGTGTGGCATGCATGGAAGGTATGCTGATCTACCTGGTTTTGGCTGGAATGTGTACGAGAGCTGTAACTGATCACCTCTGTGAAACACCCGTAACACATTGATTGTAGGAAGAGAGTACGCCAGTTATAATCAAGTTACTGGTATTGGAGGGGAAAAATTGAGGGGTTGATGCCTTGATGTCTGACGCCATGATTTCAGGAATGCTACAAAAATCCCCATCTTTCCTGCATTGGCCAGTCCCGACGCCTAACCCCAGGGAGGTAATCGTGTGTGTTGGTGAGATGCAGAAGAATGAGATTATTGGCATTCTCTTTCTTATGGATACATCTTTATTAATTGCTTCTCCACATTGATGGAATGTCCTTAAAATTTGTTTTGGGAACGAAACAGTTAAAATAGCGTTGGAGGAAATGAGCTCTCATGAATGAAGACCAAGTTTGGCAAGATGCCAGAATCTGCTACGGAGTGGGGGGGGAGGCAGCTAACTGACTTTTATACCACAAACGACTTTAAAAAATTAAGAGATAATTCCATGTCCTGAGGTTACAAACCGGCTGCAACTGGTTTTTTTCCCCTGCCCCCGCTAGGCATCATGGGTAAAAGTAAGCATCCCCCTTTTCTTTTGTTTAATATAACAGTACAGCGCATGATTGGCAGGGAAGTGCCCGTTTTGAGACAGGGTTTCTGCAGGTCCCTAGAGGGGGATGGCACGCGGGGCCGCCCATGTTCTACGGAGAGGGCTTCTCATAAAAAAAATCTGTCTCTTTCTTTCCCTCCCTCCCCCCTTCTCACTCTGTCTTCTCTTCTTTCTGTCTCTCTTCCCCCCCTTCTTTTCTCTCTGTCTCTAATTTTCTTGACAACTAAAGGAGGCAGCAGGATATTGTACCTGTAAGTATTCTTTAGACTGTCCTTTTTAACAGACAAAAGGCTCTTTATGGATTATCATGGCTGTTTTTTCTCTCCTTTAACATGAGTTGGAAGGTTAAATGTAATGTTTTTACATTATATTTAAAGAGAAAACTGCACTGTTGCTTGTGTTTGCTGTTGGACTGATTCCCTCCTCTACCTCCCAGAAAACCTCACCTCTGGTCAGGTTCCTTGTTCATAGTGCTGTGTTCTTGTGGAATTACTAAATACGAATCTCCCTGATCTAAAGCTGCAAGGGAAGGCTTATTTTGGGTATATAAAAAAATTTCTTTTGTCTGTAGTGCTGATGGCTTGATGTAATAGCTCACCCCCCCCCCTTTCTTTTCATGTCAGCTCCAACCCCTCTCTGTGAATGGAGTCAACCAGCTGACGAGGGTTAGTGCTGGCATGGTGCCAGGGGCTGTGAGTCTGTGTGTGCGTGTGTGTAAGTGTATACAGAGCACAAAGGGAAGGCCTGCAGTCTAGGAAATCACAGGCTATTATATAAGGCAGCCTGCGTCATCTCTGCTTGCTCAGGCTGACGGATGGGGAGTAGAGTTGGAGGAGGATTAAGAGGAAAGCTCCCCCTTTGCCCCCTCTTTATTTTTAAATGACCAGTTCATTGAGAGTGGATAATGTTTGCAGCCTTGCAGGACCAGTTTCCCCAAACATTCAATTACAGCCACATTCCTTGTGAGGAAAAGAGATTTCCCCCCCCCCCCCCCCCCCACCCCTTTTGGCTTTCGGAAAGAGGGAAGCAGCTTATATTTTTGTCGCCTCATATTTTAAATGATTTCGAGGTGGGGAAACGTACAGAATGTCCTGCCGTATCTAACAGCTGTGGTTAGTTAAGGTCTCTGTTTTTAATACCAAACTGGTTTTAATAACTTAGCTTTTCAGAAAAAAAGACCTGAAAAATGAAATATCAGATACTAGAGCAAATACTAACATTTTGCTCCTTCTGCTCCTCTTTCTTGGTAGAGTCTGACAAATTGTTGTAGAAATACTTTTTTTTTGTGCCATCTGCTACACACAGTTGGGTTTGTGCCGTACAAAAGTCAAACACATGGCAGCAAAATTATAGAACGTTCTGAGCTTCCACACATCTGGACAGTTGCAGTTCTGGGTTCTGGTTGGGGTGGTGGTGTGTTAACTGCTGTACAGTTTCTATACTCCGTTGCAATTATGGGCATTTTGTTCTGAGAGACAGTGAATTGATTTAGAAGTTGTAATTTTATCTTACTGACCAATTTTTTTGCATTCATTTTTTTTAATATGCTTTCTGGACACTTTGTACTGCACAGACCCTGAATTTGTGTTGGAGAGATGAGAATTATGTATTCACATTAATGAATAGAGCTGTCGTAATGTTACCATTTCCTTTATGTGAGTACTTATATTTGCTGTGATCATTCAGATCTAAAGAACTGGTTTGTAAGGGAAAACAGTGGAACTGTTTAGTGAGTTTGCGCTGAAATGACTAAGAATTTATGGTCTGCTGCAATCTAGAGACAGCTCCCTGATTCTGTTGAGAACTAGCATTACGGTTTGTCTTTTTCAATGTTATCTTTATTTTATTTTTTTACTCGTGCACAATCTGAATTAAATTATGAATAAAAACCTAGTTTGAATCCCTAATTTATGAATGGCTCTTCTCACTTTCAGCATTTGGAATATTTAAGAATATTTAGTTGCTTGCAATTTTTCTTTTGTCAAGGAGGATTTAGGATTGTGTGTTCCTTTACAGAAAGATGCATTTTCTGTTCATGATAAAACCTATGTGATAGGCCTACTTTTCTTCCATAGCTGCATAAAATTCCCCCCATCCACAAATACCCAATCACATCCTAGTATCTCTTTGCAAGTTACACACTAACGTGAATTGAGTGTAATATTCCTTGACAACTTACAAGCCGAAGCATCAGGATTCGAAGAGCAGCGTGTTTTTATTTGTTAGTGTTTGGTATCAGTGTTCTTGCGGATCTCTCTTCTGACTGCCTAGCCGTTAAGTCATAATTACCTTTTTAGGTTGTTATCCTTTTTATAGTATTGTATGGAAATGCTCATCTTGGGAGCCAGCCATTTTGTGTGTGCTGTGTTGAAATGCATTTTACGACATAGATGTTGGTTTGTATTCAGCATAGATGGAAGTTAAGACATTGTAGCATTGCATATATCAGGCTCCTTTGAGTCATTAGACAAATGATTTCATCGTACACTGCTGGTTAGCTGCCCCAGCAGGTTCAGAATGAGAAGCCAAAATCTGTGTAAAATCCTTAGTTTACATATAGGCTTGCTTTTTTTTAAGGGTGAAACTGGAATCTTTAGCATGTCTGAATTTAAAGTGGCTCTTGGGTAGCATGAGTGGAGAGTCTTAAGGTAAGCAGGACCTTTGCTTTGTTAGAGCATGTACATAATTTTTAATACCAGTAAACAATGGAAGACTGATTTAATATTTTCTTTTGTCCAAAAGAAGTATTTATTTTAAATACATTAATTAGGATCTAGCAAGGTTTCTGTTTTTTGAAATGGTAGGTACCAAGATGGTGGCAATTGGCTTCTTGGATTGACTCCTCTGTTTAAAATCAGTTGGATTTGCGGAAGTAAGAAGACTTTGGCATTTTTAATTTGCCTGTAGCTTTAATGTGCACTGAGGTGGTTAGGTTGAATGCTTAATTCTAGTTTTCTTTCTGTGCAAATGTGATGGATAATGTGGGGATGTCGTGTGTTTCTTTAAATTGGACCAATACATAACTTCATTCGCATGCTGCCAGACCAAGAAGCTGCTAGAGTTAGGTGTTAAATCTTGTATATATCTGAGTGGGCTCACATTTTTTATCCCCAAACCTTGTGGATTATACTTGTTTTAGTAAAACATCTTGTTTGCTTTCTTGAATTAACGCAGCTTCAACTATTCTTGATTTCTGTTTGAAGAATCTGTTTTTGTGTGGCTTTTGGTGTGTGTGTATGTTGCTTCTACTGTCTTCCTCTGGTCTCCGAGGTTTAATCCATTTATCTGTGGAGTTCCTACTCGTGAGTTGGGGTAAGGTCCTGTATGCTTTAGGAAGAGGTCTAGTTTAAGGTGCACCACAGCATAAAAGATGCATCAGTGGAAAGACATTGTTAAAGGATTGCAAGTTCTTCTCCCTGTAGGTGGTGGAGAAGAAGGTTACATAGACCTGTGTGAGAATAATGCTCTCCCCGTTTTTTAGATTTATTTCATTAGTCTGATCCTGTGTTCTAGGGAGCGTGGGTCTGCTGCAGTAGTGCGGGTGGAGAAACAGTTTGGGTTGGGTTGCCTAGAAGAGTTGAGATTTGAGGTGGGTGGGAGAATGATCAGGCCTCTTTTGTTGTGGGATGGTTTTTACTCTAAATTTCAATCAACCGAAGTGTGGCCTACATGTAGGCTGGCTTTAGCTAACTGGAACCCTTGTGACTGGGCCACTCAGTTTCCGGTGCCCTGTGGATTGGATGGCTTCTCTTCTTCCCTGGTTCTATTTTTCACATGGTGTTGGAAGTTGTCTCATTGTTTCCTGAGGCCTCCTGTGCAGGGATATGGTCAGTTTGTCATGTTGGGAAGAAGAGAACACAAGCTAATCTTCTTGCCTCTCAGCTAGCATTAAGGAGGCTTCTAAATGTCCTTCAGTTATTGTAGATGGCTGTCTAGTTCTGTTCTTGCTTCTCTTATTGGTGGCAATGGTAGCTGTCTTTTTACCACAACTTTCTACTCTGAAAAGTTGTCAGACAGCATTTTCAAAGGACTGCACAGACTTATTCCCCTTTTGAGTATTACTTTGCTGCTTTTAGCACAGTCCTTTCCCTTACTGTAGTTCATTTAGAATCTTTTTAACATCTTTGTGTCCTGAGGGATCTCACTTTACAAATATGGCTACACAGCAACATCTCAATGGCTGCCATAGGGTCTGCCATATGTCTGTGTTTAAAGCAGTGTAGCTCTGGTATGGAGCAACTGACAGGATCTGAGATTACTGGCCTTCAAGACAAGTGACCTGTCTCTCCATATGCCAGGAATCAGTTCACTTCCAGTGACTTGCAACCACCTCCCTAGGTAGGTGGACTGTAGAGTAGCCTGTGTCACAGGATGGTGTCAAGTTTTGGTGAAGAACACCAAGGAAGCCTCTCCCCCTCCCACCTGCCCCCCCACTCCCCGTAGAGTAGTTAACTTATTTACTTTCTATCGGCAAAGGCGGGAGAGGTGTTAGATGAGTTGCAAATAGATACATTTTACAGATGTTCTAGATCAGTGGTTCTCAAACTTTTGTCCTGGTGACCCCTTTCACATAGCAAGCCTCTGAGCGCGACCCTCCTTATAAATTAAAAACACTTTTTTATATATTTAACACCATTATAAATGCTGATGGCAAAGTGGGGTCTGAAGTGGAAGCTGACAGCTCTCAGCCCCCTGTTTTAGATCATGGAAGGTGCAAAGAAAGCTCTTGGGTCGACACGGTGTGTGCAGAGTGGAGAAGACTGGAGGAAAAGTTCAGACAAGCAGGGAGATGGGAGTAGAGTGAGGCAAGGTCTTTGGTGTTGAGAGGAACAGGTCCATGGAGAGTCTGTGTGAAGGAGGAAAGCTCTTGGGAACTGGATCTTGAATAGGGAGCCAGTGGGGCTGTTTGAGATGGAGGCTGATGTGCTGTCACTTCCCTGTATGTTTAAGCTGGTGCCTGGTAACATCTTGCATTTCAGTTGCTTTGTCCTCAAGTGCCAGACTTTCCTAATACACAAGTTTAGTGAGAGGGGAAAGGAAGGTGCAGATGAAGCAGTCGAGGGCTGTCGAGAGATGAAATGTGTTTGGTACCAAGGTTGCAGATAGTTGAAACAAACAAACTCTGCTTCTAAGGTCTCCTCTGCTAAATGCCCCTCACAAAAACTTGGTTATTCCTTGAAAACATTGGAGGGCGGAGTTGGTTCTGCTGAGACTCAGATCTGTTTCAAATAGGAGCCATAGACTTCCTGAGCCTTTCACCACCAGCCTTATGTGACTGGTCTTGGCTTGTCCCCTGCAGTGGGTTTCAGTGGACACAATCAACTGCATTTAATTTGTGTAATATTTTGATGAATTTCTTGAATTGGAGAAGGGCTGTGAGATTCACTTAGTCCTCTGGTATGAGCTGGCAGGGCCAACATGTTCTTGAGCCAGTCAGCAGCTGCTGAGTCAGCAGGGTTCAACTCGGGAAGACCCCTAGGGAGCCCAACACAAAAAGAGCCGCCATCCAGCGTGTGTGCAGCATCCTCCACAGATGCACAGTGGCCTTCCCTGGATGCCCCAGGTATGGTTGGTCTTGGCACAGTGAACCATGCCACACCTGAATCTGTTAAGCAGGCTTTAAAGGTGACATGGGAGCCTAAAGCCTGGTAACCATTTGTCCAGCCTGATGATGTGGGAGTTTGTGGTAATGCCAGCAGCTCTCTCCCATTCTGTCTGCCACAGTGAGCTGTTGATACCAGCTGGATGGTGAGCATGCAGCACTGTCCATGTGGGATTTCTCTTGCACAGGTGGTGGGATGCATCTCGGACATCCCTGAACAATGGCAAGTGTGTCATTTGCTTTACCTTGGCAATCCGCTTACTGGCTGCATTCTGACACTAGATGGTAGGTGGAGGAATACTGGCTAGGACTGGTAGCTCTACAAGTATTGTTGGTTTCAGTGTGCCTGTGATAATTCTCATGGTATGATCAAGCTTCGTGTCTACTAGTGTAACGTGAGCAGAGTTTACTCAAACTTGGGGCACAATATTCTCCGAATGAGCCCCTGATAACCCGGTGTTTGTGCATTGGCTCCCCAGGTGGACCCTACCAACTTGTTCAGGAAACAGTTTCTGCTCTTGACGTTTCAAGCTTACCTTAGTGCGGTAGTATTTGTATGTGAGCTAGCAATCTAGGCTTTTAACATCCTTTTGAATCCAGACTGATGGACGTAGTTCTTGTTGTGTGAGGGGTGGACAGCAACACCAATGAAACTACGTCCCATGTGTTGCTTCCAGGGACTGAATGTCCCACATTGTCTCCTGAAGTCACTAGTCACAGCACTTCAGAAATTTCTACTGATAACAGTGCCTTTCAATTAATTAGCCTCTTAACATTGCTATAGACACTCCCACCTTTTCATGTTTCTTTGAATGTATAAATATCTGATCACTGTATGTTCCATTCCATGCATCCGATGAAGTGGGTTCTTAACCCACGAAAGCTTATGCTGAAATAAATTGGTTAGTCTCTAAGGTGCCACAGGTATTTTTCTTGTTTTCTTTTAGCAGCAAGCCTGCTGCTTAGGGAACTGAGATTTTTAAATGGAAGGATGGGGAAGGGAAAAAACCAAAAGAAAAGGAAGTTTTGCATGTGAAACTTCCCCCCTCCCCTCGTGCTCAATAACAGGACAAGTGTGCAGCAGTGCGCAGGCACTGTGGACCAACTGCCGAGGCAGTGGCAGAAGGGCATGCTGGATGAGTCATACCTTTGACTTGGTGAAAGATGAGCAGCTCCATGATCAACAGGAGCTGGAGCCAGTTTTGCCGGGTGTTCCTTTCTCCTTCACTGGTGTTGTCATGCAAGAGCCCAGGGAGCTGCCCCTGCTATTCAGGTGCTGTCAGCTGTGCCTCCCTGGCAGCTCACTTCAGAATAGCTTCTAGTGCAGCTGAAGCAAAGAGGACTAAGGAAGGTGGACACTGCTTGTTCTCGGGTGAGAGAGGGGGCGATAGTGAGAGGCCTTGTGTTGCTGAAGACTAAGTTGGCCAGGGAAATTTTCCTTTAAGAAATGCCAGACTGGATCAGTTGAACAGTCCATCTAGCCGAATATGCTGTCTCCAGCAGTGGACAGTACCAGCTGCTGCAGGGTTTCTTGCACCTTCCCTGAAGAAGGCCATTTTGGAATAGTCTGCCCACAGAGTTCCTTCAACCCCTGTTAGAGATTGACTTAAGCTGTGAAGCAGGAAGGTTTGCATCCTTCCAAAATGCTTGGTTTTTTAAATTCCTTTCAGTAAGAACTCTGGATATTCTTCTTATAGTACAAATGCCCTATCCTGTTTTGAATCCTGCTAATGATTTCTTGGGGCAAGGAGTTCCAGTGTCTATGTGAGAAAATATTCCCTTAACAGCTTTGAATTTGCCACCTTTCAGTTTATTTGAATGTCCACTTGTTCTTCCATCTCCTCTCAGGGTGAATAGGAGGTCCTGATTTATCTTCAGACCATTATTTTTGTGCCCTTACCACATCTCCTCAGTAAAACAAACATCCTGCCTCTGCAATATCCATTGGAGATTTTTTTTCATGCCTCTAATTGTTTTCACTGTGATAGAGAGGTGGAATCTTTGAGCCAAAGAAGATAGAGGCATCTGTTTAGTTAGACATGTAATTCTCTCTCCTTTAAACCTGAACACTCATGCTAGAGGCTCCATGCTTGTGGAGGAAGGGACCAACCAAGCTATGCTCCCCCGTTCATCAGTTTAGTAAAGCATTTCCAAGTTATTTGTCGGGGCATTGTCGCAAGTCACGGACCCGGGCCCCATGGTGCTAGGTGATGAACAAAAAGGTGGTTCCTGCCCCAGGGAACTTACCTTCATCTCCAACCATACGAAGACTAACAGTGAGATAGTACTGGTCAACAGGATGGGCGGTGGCCATGGCACACTAGCTGCCTGACCATTACCAGTTCTGTTGTAGGCATTGTGGCAAAGGAGAGTTTAAGGAGGGCAGTGAGGTAACATTATGACGGTTTATGCGTGAGGGGCAGCATGGGAGAAAGCACAAAGGTGCTTGTTTAAAGTTTAAGAACTGAGCAATAAGGTCTGGCATTGTTGACAGCGCGGAGGCAGGAGGCAGCATCTCAGTAGCATATAAGATGATTGGCCGTGAAGGACCTTGAAAGTGAAGAGAAGAAGTTTGGTGCAGTGGAGTAAGGAGAGCCAGTGTAGTGACACTTAGTGGGATGACAGTGGTCAAAGTGAGGGAACAAGAAAAGATTTCCAGCAGTATTTTGAATGGGGGCAAGAATGAATGTGTCAAGGCAAGAGAAGAGGGTGCTGAAGTAGTCAAGACATGACTGAGATGAGCTCTCACAGGATGGAGAGGAAAGGCTGGATCTTTGAGATGTTGTGCAGGAAGACTCGTACATATGTTAATGAATGACCTACTAATACGTGCCTTACTCTCTTACCCTCAGAAATTGTCACAGGACTCGTGTGATTTTCCCCAAGGCACACAGTGAGTTGCTGGCAGAGCTGTGGCTAGACCCCAGGTTCCCAGTCCCTTGCTTTACCTAGAAAGCCAGATAATCCGCAGTATCTACAGACACCCAGCAGACTCTTGTTAGCGAACTTGCTTTGTCGCCCCAGGGCAGTCCTGAAGTCAACTGACTTGCTTTCTTTTATGTCGAGGAGAGTGGTGTTCAAAGCACCACAGAGGAAAGACTCTTCTGGGTTTAATGGCAAGTATGGGAGAGTGTAGTTTTAATGGTAATATAAAGAAGAAGATGGGATATAAGTGTATAAAATGATAAATTGTAGTCCAAAGGTAGTGAGAACTTTTTTCTTGTCTCATAAGTTATCAAAACACACGAACAAGGGGACATTCAATGAGATGATAAAAGATGGCAAATTAAAAATGGATAAAAGGAACTACAAAATGCATAATTAGACTATGGAACTCATTGCCACAGGAAGGCGTTAAAGCCCAGAACTTGACCACACTCAAAAAGGAGTTGGACATTTATATGGATATCAAGAATACCTAGAATTCATTAAAAAAAGAAAATTAGCAAGAGAAATTAACCCTTTGTCTTAAATCCGGGGGGGGGGGGGTGCGTTTTCTAACAGGGGAGTAAAAGGTTGTCCCACATCTACCTACTGCAGAGCTCTTCTACCTTCCTCTGAAGCCTCTGGTGCTGGCCAGTGTTGGAGACAGGATACTGGACTATGTGAGTCTCAAATCTGATCCACTTTGCAATTTCTCTGTTCTTAATAGCAGGGGACTGGCAGTGGGGACTCCTTGGTTCTCTTCCATTGCTGATTCGTGACCCAAGAAGCTTAAATCTCTGGCCTCAATTACACAGATGGATTATCAAGGACTAGACAAAGTTTAGGTCACTTAACCGCGCTATGCTCAGCTTTCCCATCTGTATAAGAGGAGTAAGGCTTGCCTATCTCTGTAAAATGCTTTGAGATTGCTAGATCAAAAGTGCAAAAAAAGCATCAAATATTTTTGGAGTGGCACCAGATCAGGTATTGAAGGATAATTCAGCTGAACTATCTGACAGAGATTCTACTTCTTCACTGAGGAGATGCTTTTCTTAGTCTTCTGGACCTTTTTTCAAAAAGGTCATTTTTAGAAGCTTTCCCCGTGGCATAGTCATTATGGGAAGATACCAGCAAAATCGTTCATTTTGCCCTGCTTCAGGTAGGGGATGGGGCAACAGAATTTGTCTAGTCCTCGATAATCCATCGGTGTAATTGAGGCCAGAGATCTGGCTGGTAAAAGGAAGACTTAAACTTTCGGGATATGTTAGCCAGCATTACTGCTGCCTGCTTGCTGTCATTGCTACTGTAGCTGCTGCTTGTGTGTAGACTGGAGGCCTTTGTAGAAATCGAAATGTGTAAAGTTTCGGTCTGGAAACATCTGTTTGCGCTTCTGTGGCACTTGGATGTTATAGCCTTAGCACCAGGTTCCAAACAACCTTCTCTATTATTTCTGCAAGGGAGGCAGTGCTACTCACATTCCATCCGTCTGGGTCAGCTCTGAGGGTACAGAACATAGAATTACAACTGTGTTTCTGCACCGGGATACCCCAGCCTGGAGCATTCTTCCCTGTTCTTGAGTGATGGTTAAAGTTTTAACATCTCCTTCCTAGGAGAATCAGTTTAATCAGAGGCCTTGCTGTTTTTCTCATAGGACTCCTCTTTGTATTCGTGGGTTATGTGGAGTTAGGCATGTAGGATGGCACATCCTGACCAAGGGGCAACAATGTTAAACTTGTTTGGCATTGCTGAGTGTCAGTCCAAGAGTTGTAACCCATCAGCCTGGACTGGTGGAAGTTCTGCTTTTAGGGTGAAGGATGTAGCTGCTCCAGCACAGAGAGATGTCTTGCGACACTTAAAGGTGGGGGCCATGGAGCGAAGGAGCCCTTGGAGGAATGTAAAAGCTGGCATTGGAGGAAAACCGTCTCAATACCAGCTGTGGAGCTTGGGCCCACTGTTTTAGCTTTACTGAATAGCTTCAGTTGTAACTGAGATTTTGTTGGTCTACTGACTGTTTCTGAGGCTTATCAGTTCAACCTCGGTACAGCACTTGTCCCTCTCCCACATGCGGACTGTGTAATGGGTGGTGCGTGTGCGCAAGTCTCAGAATCAGTCCAAAGACACATTAGCAGCTCTGGGCCACGATCCATCCCTTGATTGTCTAAATTAACAACTCCTATGTAGCTTTTCAAAGAATCTTTCTTGTTTCTTTGCTTAATCTGTGCAGCACAAGGATGCCATGGAAATGAGAAGTTGGGTCATATTGTTTCTTCAGTGTCTGGGACTGGAAAACCTGCATTTCTAGTACCAGAGAAGCGAAACAGCCCAAAGCTAGAGAGATGTGAAGGAGCAAACTAGAGAGAAAGCTGTCTTGCCAGTGACTGCCCTGAACTTCAGCTAAACGATGTGAGCCTGGTATCAGGTTGGCTCCCTGGCGGTCTCTGCACTAGGCTACAACACACACACTTTACTCCAAGCGCTGTTTTTAGCACTGCTCATCCTTCCCTTTCTTCGGCTGTAAATCTTGTGGCTGTGATTGCATGTTTTTCTTGAACTGAAATACAGAACAATGCAACACTTTATGTAGCATTTCTTATATACACTGTATCCCAGTGCACATTAGAGTGAACTAATTTAGAGATGAATGCTACCCGAGGCAGGGAGAGAGATTACACAGGGATAAACCTGTGGCTCGCCCAGGTCAGTGGATTCAGGCTCATGGGGTTTGGGCTCCATGGCTGGAAAATTGCTGTGTAGATATTCAGGCTCCAGTCTGAGTCCAAATGTCTACACACCTATTTTTAGCCCCTCAAACCAAGTCCCCTGAGTCTGTCAGCTGACGTGGGCCAGCCATGGCCATGCTACAGGGCTTTTATCCCAAGAGGCCCAATCAAGGAAGACTGAATGGGTGCAGATAGGAATTGAAGAGCTGGGGAGTTAACAAGGCAGAGATGCTGCAAAACCATTCAGGATGGCAGGAGATGCACAGGAGAAGGCTCTTGCACTTATTGCTGAGAAACTGGGGAGGGGCTCAGTGGGGAGGCTGATTCTAGGTTAGGGTAGAGGGTGTGGGATGAGGGGGAGGAGTAGAAAAGGTGGGGTTGGAGTAAGTCCATGAAGGTCCTGGCAGCAGCAGTGTTTGGCAGTCTGGGGAGCCAGGGCATGAGGCCGTATTGGAGAAGGGAGCTGCAGTAACTGTGGGCAGTGGGAATCTCTGGTCTCTGCACCTTGGCTGGGTCTATGAATTTGTTCCTTTGTCAGGAAGTTACTGACTGAAGGTGGAGAACAAGGGTGGTGAGGGTCTTTCTGTATGTTCCCAGCTTTGCCTTACAGGAATCTGAGCAAAAAAACAGTTTGTGCTGTAGCCTTTGGAGAAAAACACACCTGGTGTGGAGGCAGCATGCCCAGCGCCAGGTCACATACTGTCCAGCTGAGAAGCTGCCTTGCCTCTCCAAAGAGTGGGGTTCAACACCCCCCCCCAAAAGAAAGATGACTGATAAGGAGTAGAAGAGAAGGAAATGTGTAGTTGGGAAGAGAGGAATAGGCTCCAACCAACGAGGGAAGTTTTCCCCTGTATATCAAAGTATTTACTATGTCTCTAGACTTGTAGGACTGCATTGGGAGGGGGGCGTGCTCTCTGCTTCTCTTCTGGACTCCTTCTCCCTGGGGGTCTGTTAACTCCTAAGTGTTGGTTCTAAACTCTGACACCAGCATTTTTGTGATCCAGTCAGTAAAGCTTGCTCACCTACAGAGATGCAGTTGGAGATAATTACGGTCTCTATCAAGTCTGAAACAAAACATGTTTTATAGCTCTTTTGTTTTCCCTTAGGGGACTTCGCCACCATTTGAGGATTTTGTTTCTCTCTTTTTTTTTTTTTTTTTTTTTTTTTTCCCCTTCCCCGTTGAGTTTCTTTAGGGAAGTGAAATGGAGAATCCACTTCCTTGGATGTGCATAATTGCTGGGAGTGATTTACAGGGGAATTGCTGTGTTAGGTAGCAGGAGAAAATTCTGAATCATCTGGTTTGTATTATCTTTTGATGGAGATGTGTTGTTAAGGCCATCATATCTTGGCTTTCAGGTGTGACCCTGAAACGAAGTATATTGTTTAATGCACTTGAATGATAGGATTCAGAGTGTCTGTATATGTATTATCCATCTTAAAGTAATCCTATTGTCGGCCAACTTTTTAACTGCCAAACACTCAAATGACTTCCTCTGATAGATAAGTCTATATCGATGTAAAGTTAGGAGTAAAAAAATGTATGCTTTTGTTTAGCGTTTACTTCCAGCTTACTAGTATAAAGGTAAACCTGAATCCAGTGCATGCTCTTCACTCTCAAAGCTGAGTCAAATTAGAGGTGTTTCTAGTTTTTAGCTACTTTTTACTTGAGTTAGTCTGACACAAAACTGGAAGCGGTTTGCAAGTTCGTGACTGTCTGACCTTCAGATTTACTTGAATATTAATAGTTTCTTATTCCTTCTAAGTTAGATGAAAAAATACTTAGCTACTCCCATGGTGCCTTCTTTCCTGCAGTTAAGGAAGAGGGGAGGGTATTTTGGAAATTCATATAAATCCTAATAAAGCGTCAGTTTCTCCCCCCCATCAACCCTCTATTCTCTTTCTTCCCCCATGCTTGCTTTTGCAACTGAATTATTAACACTGAAGGGCTCCAGTCAGTAAAATGTCTGAAGCCTGATTTATTTTTATTGAATCTGGCTCAAAGTGCATGTTGATTTATCAAGCCAGTAACATCTCCTGTCGAGAGGATTAAAATGTTACGATATCTGCTTATGGCGATTGTAGGTTTGGTTTCTTGTTCTAGCAAAGAAGGGATTTGTAAAGAATCGGCAGTATTTTAGGACTCTTTTTCCCTCGGATGGGTTGTGGCAGGGAGAGTCAGGATGTTATCCATAGTAGGCTAACTTAAGCCTTTCTCCTTCAGCAAGTGGACTACTTACTTTATGCAACCAATGTTGTTATAGTCAACACCCAGCTGATTATTAGCCAGAGTGGTTTTGGAATTGGAGCATTTTTAGTTGTCATGGCCCAAAGCAAAATGTCCTCCTTCTGGTGGTGGTTCATTTTCAGGGTGTCAGGGCAGTTGAATTTCTGCCTCCAACTTGTCAAAAACAAAACCCTTATTTCTTTGTTAAGGACCTCTGTGTATTCCCTCTAATAGGATTCAGCACCTACTGAATTGTGGGACTGTATAGAAAAGCTGTCCACTAGGGGCTGCGGTAGGGCTCTCCTGGACTCCATGTATAAGTGATAAGACAGGTGACGCTCTGGAAGAGATCAAGACCAAGAGTCACAGCCTGGTCTCCAGACGCTCCAAGTCTGCCTCTGCTGCTTAGGAGAGAGATGTACATCTTTTCAATTTCCAAGACAGCCCCCCACGGTTCAGCACCACCAGAGCACCCAGCCTCAGAGGCAATACCAGCGTCTTCTAAAATGGCTCCTATAAAAAGATGTGTCCAGGGATCCTGGTCCTGTATTGCATTCAAGGGGTCTTGGAGACAAACTCGGTGAGGTAGTATCTTTTCTAGGACCAACTCCTGCTGCTGAGAGAGACAAGCTTTGAGCTGTGTGGAGTTCTTCTTCAGATCTGGGAAAGTTACTCAGTGTCACAGCTAAATGCAATGTGGAACAGATTCTTTAACATAAGTAAACACATTCTAAGAGACCATTCAAGGTAAAGTGATCCATTAACACCTTTACGTTAATCCCTAAACTAGTCTGTGAAATCCTCATTTTCTTCAGGTCCGGACAGGATGCCAAGTGCCATCAGTACTTCATCAGGGCTCACAGGGACAGAATCACTGACAGGCACATTCCTGCAGGACTGGAGCAGTCATCTCCTTTGCACCTTCCCTCCTATTCCCTTGATCCACAGAGTCATAAGGAAAATCAGCCAAGCGGAGCCAGTATCTCTGGTACACAGACTTCCAGCTGTCCTGAGAGCTGCAGGTTTGTCTTCTGCTCCTTCCAGGCTTCCTTTCCCAGCAACAAGGAAGTATTCACCCCAACACAGACACACGTCGTCTGGCTGCAGGAAAAATAATCCGCTGATCACTGTGGAGGCTGATTTTGCTTACAAAGCGTCCAGTTGGTACTATTACAATCCAGGAAAACGCTGCCCTCCAGATTGCAATGAACGTGGTTTGTGTTAGAAGCGGACTAAAAGGTTAACCCTGTTGTAGGCCAGTATCCTTGGTTTTAGAATATCTACTGTACTTGAAATCACAAAGTTAGCAGTGACTTCCTTCAGGGTTCATGTAGCAGTTATCTCTGCTCATCACAGCGTGGTCAGAGAGAAACCTATATTCCAGGGATCAGCAACCTTTCAGAAGTGGTGTGCCGAGACTTCATTTATTCACTCTAATTTAAGGTTTTGCGTGCCAGTAATACATTTTAACGTTTTTAGAAGGTCTCTTTCTACAAGTCTATAATATAGAACTAAACTATTGTTGTATGTAAAGTAAATAAGGTTTTAAAAATGTTTAAGAAGCTTCATTTAAAATTAAACTAAAATGCAGAGCCCCCCGGACTAGCGGCCAGGACCTGGGCAGTGAGAGTGCCACTGAAAATCAGCTTGTGTGCTGCCTTCGGCACGCATGCCTTACGTTGCCTACCCCTGCGTATTCTCTCACTCCTCAGTTTCATTTTTCCTGAAGAGAATGTTGAATGCCTGTCCCCTGTGAGAGGGGCTCCCCCTACCTGGGACTTGAATCTAGTCTTCACTGTGCTACAGTGTCCACTCTACAAGCCCCTGGCTTAGGCATCTTCGAATAAGCAGTGTTCTAATAGCTGTTGGCTCTTCTAGGCGGGTTCGTGAGCTTGCTGCCCGGTGGTAGGGAGATAAAGGTGTCACCCTAGTTTTATGCCTGAAGTTGTCTCTGATTTTTCACCTGTCACGATGCATCTCTCTCCCCATTTTCTTCCCCAGACCGCACGCTCCGCATTTGTAATCATTGGAGGTTAAAAGAGCCTTGTGTTAGAAGAGACTAAACCCTTTTGAAGATCAAACAGTTTGCAGTTTATGGGGGAGATGTAGGGGACCAATTAAAAGCAGACTTTTTCTTTGCCACTGTAACGAGATGTGTTGAGCATGCTGCTACTTACCCAGGAAGCCAGTCCTCTGGGGAGGGGGCTGAGGCCAGGACCGCTTCTGTGGCCTGTTTAAGACAGATTCCCCTGGTAAAGATTTACACAGCAGCAAGTAGAGTCCAGTTCATGCTCTCATTAAGCACCACTCATTGGACTTGCCATCCTGTTCTGATTCTGGTTTTGTTAGTGATGCTACAGTGTGGTTTTTTGCCTAGAACTCTTCCCCTGCTGTACTTGGAATTGGGCACTGCTTGCTAATCTTCCATTAGTGGGTATTCACGCAGGCCTTTGAAGAGAGCTTGGATATTAGCATGGGTGGTGGGTGGAAACCCTGCAATTGGGTGTTCGGCAGCCACGGCCTCCCCTGGCCTATTGTACCACTGCCCATGGTTACTAGTGACTGTTGTGTTTATGCCACCCACCGTTCCCTCTGCCTTGGAGTTTTGTGGTTTGGCACTCTGCAGATGTGGGAGAAGGAACTGAAGTTGCTGTTTGTTGTTTGTATTCTTGTAGCACCTTGGAGCTCTATTCAGAGCCCAGGGCCCCATTGTGCCAAGCATTGTACAAGCAAGAAGACAGCCCTTGCCCCAAAGATCTTACAGTCGAAGCGTGACAAGTGACAACAGATGGATGCTGACTGATGAGGGAGTATAAGGAAACACGTATGGTCAGCATGGTAGGCTGTGGGCTCAGCACACTAGCAGCCTAATTGTTGTCAATGTTTTTGTAGGCCTCACAGCAAAGGGGAGTTTTAAGGAGTGTTTTGAGGAGCATAATGAGTTAACTTGGCAAAAGTTTACAGGGAGCTCGTCCCAGGCACAAGGGGCAGCATGGGAGAAAACATACAGGTACTTGTTCTGGGCCAACTAGTCGACCTTTTGTTGCTTGGACGAGACAGTCGGTAGGGATAGGTCATGAAGGGCCTTGAAAGTGAAAATAATTAGTTTGTTTGATATGATAGAAGGTAGAGCCAGTGAAGAGAGGGTGACCTAGCCTAAGTGACGGGCTTTGAAAATGATCTTTGCAACAGTGTTCTGCAAGGACATCAGTGGGGCAAGATTGTGGCCTTGACAAATGCAAAAGAAGGTTGCAGTAATTGAGATGAGAGTTTAGCTGTGTGGATGGATAGGGGAGGTTGTATCTTAGAAATGTTATACAGAAAGAATCTGCAAGACTTAGATGCAGCCTGGATGTGAGTCCCTAGAGAGAAGTTCGAGTCAAAGATGACACTCAGGTTACAGGCCTGAGTAACAGGCAGGCTGGTGGTGTCTGCTGTGATCGAAAAATGAGGTAATGGGGCGAGCTTTGGGAGGAGTGATTAAAGAGCTCTGTTTTAGCCAGGTTGAGCTTGAGCTGATGGCCAGACATCCATGAGGAGATGTCAGAGACAGGCTGAGATCTGTTTGGACAGACAGGTCTGGAGTAGAGGGGTAGAACCATCAGCATAGAGATGGTAGTTGAGTTCGTATTTACGGATAAGATTGACCAGTTAAGATGAAGAGGGAGAAAAGAAGGGCACCTAGGAAGTGGGGGTGCACACCCTTATGTACGTGGAGCCAACAAAATACTCCTGGTGTGATGTGGTATCGTAGCACAAGAGTGCTACCACGCTCTCAGGCTTTGGCTACACTCGAAATTTCAAAGCGCAGCCGCGGCAGCGCTTTGAAGTGCGAATGTAGTCGCCCGCCAGCGCTGGGAGAGAGCTCCTTCACGAGGGGAATAGCTCCCAGCGCTGGGGCACTGGCTACATTGGCGCTTTACAGCGCTGTAACTTGCTGCGCTCGGGGGGTGTTTTTTCACACCCCTGAGCAAAAAAGTTGCAGCGCTGTAAAGTGCCAGTGTAGCCATAGCCTCAGTGGACACAGCTTTTCTGAAGTTTTGCAGCTCAGCACTAGAGATGCTAAATCCTGTCAGTGTGATGCCCACACGCAACTCTGGAAGAACAGTTAGTAGTAGGAAGAGGTTACTTACTTTCTCCAATCCAGTGGTCTGAAGTGACGGGGGCCTCTGAGATGCCAAACAAACATAGCTGTTGAGTTTAATTTAAAGTCTGGCAGCTTTAACAAATAACTTTACTTTTATTTTTTGTTTAAAAGGCTTTTACACTTCAGAAAGTGCAATCCTAGAATAGGTAGATCTTGGTTGTTGGTAAATACAACAGCATTATTCTGTGTTGTGCTCCTAGAATCACTGTGGACAATGGAAATACTTCAGGTGCAGACAAAGATTATTGCATCCCTTCCCAAAAAAAAAAAGGGGAAAAAAAAAGCAGCTAGCATGGAAAAGTACTGGAACAGAGTGAAAAGCTGTCAGGGTGAATGATGGGCTTGTTGCCCTTCAGCAGTCCAGGACAAGACCATTGTGTCTTCAGGAGGCCTAAATCTCCTTTATGCACTCTGGTATTGTTTTATTTTTCTGCTTGCCAGCAAATATTATAGCTGCATTTGTCTTAGCGCCGGGTCATGCGACATGAAAGATCTTTGTGCATGAAGTAGTGCAAGGCTTTTGAGTACGAAGACATAATTCAGTGAAATTGCATTAGATTGCTTATCACTTAAGGTGGCATCTATTTTCCTGGGGTGTGTTTTTTGTTTTGTTTTGTTTTTTACAATGGTGGTTCTTGTTTATATATCAAACAGGAGGACATTTAATATGCAAGATAATGGCCTTCTGTTCAGAAAGAAAATCTGCAAAGATGCCTTTCCTCCTCGGTGGGATGTACTGTACCCAGCGAGGTTTGGTATGGAACTTCAGACATTCTAAAGCAAACAGTGAGGATTGCCATTCAGTGATACTGAGTGTGAAGCAAGTTAGGAGGAAATTTTGTTCATACCCATTGTATCTTGTGCCAGCTTTTGCCAAGTATGTAGCCCTCATATTCAGCCGTACCCTCCTCTTTTCGACTCCCAAGAGCATCCAAACTAGGAAAGTTGTGCTGAAGTCCTCTCCTGCAGACTTCACTGCAGCTGTGCATTCTCCAAGCAGCTGGAGCTGTTCTGGGTCTCTGGGTGCGATGAGTTTTTGTGTCTGCACAGGGTGTCATGTGACTCACATAGACTTAAAGAATTATTTTTCTCTCTCTGAAGTGACCCCAAGTTAAATCAGGGATCTGCATTTCACACCTCTCCCAAAGCACGTTCTGTGCTTGTCTGTGCTTGCCTTTCTATATTTGGTTACAGTATACATTAATGCTCCCGCAGCGAGGCCCAATTCTAGACTAGGAAGACTTCTAGCTGGTGTTCACCTTTAGTAAGAGAACCTGTTTGAGACCAGAGCTACCTTAGTAGGCTGGCTGGACTTTTTATATTGCGGTGCAGACTTCCTCGCTGTGTAAAGTGGTTGTACCGCTTTACCAGAACGCTGCTGCTATGGCGCAGCTGATACCTCTGCACCCAGATCACAGCATTATCTTGATGCTCTAGTCTAGTTCAGCTTGTATTAGGGTTCTGCTTTAAAGACGTCATGATGAGGGGTGTATAAAGGAGTCAAAACAACTTCTTCCTGACAGAAATTTAGCTTTCAAAACTTCAACCCATGAGTGCCTTCCTTTAGAACCACACATCGAAACAGCCATACCTCTTTCTCCTTTGAAGCTGGAGTTGATGTATATGAACTTGGTGCATATTGGCCACGTTTCAGGGTCATAGAGTACAACTACTATTTTGGTTTTTTAAAAGGGAAAACGGGGAAGAGATTAATTCTTCTTTTCTGTGGCTTAAAAACAGCACTGTTAGATGTCCAAGTCTAGGTTGGCAATCCAACTAGTTGCGTCAGGTGACACAAAGTGGGTGGCATATATCAGGATGCAATCATTTTAGGACACTACTTGACCAGATGTTCTCTAGTTTGAAGTTCGTTTCTCCAATCACAAATAGGGTTGTCTCAGTTCCCATTTATGGAGGAGCTAGGCACATTTGCACTGTGAGACGCAGATGCACTTCCATGGGACTGAGAAGCCACAGGATTCTTTAGTTTGGTCCTTTGATGAGGGGTGTGTTTGGGACATTGGCGACCTTTCATCTTGATTGAGGACGAACCCTGAGTCTTCGAGCTCTTGCACTGCAAAGGAACAAGATTTTCTAGGTTTCAGTCAGAACCTTGATATGTTATTTAGGGCTTCCTGTATTGGAAGGTCGTTGTTCCCTCAAATCCGATGCGACTCAAAGGATTCTCATGTCGCAGCAGTTTTGGAGTGTGTGGATGTGCGTCAGTACAGAAAGCCACAGTTGTGGTGGTTTTACTGTGCCTGTAGTGATCCACATGGTGGTGGGAATTCCAGAAGTGACGTGTGGGAGCTGTGTGACCAGACTTCTGTAGTAGAGTAGACAAGACAATGAAAATTTCGATAGAGTTTTTGCATCAGCTTTCTGGGTTGTTTCTGTTGGTAGAGATTGGTTAACATTTAGTCTGGCGTTCCTACCCAGCTGCCTTGGTGCTGCATTTTAGATTGCATTTAAATCATTGGGATCATAACTGGCAAATGCCAAGGAACTTCAAATTGCAGGTTCTTTGGTCCCAAATATGTACAGTTAGGTACAGAGAAGTATAAATTCAGGGAAGCAGCTTCCACTGACTCTTACTGTTGTGACATTTTGCTAACCCCTGATAGTTTGTGCTTAGCTGGGCTTATTCTGCTGTGTTGTCCTACATGCTGCTACTTAATTGTTGATGTAGAAAGGCCATTGAAATAAACTGCTAGCATCTTCGTTGTGCCATCATGACTTAGACACAGGAGGTATTTTGAGGATGCATGAATATATTTTGTTAGTTTAAGAGGATT
Organism: Macrochelys suwanniensis; assembly: GCA_033296515.1. Lineage (NCBI taxonomy): Eukaryota > Metazoa > Chordata > Testudines > Chelydridae > Macrochelys > Macrochelys suwanniensis. The sequence goes on along the minus strand of CM065795.1, from coordinate 17,444,817 downwards.
CTCCTCCATAACTTGTTTTTCTTCCAAACCACTTTTTGAATGGTGAAGATCCTGTTAAACCGACCTTTCTCTGAGTGACCATAGGAGACTGACCCCCTTTCCAAAGGGAGTTTTGTTGGCTTGTTTAGTGAGCTTTTTGTCTGGCCTAAGGGGATAACAGATTACAGCTAACTTCATGTTCCGTTCCTGTTTGCACCAGGGTATATGGCTGATTTTAATCATGATTAAAATCAGGGGTTTAAATCACTTCGATCTGAATCAAACTGGAAACCTTGATTTAAATAGTGTTTGGTTTTTATTTGTACATTTTAAATAATGATCTGCTCTGATGTGCACTGCATGGGGTTTTGCACCTGGAGTGCATGGCAGTGTTTGGAGCAGAAAAAAGTGAAGGGAGTGGGTGGGAATGGTCTGGTTTTGTATTAACCTTCTTTGGTAAGATGCAGCTTTGTCACTGTAGGTGCATCACGTCTTTACAGACTAACAGGGTAACTTACCTGAAAGCAATGACACTTTACAGGAGACTTTATTCTTTAAAGAGAAAAAACTTTGCTCCTCTGTCTCTGACCTGATGACTTGAAATACTTTTTGCTTGGTTTGAGTGTCTTTTTTCAAAGACTAAAGGCTCCACCCCCATCCAGCACAACCCCTTCCCATGGTGCTCCAGTGCAAACAGAGACATCCTGCTGTTCTCCACCTTACCTCTGGGCAACAAGAACACCCTTAAGCGGCCCCAGTACATTACGAGGGAGTGTGGTGGAACTCAGTGACCTGCATGGAGGGGCCAAGAGGGACAACCTCCCTGCTGGCCCTGACCACTCCCAGTTGGCTTCTGAAGGGAAAGCACAAGAGAGAAACCCTTAGTTCAGCTGCAAAATGAGAATGGGATGCAACACTAACCCTATTAAAACTTTTGTATGCACAAACATCTGAAAGTGATGGTGCTTATAATACAGCCTTGGGCCTAGCACAGGGCTGCTGTTCTGTCTCTCTGCCATGGCTTATTGATTGTGGGAGCATACCAGGATGCACCTCAACCCTCCTCCTCATGACCTGTGCACAGACCCCCCCCATGGGTTGGAACCATTTGACGTATCTATGAAACAGGTGTAAACAAAAAGCCCCTAGACAGTAGGCCCCTGCTCCAGGGACCTGTTGGGCTTTGTGGGAGAGGTGCAGCAGTCTGGAAGTAGACCGTGCCATACTGGCAGGAGGTGCTGGGAGTGGATGTGGATGTGGGTGCCCTGGGTGCATGCAATTCCAGCAGGTCAAGTTGCCACAGGGCAGTTCTCTAGTGTAGACACGGGTCCTGGCTTGTTTTTTTTTAACCAAACATACTATTTTTGCAAAGAAAACTGATAGGAGGCTTCTTAGGAAAGCCAAGCCCAAGTACCTATTGGAGGAAATGGTTGAACCTCCCCTGTAATCTGTCTGAAGGGTTTGCATGTATTATCCCGCTGGTTCCCAGTTGGCGGAGACCTCAGCTGTAGTAGCCAGCAGCCTTGTTCCCTTACAGCTCCATTCCCTGTTCTTGGGCCCCTTTGTGCTGGAGCTCTCCCCCACCCCCTGTGTTCTGTTGGGTGCATTCCAGCCCATAGCACTCCGGGAAAATCCAATCATGGAACATGCCATGTTGGATGAGGCTAGGAACAAAAGCACCCTGAACTGTCTATGGGGGAATTTGCCCAGCTGAGCAGGAGGCTAGCCATCTGTGTGCCAGGTCAGTGGGGCACCAATGCCCAGTAGAGTGGCTGGGCCCATTGGTTGCGGGAGGAAGGACACAATAAGGCAAGGGGAAGAATGCCAGCGATTTCACCTGAGCTTGGGTGTTCCTAAGTTATCAGACTGCAAAGAGAGCCTCTGTGGTCAGAGCTCAACAGTCTCCTAACTCCACACATGAGACTCTCAGGTGGCTGCATTTGCTGCTTTTCCTCCCTGTTGCGCTGATACTGACCCTGCTTTTATGCCAATCTTTCTCCACAGGATGGACAGAATGACTGAAGATGCACTGCGCCTGAACCTCTTAAAACGGAGCTTGGACCAAGAGGACGACCGGGGGGATGTCCTGGCAAAGAGGTTGAAAATGGAAGGGCACGAGGCCATGGAGCGCCTGAAGATGCTGGCGCTGCTGAAGAGGAAGGATCTTTCTGGCCTCGAGGTGCCCCACGAGCTCCCGGTGAAGCAGGACGGGGTTAAAGTCTATGAAGAGAAGCTGAATGGGAGCCTGAGGCCCCATGCGGATGGCAGGACAGCAGGGCGGCCAGGCAAGGAGAATATTAATGATGAGCCGGTGGACATGAGCTCAAGGAGAAGGTAGGCCACTGAGCAACTGTCAGTTCAGGGAGATATGACGTCCACAGTCATGGGAATTAGAGCAGCATTTAGTGGGGCTGCCTGGGGATCTGAATCTCTGCTTGTGAAATCTCTCTGGCAGGCTCAGCTAGGAGGAGCAGTTGCTGTGCTTCCCAGCAGAGGTTCTCTGGGAACATTAACTGTGTTCTCCCACTATCAAGAAACCTACCCGTTATTTTTGCTGTCCAAACCACCCCCCTTCAACACGCAAGTGGATTTTGTTCCTTTACCGATACATTTGTTTAGGGTATATAAAGTACAGCAGTAACGTGGTGGCTGGGCAGACACCTGTCTGTGCATTTAAAAAAACAATCCCACTCCATTTAGTCTCTTATTAGCTCCTACAGAAGTGACAACTAAAATCCTCTATTTAGCTGAAGGTAAAGTGTGGTATAAGTGTACGAATAATCAGTCTTGACCCTCACCTTGGAGAAACTGGTGACTCCAGGAGTAAGAAGGTAATTGTTTTCTTAGCAGAGTCTAAGGGCTTGCCCACACTACTGCGCGGGGTCGATCTAAGATACACAAGTTCAGCTACGTGACTAGCATAGCTGAAGTCGACGTACTTAGATCTACTTACTGCAATGTCTTCACTGCGATAAGTCGACAGCTGATGCTCTCCCGTCGACTCCGCTTGCGCGCCTCGTTCTGGTGGAGTACCGGAGTCGACGGGGTAAATCGACTCCAGCTGGATCGATCGCTGCCCGCCAATGCGGCCGGTCGTGTAGACAAGCCCTTAGACTGCATATGAAAAGGTTATCAGTGGCTGGTGAGTTACGTCCATTTTCAGGGGGAGGGTTTGGTACCCCTTACAGCCTGTGCTTGCCTCCTGTGCACATGCGCAGTACCTGCCTACTCGGTTTGCTGCAGCTGGGCTCCAGTTATCGACTTCTCTTCAGGCATCCCCTGAGTGTGGGCTGGTGGTGAATATTAAGGAAGTTTGAGATGGCATATCCACATGTGAGTGAACTTGTGAACTAGGAGAGGCAGTAGCACCATACAGCAAATATCTCTTTATTTCTTGGGGGGCTGTGTGGGGAAGTGTTAATGGGTCTGATTTTCTGTTATGGTTTGGATGCTCAGTTAACCCACTGTGTGACAAGAGTGGCCAAGAAACTGAATCAGAGACACTTGTTTTAAAGAGTACAGTGCTCAGACCTTCAAGGGGGTGGGGTTTGAAGTTTTAACACTCTTTAAGTGGACGGTCAGGTTCTTTGTTTTCTCAGACACTTAACTGTGAACTCATTTTGGTCCCTGTGCAGATTGCTGCTTGCTGCTCTAACAAATCCACTGCTGGGTGTAGATGTCATGTAGTTTAAAAATAAAATAAATTGGTATGGTATGGGGCTTGGTTTGCATCCAGAAACCGCTTGTTAGTGACTTGGAATGGAACTTCTTTGAAAGAAGAGGTGCTCCTAAAAGCCAGGTTCCTTCCACCTCAAGAATAACTGTGATCTGAAATGCTAGCAGCTTTCCCCTGTCCTTATGGGCTAGCCAGATTTGAAGCTCCTGGTTAGCAGAATAGTTCTTTACTCATGGACTAGCAGAGTGGCTTCTTTAATGGAACTGTTTTGCATATAACAGCAGGCAGGAAAAATTCCTCCTAATGGTTCTTTTAGTGATGGGATGCTTTCTGGCCAGTGCTTTGTTCTTCCCATTCTGAGTTAAAAGCAACTGGATTGTGATTCAGCAAAAACCTGTCTGTCTTAGTTACAGTTTTCCAAGTATTTTTGTGTTAGTGAGTCTTTTGGCTGAAGAGTAATCTCTGGATTTAAGGAGTCCTTGTTTCTTCGAGATAGCTGGTGTGCAGGGGTGGGAGGTTTTACGTGTATTCCGGGTCTTCTCCCCCCCCCCCCCCCCCCCCCGCGCTGTTACACTAGCACCACCCACATACTGTATTGTGTACTACCCAAGTTAGTGCTTTTAGACACTCGCGGTGGTGAGTAGGCCTGAGACGCCAATAGCGGGAGGGAGAAAGTCTCTTTCTAATGTACATTTGCCTGGATTATTTCACTTTGGCTAGCAATAACCCATCATGTGTTCTCCATCTATTTAGTTGCCTCTGCTGTTGATTTTGTTTCCTTTATCACAAAGAAACGCATTTGGGCACAAGCGGAAACATTGTATCCATCACTGTAGAGTCTTGATGGTCTTTATTGGGGATGTAAATATCGTTTTAATAGTTTTAAGCGGTTATCTTTTTCAATGTTATTGTTTAACCGATTAACTGATTACAGGGAGAGTGGCCCCAGGTACCTAGTTTGTCCAGATGTGGCCTCCGCAGACACTCCTTGCCACCCCAGCAGCAGCTTCCCTTCCCTGACCAGCGCGCTGTCCACCTCTGTACCCAAACCCCTTCCACTGGCACAAGGGGACTACTTTTACCCCCCTGACGGGGCCCACAGTCCCTGCCTGCCTCCATGGCCTAAACATGCTCCCCCTGCCCGGCCGGCTGCCCCCCACAATGCCTCCAGAGCCAGCCAGGGCTGGGATCGGCTGGCCTGGGGCAGGAGAACTGATTTGAGACCCACACATAGAGGGTTAACTGTTAGGGGACTTAACAGTAAGACTAATACTTACCGGTTAACGGTTTACTATTTTACATCCCTCGTCATTACAGAAATATTTTCATGTACAAGAAACACTTTTAATGGAGCCAGAGGTCTCCCTTTGTTTAAACTCTTACTTGGAGGTTCTGCTTCAGGAGTGTCGTCGCAATCCCTCTAATTCTGTGGAGAATTGTCTGATCTAAGGGGCGAGCCTTGCAGACCCTGGGCTTGGCCTGATCTGTGGCACAAGCAAGTTCCACAGCCACTCTGATCTGTGAAGTTGCCATTAGCTAGTCAGGTCACTCAAGGTACATATTGTTTATCATTTGGGGGAGAGACTGCATGGCCCAATGGACAGGGAACCAGGACTGGGGAGTTCTCATCCCAGGTCTGTGACTGATTTGCCCTTCAGTCTTGGACAACTCATTTCATTTGTGACACATAGATAATATTTAGCCACCTTACCAGGGTGATAAGATGAGTGTTAAAGCTCAATATAGATGCATAGTGTACCGGGAATAATAGCGGCTCTATACGATGCATTATCGTGGGCTATTAACTTGTGTATTCCTGTCTCTTCCTAATGCAAGGACCAGTGGGTCAGTCTGTGACAGAGTGGAGGCCTGGCATGGTTGGGGGATTGTTCCCTCCTTCGGAGTCCCCATTTTGAATTTTCAGGTGTCAGTGTGGAGGGGAGAGGAAGTTGCATTCGAGATTAGTTGGCCAAGTGCTAGAATTGGACGAAGCCAGACATAACCACACAATGTGTAGGGATGGCATTGTCTCTTTAAGAAGTTGCTAAGTTTCTACCAATGATGTGTGTTCCCAGGAGAGGTTGGAGTGGAAGATAACCATAAAGAGAGACACTGGCTTCAAACGTAAACACTGATGAATCAAACAGAACCAGCCCTAAAGAAGAGGGAAGAAAATATTCCAAAAATTTCAAGCATAACTTAGGAAAAAACAGCCTGCAGCAATAGAAATATGTCTGCTATTCAATTTCCCTGTCCTGTTGGAAAGACCAAGGGCTGGTTTGGGAAGGCCTGCTTCATCCACCTCCACCTGTCTCTGGCGTGCCCAATGCTGCTTCTCTTCCAGTGGCTTTTCTGCAATTCTGCTCTTGCCTTGACAAAAGTAAATAAAACAGTCCTGACATATTTACCAATTATTTACAGATGGCCCCGTTTTCCCCTGTCTGGCTTTGACATTGATTTTTGTCAATGGAATGTAAATAAAATGCACCAGCCACATGTGAACGTTTGTCCACAATAATTACAAGAAATCATATCTGCCATGGGACTTTAGGAAAATCTCAAAGGAGCCAAAATATGGTGCTTTTTAATCAGTTGGAGTGTGCCTGTGTGGAAAGTGGAGGTCAAAGATATGAGGAGTTAAACCCTCCTGGAGCAAGCAAAGCAACTCGAGTTCCCAAGAAAAGATGACAGGAATGTGTTGTGACGAAGAGATGTTTTGAGCAGTCTTTTAACAGAGGTTCATCCTGCACCTGAACACAGACCACCTGAGATGTCTGAGGGATAGTCTGTGTGAACTCTCACTGCAATAACACAAGGTGTGAATTAAAATCTGTTTGTAATGGTGCAAAGTCTGCGTGGGGATATTTGTTACTGGCTTAAGCCCCTTCATTCCAAAACAAGAACATCTTCTCCCGGACTCGCATCAAAATGCCCACATTGGTTTTAGGTGACTGGTTTAGGTGCAAGTCTGTGGGTAGATCAGTCCTGATGATCAAGAGCCAGGACAGGCCATATTGGGAAAGTGAGAACTAGCCTAGATATTAAATATTGGGACTTAACCGTAAAGAGAGAGTTGAGGTGCCTCTTATTTTTAGCCTCAGACATTCCACATATGCAAAAAAGCCTCCCAATCACAAATAGATCAGCTAAGGGCTTATTTACATTAAAAGTTCATTTGGACTAAGGTAGGGTGTAAATGTAAAGTGCAACAGCTATTCCTCTAACTTTGTGGTGGACATTCTCATTCTAGAATGAGTGCCCTGTCCTGCTTTAGCTTAATCGGCTGTCCGTGTGTGTTTGTGAAAAAGCAGGAAACACACCCAGAGAAGGCAGCCTGAAAGGAAGCACCAGACAGCAACAGAAACACTGGAAGCCTGGTGCTGAGAGCGCGCTTTTGGGCCAGGTGCTGGCGGAAAGGCATGGACATAGTTGCTTTGCTCACATCTCCCGTTTCAAAGTAGATTATGCTTAAATGGAATAAGGCACTCTTAGACCAGAATAAGAGCATCCACACGTGGAGCTAAGAACGGCCAGACTGGGTCAGGCCAAAGGTCCATCTAGCCCAGTATCCTGTCTTCCGACAGTGGCCAATGCCAGGTGCTTTAATAGCTCTGGGTGGAGGCAAGCCCTAATTCCCAGTTTCCCAATGACGTGGCAGTAGGTATGTTTGGAAGCTGGTGGCACTTTGCAGCAGAGTTCCACTACACTTCAACAGAGGTGGGTCACCCATAACTGCTGCATCAGAGACTACTTCAGATGTGTCAAAGAGCAACTACCTCCGTTGGCTAAATGTGAAACCCTGGGTATAGATCAATCTGCCTGGAACAGATCACAGCCACCATATGCCTCTAGGATGTTCTGGGCCCGATTTGCTAGTTGTGCTAATAAGGCAGACGGTAAGCCAAGCTAATAAGGCAAGTTGAAATTGTCAGTTGAGTCGTCATAAACAAGGAATCCTAGCTCCAAGGTGCACCCCAGAGATCCCACCAATAGACGAGAGTCACAAATAGGCCAGCTGCAGTAGACCTGAGGGTACTGCTCAAAACATAAGGCACAGCAGATTGCTGAAACAAGCCTGACCAGATCTCCGTGCAGTGTGTGCGCACAGTATGCAAGATTTTGAACATCGAAAGCCTCATTATTAACTCAGGGAGGTGGGTGAGCGCATAGTAACCTGGAGCCAAATCATCACACATGCATCCTGCCTCTTATTCTGTGAAGCCCTCAAGCTGCAGTGACCCCATAGTCCTGTGGCTGCCTGTGGTACCAGTTTGTATTGTGCTGTACTGTAGCTACTCAAGCTAGTAATACTTGGCCTTGATATTGTGCTTTGTCTTCCCCCCCTGCAAGGTAGGAGTTTCCCTCTGTTCCAGATGGGGAAACTGAGGCAAAGAAATCTCTTCCTAAAGCCATAAAGAGGATGCTGGGATTCTGGTCCAGTGATTAAGTCACATTGTCTCGTTATACTGGGATGGGGATTTTGTTCTTTTGAACATCCTATCTGTTGTACAGTGTCATATTCATATGAGGCTGTAAGCATGTAATGACCCACAAGGAGGGTATTGATTGCCATAATGATTTTAGAGTCCTTAAGATCTTGCATAGTAATGTCCCAGTGCTTGCAGTGTCAGCAAATTGCTTATATGGCTGTTTTTGATTTTTGGGGAGCAGACTATTGGAGTGACTCGATTTCTGATCAGTAGGACGGCAGCGGGTGCAAGAGCCCATCCCCATAGTACTCAGCAATTGGCTTTTATCTCGGTCACAGCTAGCTTTTCTGCAGTTCTGCAGAAAAGGACCTAGGGGTTACGGTGGACGAAAAGCTGAATATGAGTCAACAGTGTGCCCTTGTTGCCAAGAAGGCTAACGGCATTTTGGGCTGTATAAGTAGGGGCATTTCCAGCAGATCGAGGGACGTGATTATTCCCCTCTATTCGGCACTGGTGAGGCCTCATTTGGAGTACTGTGTCCAGTTTTGGGCCCCACGCTACAAGAAGGATGTGGATAAATTGGAAAGAGTCCAACGGAGGGCAACAAAAATGATTAGGGGGCTCGAGCACATGACTTATGAGGAGAGGCTGAGGGAACTGGGATTGTTTAGCCTGCAGAAGAGAAGAATGAGGGGGGATTTGATAGCTGCTTTCAACTACCTGAAAGGGGGTTCCAAAGAGGATGGATCTAGACTGTTCTCAGTGGTAGAAGATGACAGAAGAAGGAGTAATGGTCTCAAGTTGCAGAGGGGGAGGTTTAGGTTGGATATTAGGAAAAACTTTTTCACTAGTAGGGTGGTGAAGCACTGGAATGGGTTACCTAGGGAGGTGGTGGAATCTCCTTCCTTAGATGTTTTTAAGGTCAGGCTTGACAAAGCCCTGGCTGGGATGATCTAATTGGGTTTGGTCCTGCTTTGAGCAGGGGGTTGGACTAAATGACCTCCTGAGGTCCCTTCCAACCCTGAGATTCTATGATTCTATGATGAGCTTGGCTTTTGGTAACAGATCACACTATGACACAGCCTGAACAGGCTAATTGCTACCAAGATGTAGCAAATGCTAGCCTCCTTACTTGGGTTGGCAGGAATTGCAAAGGTGTGCAGAAGTGAGACCAGAATGCAACCCTTGCAGTATCTCCGCAATGACTCAAAGGGTCGGTCCATTTCAGTAATTTGGGGATAAAAGCTTTGAGGGTTATGCCCCAATTCTTTTACACAGACCAGGAGATAACTGTGTTCCCCTCCCTCCACAGAGCCCCTTCCATTACCTGGAGGCCTGAATCACTCTTTTCTGGGGATTGTACCACTTGCCTCTGACAACAATCTCTGGTGCACGCACACACGTGCGCGCACACACACACCCCACCCTGACGTTTGCCATTGTCCTCTCCTATGGTTATACGGCAGCAGAGAGTCTCTCAGCTAAGAGGAGTACCACATCTTACAAACCCCTGACTGGACATTGTGCTTGTGCAGTGGGGGGATAAAAATCCAGTAGCGCTATGTGAGGATTAGGCATGGTCCAAGGCACCATCCCGCAGTCTGAAACAAGCCCTTTGTGCTGGAAGACGCAGAACAAATGGTGATAGACAACAAAGCTTTCCCAGTCTTGCTGGTGGCCAGAAGGTGAGCCAGCCAGAAGATGATGGCAGCAGGGAGCTGTGCAGGCCGAAACCATCATCTGACAGCAGAGCCTGTGCAAACAGCCGCAGCCAGTTGTGCAGCAGCGCTAGTTGTGCGGTGAGAGGTTGAGATTGCCCTGTTCTAATGCTGTCAAGGAGCCTCCTGGCTTCATGGAGTTGGCAGTGACACCTGGGAATCGCAGACTCAATCCAAGTGTTCTGATCTGACTCTTCTAAAGCATTTGTGTTTTGTAATCTGTGTGACGGCCCCTTTGAGCCTAATGTCCTGTCTGACATCAAAGGCTACAGAGCAGTCAGGCCTAGGGATTAATTTTGGTTTAACTTAATGCTGTTTTCTGGGTTTCACCTGCTAAGTTTCAGATGAACTACTCTGCATCCCCGCCTCAGTCATGGCAGTGGATTCAAACTAAAGTCCTGAGCGTTGTCGGTCTGCCACTCAGCGCTAGAGAGCCTTACACCAAGCGTGCTTTCACTACTTAGCATCTTGACTTTCGTGGCATTTTTGCGAGCCTCCCCGAGCTCCATTACATTACATTGGTGACACTGAAGGGCTTTTATTGTAACCACCTTGTTCCAAATGATGTCACAATGAATGTAACTGTGCTCGGTTACCACTGGATTATAGCATTGATTTCCTAGCGACAGCCTTCTGTGGCTGCTCTTCCTTTCTGTTATTGGGTCTATTGACTCTGGGCGGAATATTTCTGTCTAGCTTTTTCTTTATGGCCTTTTTCAAACAGATGTGTCTGAATATAGGTTTGGGGTATTTACATGTGTCTTAAACTTTGAGGACTTTCCCCTTTATCTCAAGCATCACGTGAGTAGCACTGACTTCAATATGTGCATAACAGGCAAAGATGTCTGGAGTTATGCTTGCCCATGCCTCCTTAATTTGTATCCAGGGCCTCAGCATCTCATTGCTTGTCATTTCCCTGTTTGGTTAATACTTAGCTCCTTATTAACAATATGTGCAGGTTTGTCTCAGACATGGGCCTGTGTTAACCTTGTCCCTCGAGAAACCTGCTAGTGAAAAAAGAATTCACTCCAAATGCTTTCCTCTTAAATGTGAATGTGTTTGAGCAGAGAGCAGTCTTTTCCTTTTGAAGCTAATCCTTTATGCTGCTTCACATGTGGGACTATAAAGAGAAGTGTAAAACTCTAATGGTTCTGTCTGGCGTGGGGGGTTATACTGGTCACGGATTTCTAAATGTCTCTACATTCGGAACAGCATTGCAGTTCAACTTTCTCATTTCCCTCTGTTGTGCAGTGACCAGGACAGGGGTCGATCGACCCCCTCACCAGATATAATTGTCCTTTCCGATAATGAGGCATCAAGTCCACGTTCCAGCTCGCGCATGGAAGAAAGACTTAAGGCAGCAAATCTTGAAATGTTTAAGGTAAGGAGCATCCAGCCTGCTCACTGAGAACCTGGAGTCTGGTGCAGAAAAGAGCCCTACCACTGGGAAAGGGGGCCCAAGCTCTCAGAGGGTTGAGAGCTGCAGGGGAATAGTGGGCAGTACAATTACATTGTTTATAATGCTCCAGCTCACCCCAAGAATCCTCCTTAGTTCAGATTTAGTACAGTACAAAATTACTGTGTGAGGGCCAGGTTGGTTAACACTCACTAATGGTCTCTTGCTACCAAAGAGTAACCATGTAAGTCCTGAGTGATTCTCTGTCTGTGCAGGGTAAAGGCATAGAGGAGCGACAGCAGCTTATCAAACAACTCCGGGATGAGCTGCGACTGGAAGAGGCCAGGCTGGTGTTGCTGAAGAAGCTGAGGCAAAGTCAACTGCAAAAGGAGAATGTTGTACAGAAGGTGAAGTTCTGGGAGATGGGTGGGTGCATGGAATTGTGTGTTCAATCAGGCTTGTGGGAGCCCATTCGGTGGTACATCTTAAGGCCAAATAGGTCTCTTGGGATGATGCTCGCGTTCGAGTTAGCCCCTTATTTCACACTGGCTTTCCTGTAGGTGCCTGTTCCAGAGTCTGGGCAGTATCTGTTTCTTGTGGCGAAACCAGCTCATTTGTCCTTGAGACCAGCAAAAGAGAAATCTAGGTAGCACTGACGTGTTAGCATCTGATTTATCTAGCTCCAGGATCAGTCCATTTGTGCATTTCCTCTCATAAGTGCTCCACTGTGATGCCAATGTTTTCTCTCTTGATCTAGACTCCAGTTGTGCAGAATGCTGCATCTATTGTTCAGCCATCTCCTGCCCATGTGGGACAGCAGGGCCTGTCCAAGCTTCCCTCCAGGCCTGGAGCCCAGGGGGTTGAGCCTCAGAATTTAAGAACATTACAGGTAAGCATCATTGAGACAACACTCTCTGCTGTCAGTGACATCAGAGACTTTCTATGTGCAGTATGAACATCTTGTTCACCACACACCATGCTTCCTCAAAAAGCCAAACAATTCTTCTTTGCAAATAATTTCTATCCATATTGCAGATGAGATGGCTTTTCCAATCAATAAATGTGGTCACATCTGAGCCCCGTGAATAGAACTACCTTTGTTCTTTGTGTGTGGTCACAAAATGCAGATGCAGTGACCACTGTCAGACCAGATAAATAGACTAGATGGCAGTGTCTATCTTGTGTTCTGTATGGGACAGTCTCTTGAAAGAGGCTCTAGAAGATAGATTTTCTGTTCTGCATGATTAAGATTTCTAGTGTACCGTGTCCCTGGCAGATTTCCCCCTCTCCAGCGTTGCAGTGCATGCTATGAATGGGTTAGTCTGGTTGTTTACCCCCCCCTTTTCAGAACTGGATGCTTTCCAGTAAAGGGATATGTGGTTTAATAGCATACATTGTTTTGGGGTCCTGTGGGACGAAGGGCTAGCACAGTGCAAGATGTGGATGATGATGGTACTGAAGAAGGCTGTGTGGTCACTGCTTGGTATCACATACTGAGCAGCAAGTGTCTCAGACATGACTTGCTGGCATAGAGACTACTGAAAGAAATCCACCAGCGTGTGTTTAGCAGCAAGGATAGCTACTCTCAGTGGAACTAGGTCCTGAGACAATGCAGTGTGCCTGGGGAAAGGGGGTGAAGGAAAACACAAACAAAATGTCAAGCTGGGATAGCTGTTTCCCAAAGAAGGTAAATCTAGACAGAGCTGGATGCTGTTTAACAATGATACCTTCATGTATGCTTACTGGAAAAATGCTAATCCGAGATGTCACACATTGTTTAATGTTACGGAGATAAACGAAAAGCCAACAGTATGAGCTCACTAGAACAAGGACTCGGAGTGTGCATGTGCGCAGCAGGATGTTTATGCTGACAAGCGATATGGATTTTTGTCTTGGCATTTCACCCGGCTCTGCTGTAGGGCCCAGTGCTCTCCTGCCATCTTGAAGAACTCCCACCAGAAATGTGTGTGTCTTCACTAGCAGATAACTTCAGATTAACCCCCTCTGCTTTGGCTGTCCTGTGCACTCTCCAGCACAGATTACACAGCCACCCCTTTTTTTCTGAAGCGAAGCAATACGTAGTGATGGACACTGCTTAAAAATCTAGACAGGCCCCTGGTAGCCAGATCAAAGCATCTGCTACAAAGCCTGCTTCCAACAGAGTTCTACAGTAACTATCAAATCTAAAAATGCTTGCAAATCAGCCTTCTGAATTGCCCCTTGCCTCCCTCCCACTTCTGCTGTGGGCTGGTGTTCCCTTCCCTGGGGAAATCTGCGCAGCATTCAGTTGAGTTGACTCTGTCCAATCCATCTACAGTAGAATCTTGCCAGCTTGCCCTGACTGACACAGCCCATAGAGGAGTCTCAGATTGTGTGCAGTGGAAAAGCAAGGCTAGTGCATTACAGTGTGCCTCATCTATTTGCTGGACAAGCGTGGTTTTCACTTGTACTCAGCTGCGTTTACGAGATATTCCCTAGTGTAGAGGGACGTCTCGGCAATGCAGCCTCACAGCATCGCTCCATCAAATCGTGGCTGAGAGGTGGTGAGAGATCCCACATTGTGTCATGGGGTGCATGGATTAGAGGTTCAACTGTTTTCCTCCCTGTAGCTTTCTCGCCTGCTATCGCTGAGGATTCAGTCAAAATCTCACTGATCAGTTTCTCCTCCTGTTAGCCGTCCCCTTGTGTTTATGGCATTTGTTTCCCTGCTATGGTAACGATTCTGGGGTCAAGCCTGTTGTGACTTCACAGCGGGATCAGGCTGGTAAAGGAAATGGGCTTTAAGAAAGAGGAAGCACATTGTTGTGCACGTTTTGTGGAGGTTTTCTTATTCTTGACATTAGAAACTTGTGGAACAGTAGCCTTGTTAGGGATGAGGCACTCACGTTTTTTAATCTACCTCTTTCTTTTAAATGAGAAATCCATCCCTTCAATACACATCCATCCTCCTGTTCAAACATTGCCATGAATGTAGAGAGCTCTGAACCTTGCGTGGGAACGCTAGTCTGGAAAGCTAGTTGCTGACCTTTTGCTATGGTTCAACCCATACCAAGCACGGTGTTTAGTGGATTTGGTAGCATGGTTCCTCTGACCATGATGGACTAGGATATTTGTTCTGAACTCTGCTAGCCAACCCATGCTAAAGACCAGCCTTCCCTTCCTCCCCCACAAAAAAAACTCAAAAATTCTGTTGGACAATATTTTATTGTAATGACGTCACAGACAAAACCCCTTCAGCACTAGTCGGAGAAATCCTGTTTGCTAGAACTATTTTATTTTAAACGCAGGCGCTGTTCCAACCGTTGTGGCATTGACTCTGATACCTGAATATCGTAGCCTCCATGTAAACTACCTACTTTTTTCTTCAGTTTGCAGCTTTGCACGTGGATTAGACCAATTAATAGCAGAGGCGGGTAAATGAAGACAGACTCAACACTTGGTATCACGTTTCTGGGATGTGAAACCTCTGAAACAGTCCACCAGAGCTAGATAATGCAATGCTCTCTGGAAACTGGATCTGCTTGATTCCGGGGAAGTGGCAGCTGAGATTAGATCATTAATCTCCCGTTCTTGTTACAGTTGAAATCCCAGTCTCTCCACCTGAGAGGCTAGTGCTTTAATTTTATAGCAGACCTTGCTCCAGTCAAAGCAAAACCAGGTTATGTAAAGTACACAAAGCGATTAAAGGGAAAGTTGGATTAATTGATTATTGGGATAGAAGTTAATTTGAGTTAATGTTTACACCCATTTGTATTTTACATATTCTGTTAAAAATCCCAGTTTGCCTGATGTCCTCTCTTTTTTTCCCCTGGACAGGGTCACAGTGTCATTAGGTCTGCCACAAACACGACCCTTCCCCATATGCTTATGTCACAGCGTGTGATTGCTCCGAACCCCGCCCAGTTACAAGGGCAGCGCGTTCCTCCTAAACCTGGCCTCATCCGCACTACAACTCCAAGCATGAATCCAGCCATCAACTACCAGCCGGTAAGTTACCTCTTACTTCTGCTTAAAATTGGGTTCAGTATGGTGGAGATAAGAAGGGAAATGCCAGCTAGGTTTTTCTGTGCACTTGAATGACTCAAAACGTCTGTAGGAGAGCTCAGGGTGAAGACCCCAAATGAAGCCACTAGATGGAACTACATCTGAAGCACGGAGAAAGGCATGAACCCATAACCTGTGTGAGAAGCGGAAGGGTAAATAAAAGAATAGCTGTACTGGGTCAGACCAGTGGTCCATCAGGCTACTGGGCTAGTCTCCCAACAGTGGCCAGAGCCAGATGCTTCAGCGATAGTGAACAGAACAGGTCAATTATCGAGTGATCCATCCCGTCATCCAGTCCCAGCTTCTGGCCGACAGGTTGCAGGACACCTGCGTATTGCGTCCCTGATTTGTCTTTGCTAATAGCCATTGGTGGACATATCCTCCATGAATTTATCTAATTCTTTTTTGAACCCAGTTATACTTTTGGCCTTCACAATATCCCCTGGTAACGAGTTCCACAGGCTGACTGTGCTTTGTGTGAAGAAATACTTTTTTGTTGGATTTAAACCTGCTGCCTATTAATTTCTTTGGGTGACCCCTGGTTCTTGTGTTATGTGAAGGGGTAAATAGCACTTCCTTATTCACTTTCTCCACACCAGTCATGATTTTATAGACCTCTATCATATCCACCCTTAGTATTCTCTTTTCCCAGATGATCAGTCCCAGTCTTCTTAATCTCTGCTCATATGGAAGCTGTTCCATACCTCTAATCATTTTTATTGGCTTTCTTGACACCTTTTCCAATTCTAATGTATCTTTTTTGAGATGGGGCAACCAGACCTGCAGGCAGTATTCAAGGTGTGGGTGTGCCATGGATTTAGATAGTGGCATTATATTTTCTGACTTACTAACTCTCCCTTTCCCAATGGTTCCTAACATTTAGCTTTTTTGATTGTCGCTGCACATTGAGCAGATGTTTTCAGAGAACTATCCACAGTAACTATAAGATCTTTCTTGAGTGGTAACAGCTAATGTGGACCCCATCGTTGTGTATGTATAGATTGGTTTGTTTTCCAGCATGCGTTACTTGGCATTTATCAACATGGAATTTCATCTGCTTTTTGTTGCCCAGCCACCCAGTTTTAACTCTTCCCAGTCATCTTTGGACTTGTCTGAAAACTTTGCCACTTCACTGTTGACCCCTTTTTCCGGATCAATTATGAACAGCACTGGTCCCAGTACAGATTCTTGGGGAGCCCCACTATTTACCTCTCTCCATTGTGAAAACTGACCACTTATTCCTGTTGTTTCCTATCTTTTAACCAGTTACTGATCCAGGAGAGGACCTTCCCTCATATCTCATGATTGCTTACTTTGCTTAAGAGCGTTTGGTGAGGGACCTTGACAAAGACTTTCTGAAAGTCCAAGTACACTGTAACCACTGGATCCCCCTTGTCCACATGTTTGATGCCCTCAAAGAATTCTGATAGATTGGTGAGGCTTGTTTTCCCATTACAAAACCTATGCTGACTCTTCCCCAACAAATTGTGTTCATCTGTGTGTCTGATCATTCTGTTTTTACTATAGTTTCAACCTAATTGCCTGGTATTGAAGTTTGGTTCCTCAGCATGTAATTGCCAGGATCACCTCTGGAACCTTTTTTAAAAGTTTTTGTTACGTTGGCTATCCTCCAGTCATCTGTTACTGAGGTTGATTTAAGCGATAGGTTACATACCACTGCTAATAGTTCTGCAATTTTATGTTTGAGTTCTTTCAGAGCTCCTGGGTGATACCATCTGGTCCTGGTGACTTACTGCTGTTTAATTGATCAGTTTGTTCCAAGTCTTTCTGTACTGACACTTCACTCGGGGACAGTTCCTCAGATTTGTCACCTAAAAAGAATGGCTTGGGGGTGGGGTTCTCCCCCACATCTTCAACTGGGAAACTTTCTGTAATGGGACTCTGGCTACAGAAGGCTTTGATCCTACAGGTGGGGGCGGGGGTCCACAGCAGAGCAAGTCTAATCGTGATGCACCTGGAAGGAAGGAGGATGTTGTGGATCTCAGTCAGCTGAGGCAGTTTTTGTCTCTTGTGAATAAATTCCAGCTACTGACAGCAAGAACCATCATCCCTACAAGATTTAAATAACATGTAACAATTCAAATGATCAGAGGACTGATATAGGGCAGTCTAGGCATCTACCCTTCCTTTCAAAGAGAAAGGAAGAGCCTGAAGATCACAGAATATTCCTTGCAGTTTGAGGGCAAGAAATTTACAGCCATCATTTGTCCTAGGTCAGGATGCACAGGGACTGCCTCTGGAAATCAGACCATTAAGGCTGAGAGTGACTAAAGAGGGTACAGCATGGTACTTCCATAGACATATAGGGCTGGAATGGACCTCAAGACCCCACTAGATACGCCCTTGCAGTTTGACAGTGAGCCATTGGTAACTACTCTGAGTACCCGTTTCAAGTTCAGCCAGTAGTGTACCCACCTTCTGGTCGTTTCATCTAGACCACATTTTGCTAGTTTGCTTATGAGAGTGTCATGTGGGGCTGTGTCAAAAGCCTGACTAGAATCAAGGCTTTAATATCATCTAAAGATCTAGGAAAAAGGGCTGCTGATGCCAACTCCATCACAGCAGTTGGAGAAACCAGATGCTCACAGAGCTTGTTGGGCATGGTCGTCACTTAGGCACAATGGCCTTGCTTATTGTGACTCAGATGCTGTCCTGATGGGTACGTTCCAAGTCACAAGCAATGTCTTCTGGACCTGTGAATGATTTGGCTGAAACTAATGAGTGTGAAAAGGCCAAGATGGAGATGCTTTGCGAGCACAATGCTGTGAACTGCTGAAAAGTGAAGACATTAAGTCAGCTGCTACCCTTGATAGGATGGCCAATGCCTCATGACATGGAGTGGAGCTTGGCATGTTTAAGGCCAGAACACACCACTAGATCCTCTGGTCTGACCACCTGCATATCACAGGCTGTTCAATGTCATCCCGTTACCCCTGGATTGAGTGCAATGGTTTGGCGAAAGCCTATCTTTCAGAAAGGCATCCAGATTCCAAGCAGTGGAGAACCCGCCACTTCCCTGAATAGTTTGTTCCAGTGATTAATCACCCTGTTAAAAATTTGTGCCTAATTTCTAATTGTCTAGTTTCAGCTTCTGGTTATTGGTTCTTGTTCTGCCTTTCTGGGCTAAATTAAAGAGTGCCTTATTATCCAGTGTTTTCTCCCCAGGAAGGTCTCTAGATAATGTTATCAAGTCACCTCTCAATCATTTGATAAGCCTAACAATTTGAGCTCTTTATGCTTCTCACTGAGGCATTTTCTCTAGTTCTTGAATAACTTTTGTCCTTTTCTGCACCCTTTCCAATCTTCAAAATTATTTTGAAAATTGGATCGCAGAACTGGATGTCTAAATTTTCCCTCCAATCAGTTTAATTCATAATTTTCCACAGCTTTGGGAAATCAGCTCTTTTGAAGCACCAAATATATGTTCTGTTACTGGTTGGGACTGTCTTCTGTTTGCAATGTTCAGCCATATGAAATGGGAAAGCCACTTGGAACGGGGAAGACTGGCAGCCAAGGCCTCTAAGCGGTGAATCTGGACTCTTACAGGAAGTGGTGCTAACTACTGTATCTGCAGTCAGCAGGGGATTGTGTGAGGTTCTTTGTTACTATTGTGTGCCACAGGAATCAAGGGCTGAGAACCCAAGCGAATGGAGGATACAGAAGACAGCTGCTGGGGATGAAAGAGGAGGTAGCTGGTGTTCTCTGCGCACCTGTGTGGGAGGAGGTGGACACCATCTGGCAGTGGTGGTGATGCTTGGGCACATGCCAGATCAGTGAGGCAAAAGATGGAGGAGTGCAACTTGACAGTGAGCCATGGTGTCCGCTAGTGAATCACACCACACAGTGCTGCCTACGCGCCAGATGAGGGTGGCACAGGCGCCCAAATGAGGGCTTGAGTTTGTAGCCAGGGTCTCCTTAAGCTGCTGTAGGGTTCATTAGACCATTGGATTTTGCAGAAGAGTTTTTTTTGCTGCAGATTTAATTCCTCCAGAGATGGCATTTGTGGTGATGCTGATTAGTTAATGGCAGAGGCTAAGACATACTCTGTAGTTGGGACACAGGTCACTCCTGGCCCCTGGCTTTCTGTTGTAGTGACTGCAGTCTCCAACACTGAGCCATACCTCGCTTCAGCAGGCTACCCAGAGCCATAGTACAGTGTGCTCGCGAGTCCACATAGAGGGATTCAGGTTCCATCAGTCAGATTGCACTGTCCTTTCTTTGCATGGCCGTCAGGCGCCGGTCCTAACCCTCTTTTCTCTCTCCAGCAGTCAAGTTCTTCTGTTCCTTGCCAGCGTACGACCTCTTCAGCCATCTACATGAACCTTGCCTCTCATATCCAGCCCGGGACTGTGAACAGGGTGTCGTCCCCACTCCCCAGCCCCAGTGCTCTGAATGATGCTGCCAATTCCCAGGCAGCTGCCAAGCTTGCCCTGCGCAAGCAACTGGAAAAAACGCTGCTGGAGATTCCACCCCCGAAACCGCCAGCACCCTTGCTCCACTTCCTGCCCAGCGCAGCCAACAGCGAGTTCATCTACATGGTGGGACTGGAGGAGGTGGTACAGAGTGTTATTGACAGTCAAGGTGAGTTACAAGGCAGCACAAGCCGGGTGAACAACATGACTACTACAAAGACAACAGTGGCTAGACCTGAGGTCAGGACGCCTGGGTTCTATTCCTAGATTGGTAGCTTTGGCCTAGTCACTTCCCCTCTGTTTTCCCCTTCTGTAAAATGGGGTCATACTTACCTTTGCATAGTGCTGAGATCCGTGGCTTAAAGAATGGGAGTCTGGCTCTGTCACTTCACCTCACCACCTCCAGCTTTCCACAGTGCTTGGCTGCCTGTCTTCCAGGGGTGTTGGGAGGATTAATGGCTGTAAAGTGCTGCCAAGGTCAGTGTTAAGTATTATTCTAGCATTGCAGGGCCCAGGGCAATGAAATCCTAATGAAATGGCAGCGAGCAGGCTGGAGAACTGTCTGTGTGTGTCTGTCTGCGTGTGTACGTGCATGTGTACGTGTACGTAAGGTGTGGTCCTCGAGAGAGCAGACCGCTGATTGGCTAGCAAGCTTTGAAAGGGTCCCTGGTCAGCTTAGCCCCCTTCACGCTATCCTTGGGTGGGGGGTAAAGGGGAGACTTTTTAAAGAATCCTCCCACCCCTTTACCTGGGAAAACTCACAAAACAAACCTCTGGAGTTCAGATGCAAAATGGCATGAGTCCCTCTTCTCTGGCACTGAAATTGCCCAGGGCTCCTGTGTCTGGCCCACTGTTCCCATTCCCATGGAAATGGACTTTGAGTCTCCACCAACAGCCTGTCTTTTAAAGCACCTTCTTTTGAAATAATTGTTTTAAAAGCACCTCACCCTGATTTCAGTGCTCCGTCTGTCACCATGGGAACAGGAAGCGTAGCCAGAAGCAGAGTTGTAAGAACTGTTATGTAAATCCCTTTGCAGTGTTCTGAGGCAAGAGACAATCTATCAGGAAAGGGGGAGCAAATACTGTCTGTCGGGTAACTGGCTTGGAACAGGGATGCACTGGACCAGCAGTCGCTCCGCAGAGTGGAGTTGTTTGTATGAGGGAATTTCAGGTTCTAGATGTGGTCTCTTTAAAATCGTCCATCATTTGCTGGCTTTTGTCCTGCTGAACTCCAGTGGAGCTTGGCAGATGTCAGTGTCTGCCCTGTTTGGAACCTGACAGTTTAACTCTTGGTTTGAAAGCTGGCCACTGGCAACTTCCATCCTTGTGGGCGGTAACTGGGCAGCCCCCTACCTGAGAGCCTCCTGATGTTGCAGTTCCCTAGAGCCTGGGAATGAGAGAAGACTGCAATCGCATGCATAGCTACCCAGGGAGGACCCACGCTCACATTCGCCTTGGGCGTATCTTATGGCAAAGCCTAGTCCGCTCCCATCCAAAGTTACTCTTTGGGAATGCTGACACGTGCTTTGAGTGGGAGTTAGCATGCAGAGTGCCCCTTACTTACACTGACACAAAGCCAAGGGTGCAGGCTGGTTCTGTCTCCATGATTGTGGGGGAGGTTGGGGGAGTCCGCACCACGCCATTTACCCTTGTTCTTGGTGGTGTCTAGGCAAAGGCTGCGCGTCCCTCCTGCGCATGGAGCCCTTTGTCTGCGCTCAGTGCCGCACTGACTTCACCCCGCACTGGAAGCAGGAGAAGAACGGGAAGATCTTGTGTGAGCAGTGCATGACCTCCAATCAGAAGAAGGCGCTGAAGGCAGAGCACACCAACCGGCTGAAGAACGCCTTCGTGAAAGCACTGCAGCAGGAGCAGGCAAGTTCCATCCCAACCTGCTGGAGACCCAGGCATCCGCCAGCTCTAGTCCTGCTTCCACCCTCTGCTTCTCCCTTTGCCATGCGTGCAGAGGCAATCGGTGTTCCCTTCCCTCCACGGTTCAGTTCCTGGAGGGGCACCTTGTTTCAATGCAGTGACTTAGTTTTTTTAAAAAAGCCTGTGCTAGGTATCTACCAATACCCTCTCCTGCAGTGAACGGAGTATTTCCTGAGGTCCGTTACTCCTTTTCCTTGGTGTACGTTCTCCCAATGGCTTTCTAACTCACTTGCCACACTGGCAGTGGGAGGCAGAGTGGGCTGGGAACTGGGAGTCAGGGCTACTGGCTTCTGTTCCCAGTTCTGCCACTGCCTTCCTGTAATACTGGAGAAGTTGCTTAACCTCTCAGTACCTGTTTGCTCGGCTGTCACATGGGGACACTTGCCTACCTCCACACTTGGTGTTTGCAGAGTGCTTTGAGACCCTGCCGGCCACAGGAGTGACTCCTAATGAACATCATGGGGGCCTGGAGTGGGACTCGTCCCTCTGCTTGTGGCTGGGAGCATTATAGATGCAGTGTACTTAGCTGCTGCTGTCGTTGCTGGGAAGCTCTGTGCTCCCTCCAGAGCAGCTAAGTGGGGAGCAGTGTTGGGCGGCTCTGAATGAAGACTTGCCGACTCCCTTTCTAGATGGATGGTGACCATAGTGTGGGGGTTAGAGCTTAGGGGCGGGAGCTGAGAACAAGGGCAGGGGGAGAAGCTGCCCTGATGTCAGGGAGACTCTAACTAGGTCACTTGGGTCAGGGTGAACAGACTTCAGCCAGCTGAGGTCCATGAGGGAAGTGGCCTGTGGCCCGGCTCACGGGCTGGGGAATGTGTAATTCAGCGATGGACAAGCTGCCAGCTACTCCTGAGCTGCGGCATTCAGTCACTCTGTGCCTTCGAAAAGCTCCCCGAGGGTGGTAGCTGCCCAGCCCCTTGTGGAGGCCAGTGGGAACTGGGCACTCTTTGAAAACCTCCCCTAAAGTCCAGTGGGTCTCCGATGGGCAGCACTGACCCCCAGATTCACCGGGATGGCTTGTCTGTGACTCAGCCTGTGTGGGGTGGGAATGCTGGGAACATTCCCTGCCGCCGCTGCTCCGCCGGCCTGGCCCTTGCAAGCCACCTCCTTTGCAAGGACTCCAACTAGCCCGTTTGTCCTGGTCCAGGCTTGCGGGATGTAGGTTAAGATCCACCCTCTAGTGCCAGTCTGGCCATCTCTCACCCGTCTCGCAATCCACACGGCAGACTCAACTGGGACGCCCTTCGCTCTGGGTAGACGTCCTTGTGTATCGCTGCTGGTGCGCAAGGCTTTTCCAAACCTCGACGGACGGAGTTTACAATCTCCGGCAAACATCAGCTCCTGGGCAGCAGTTCAGGCAGAGGGGTGTTGGGAGCACTGGGAGGAAGGGGAGATCAGTGAGGGCTGTGCAGTAACCCAGTCACACGCAGCTTGCGTGGAGAAAGGAGCCTAAATGCTCCTCTTGCTTTGAGGGCAGAAGGATCCCAAGGCTGGCTTTCCTTCTACCCCCCTCCCCAGCATAGGCAGCAGATTTAATTGGGACTCTCGCTGCCATACACTGACCTTGCTGCCCATAAGGGCCCCAGAGAAGGGATTGATCCTGCATGTCACTGACAGTAGCCAGTGGGGTAAATGCTCCTAAATTGGCCCCTTGCGTGTTGCTCTAAAATGCCTCTGCTTCCTGCAGGAAATTGAGCAGAGGCTACAGCAGCAGGCGGCCTTATCTCCCACTGCCGCTCCTGCCGTGTCCAGCGTCAGCAAACAGGAGACCATCATGAGGCACCACACACTCCGACAGGTGAGCAGCTCCAGCTGTGTGACTGCGGCCCATGGCAGGGGAGGGGTTGGCCCTTTCGGTTGGTGGAACACATCGTCCTGATGGCCAGAGCCAGCACCGATGCAGCTGGGGCGCTGAGTCTCTGTGCTGTGAGAGACCTGCCTTGAGATTTGTCCTGTCACCTCCAGCATCTCTTAGTAACATCCCTCTCAGTATTACCAGCCCTTTGTCATTCTTCTCCCCGTCCACACGCTCTGGTAGTCGGAGGCACTGCAGTGATCCTGAGTCTGGGTGGCACCTGGTCTACAAGCAGAGATGATGGGCACAGCTTCCTGAGCTGCTTGGTCTCCCTTTGCCTGCCCTGCGGTGATCCCCTGGCACCTCAGTGCCAACTGCCAGGAAGGCGTATCACCCCCTTTCTGTCGACTGCCCTGTCACTCCCAGGTCAGCCAGCAGGGGGAGCAGGCAGCGGAGTGAGCTCTCGGCCCGGAAACGCTGCCTGCAGCCTGGAATCAATCCTTGGCAAACGTTGGCTTTTCAAGCCGTGGACAAAGGCGGAGAGCAGTCCCCGTCTCTGGCTGCTGCCCGCTTGCTATTTCACTAGCACCTGCTGCCGGACGGTCAATGACCTGTCAAGGCTGGTCACGGTTTTGCCTTGACACTGGTCTGGGACCTTCCTGCCGTTCGGTCCAACAGAGATGGGAGCTCTGACTACGTCACCTGTCCCTGCCTAATGGAACCAAAGCTGCCGGACTTCCCCAAGCCGGCGCTGGGCGTTGGGTTAGGATCTGGGTGTTAGTGTGTGTGGATTATGGCCAGAGCCCTTCATGGCCCTGCTCTTTCACTGGGGCTGCCCCTGGGAAGGGTGGGTGCTTGTGTACTGCTCACTTGCCACTTGTTTGCTCTCTCCGCCCACAGGCTCCCCAGCCCCAGAGCGCTCTGCAGCGTGGCATCCCCACCTCTGCCCGCTCGATGCTGTCCAACTTCGCTCAAGCGCCCCAGCTGTCTGTTGCGGGTGGTCTCCTTGGTATGCCAGGTAATGTCAAACGTTGGTCTGCGGAATGGAAAGGGGGGCCGGGCTGCAGACTAGACTAAGAACCTTAACCGCACTGTCGATGGCTGGAAGTCCTCTCCAAGGAGCGTGGCCGGTGGCCTGAGTGCAGGACCTCGCTGTGCTGACGGGGACCTGCTCCGGGGCCAGGGTCTTGCACTTCTCAGTTCCTCCATCTCTAAAACGGATAACCCCGCTGACCTGAGGGTCGTTGGGAGGGCAGGTGCATGGAAGTTGGAGACCCTGCACAAGTGCTAATATTGCCTGGCTGGCTGCTCAGTGTTCTGACCACACGAGAGAGCCCATCATGGCTCGTGTGTCCTTCTGGGCCTGTTTTTTCATTGATTCTGTAACCAAATGGCCTTTAAAACCAATAGGGCTCAGTTGTACTAATTACCGGTGAGTGTAATGATTATCAGTCAAGGACAATAGAGACCTTGTAGAACCTTCATTTATTCCTGGCACACATTTGCTCCTGACTTGGTACATGCTCCCAAAGGAAGGCATAGAAGCCTTGTGGCTTGACAGGGTGCTGGCTCATGTAGGGGACGGACCTGTGCTGCGGGGGCAGGGGATGGAGTCTTTTCTCTTACAGGGAGTGGCAGTAAGATCCGATGGCTCCCTCTGCACTCTGTGGGATGGGGTGGGTTTGGGTGTCACACGTGTGTTTCAGGAGTAATTGTCCCCACTTGCTTTTCTCTCCCCTCTAGGTGTTAACATTGCATACCTGAATGCTGGGATCGGAGGCCACAAAGCATCGAGCTTGGCAGACCGGCAGCGGGAATACCTTTTAGATATGATCCCACCCCGGTCTATATCGCAGTCCATCAGCGGACAGAAATAACGCCTATTGACCCCTCCCCTCCCTCCCCACTTCTGTCGCATGCAGTGCCTGTACTGGTGCCTACCATACACGGGGAAAAGACAAAAAAAAACATTTCAAAACTTCAGCGACCTGTCCTTTCCCAAACCTTAACTCTTCTCTTTGGTTTTCTATAGCAGTGAGGTCATTCCCCTTGCCCGAGGTCAGGACAATTGTCTGCTTGAAATCAGCACTATACATGTGTTAATGCTCGTTTTATGCTATTTTTTTGTAATGACAAAGCATAGAATTTTTAATTGTGGTGTTTTGTTTTTTCCTCTGCTAAATGGATGGTTAAACTTTTTTCCTTTCCAGAGATTTTTTTTTTTTTTTTTTTTTTTTAAAAGAGTATCCACTCTACTCCAGCTGACCATTTGTAAAGGGTGGTCAGTGCTGACGAGGGGGGAGAGGTGGCAGTGTGCTGGCGTTTGGACAGCTATTCTATGCACTTAGTAGGGCCAATTAGGACTTGCGTTCTTTGAGTTGCTCACCAAAAGAGGTAAGGGCCAGAAGTTCTGTGGATGCGTCCGATTGAATCTCGCTGGGGGGTTGGCCCACAGGCATATGTTAATGAAGCATGATGTCTTTCCCTGCGTGTGAAGGAGCTGTGTTTCAGTGCAGTGAACCTGCCCCTTGCAGCAGCATGGGTGGCTGGATGCAGATCTCTCTGCTTGACAGAGCAGTGCAAGGGCTGGTGGGTTGTGCCAGGGAATCCCATCAGCTGGGCTCCCAGACCACATAATGCAGCGCAGCAGAAACGGAGCGGCCCCGTGCTGCCGCCTGGTGTGTTTCCATCTCCCAGTAATTCTGATGCTCCGTTTCGAAGTTGACGGTCTCTAAGGGACTATGATGAACTACCAAAGGGCACAGTGGCCTCATGCCTTTTTAATCCTCCCTGCCCCCGTGCTGTTGTGCTCTCCAGCAGCTCCCTGTCACTGACCCCGGGAAGCTGTAAGCGTCCCAGCTGCCGAGCAGAAAGCCTTGCAGGGCGCAGGGGACCGAGCTTGGATTGGATTGAGTTAGCAAACCCAAAGCAAGCGCAAGCTGAGAGTCGTCGTCTGCGGATCGCTCTATTTGCACTTACCCTTGCGCCGAGAGGCCCCGCACCTGACCCCGGAAAGAGCAGAACCATCTCCTGGCAGCAGAGGGTGCCGCCTCTGGCAAGAGGCCCAGCAGAACTGCAGTCTCTGGTGTGGAGCCTCCCCACTGGCTGTGGATGGAATTATGCTAATGGGGGGGAACCCCCTTGGCCAAACTGTTACAAAAGCAAGCGACTATGCTTGATTTGCTGCTTCTGAGGGGGAACCCGCCCCCCCTTGGAAGGCGTTTCCTGATGGAACATTAATTGTGCAATGAAGTGCTATGTCGCCGCTCGCATGGAGTTTCGTTGTCGGGGTGCTGGAAGAGGCACCCTTCTTTCCAGCATGACCCCGTGCTGCCTCGCCACGGACACTTGGGCTCCTGTCGGCTCTGTCCCTCCTGTCTCTGGTTGGTCGCTGTGGCTGCAATACCTGAACTGCCATAGTCTGAATGGAGAGCTGCCGAGGGACTGACGAAGGAGGTCGATGCCTTTCCTTTGAAAGCCAGCAGGATTTCTCCCAAAGAGGCACAACACGCCTGCCCCTGTCTTTGGAGAGGAGGGTCTGTATCAGTGCAAGAACTAGGCCCTCCCTACCTGCTCCCATTCCTGTGCAGACTTCTCCTCCCCCTGTCATCTCCAAGTGCGGGGGCTGTGCTGGTACAACAGGCCCTACCCCGCTCTTTGCTTGGGTGACCCCACTCCTCTGTTCAGTGAGCACTTAATAACGAGGGGCGTGGCTGCGTGGCCGGGGCCCTCCAGAGGTGAACGGATTTGTTTGGAAGCTAGTGGAACGCACAGTGGCTTTTTTTCTTTTTCTTTTGTTTTGTGGTTCACTGTTGTTTAGCTGGCGCGGCGCTCCTCTCCCACACCCACTGGGACCGTGATTCTCCGTATCCACCTGCTGTGCTTAGAGGGAAGCACTTTGATTAACTGTTTCTTCTCCTTCGATAAACCCGAGAAATTATCAGCCCATTCTTTGTCCTCCCCACCACTTGCCTCTTGACATTGAGTTGGCTTTGTCCCGCTGTCCCCTGCCCCCGTCTCCCCCAGTGGGTGTTACCGAGAGGTACGAGGTGGCCCAAGCAGATTGGCTGAGATTAAAATTAAAAATGTGCAATACTTGAGTCCCTGCCGCTGGGGCCTGGTGCACCAGTTAATTGTGGGAGAGCAAGTTAACTATAATGGTGCTAAGTGACATTTCTTAGGAAGGGGATCAGGGTCCCCCACCCGCCCCAGGTTGATTATTGCAGTGGTTGGTGAAAGAAAACGTCCCTGTCGCTTGCTTATAGATTTATTTCCATCCTGCAGCCCGGGCCTCGCAGATCACCCTGTCTGACCCAGTGCAGTGAAGGCTGACCTGCTTCTGTGGCAGGCAGCATGGTCCGAGCATGGGTCCGGGAGCCAGGAACTCCCCAGTTCTACTCCCAGTTCTGTGGCCTTGGGTAAGTCACTTCACCTTTCTCTTTCCCCAGCTGTAGATTGGAGGTGATGCGTCCCTGCCTCACAGGGGTGTTGTGTAGGCTGCCGGTGGCTTTCCTGGGATAGGTGAGCCTGCTCAGACCCTGCTGGCCCATCTGTTGCTGGCTGTGGCCTCGAATTGCTCCTTCCCTTTGGCTGATGTCATCAGAGAGCTGTTCTCAAGTCCCAGTCAGCGACGGGAGCCAGTCGTGTTACTCAGCCCGCAGCTGTTTTCTGCTCATTGCCCAGTTCCCCCCTCTCCGGGGTCCCACACTCCTGCCGATCGGTTGCTGTATCGTAAAATCACTCATGAATCCCCCCCTCTCCCCGACTCTTGTCCTGGAAGTGTGTGTCCGCACATTGATGGGTTCTGTGGTGCTAAGGGAACCGGTAGTGGGGCTCTCTCCTTGCGTGCAGCCCCAGCTGTTCACGTGAAACAGAAATTCTCATCTCCAGGAGGACTGGAGGGCTGAACCTCATCTCTGGGTTTTGTTCCTTGGTTCTGTAAACGCTTCCTGCGACAAGCAGGGTTCTTCCCACACTTCGTAGAGGGGTACCCCGAGTTAGAAAGCACAGAGCAAATGCTCCCTTTGGGCCCTGGGCTGGGTTCACTGCACAGTAATCGGCAGGTGCCAGGTCGTGTTGGTAAACCTGGGAGCACCAAAAACTGGGCAACTGCTTCGTGTCTCAATGCTGTTTCCATTCCCCCGTCATCAGAGCCCATCCTTCACTCCTGCTGCCCTGGGCACCTTACCCCTTCCACTGGGGAATCTCCCTGGCTTCGTCTTGTTAAATCGCCTAGACCCTTGCACTGCCGCTGGGGATGGTGGAGTGTCCGACTCTACAGACAGCAGTTTGGTTCATCGCAGTATTTGACACCCCACCGCTCTGCCTACTGGTCTGTGTCTAAGGGGAATTAAGATGCTTTGTCTGTGATCTGCACAGGTTTAAATTTTTTTTGTCTTGACCACAGCGTGCGACCACTCCCAATCCCTGCTAAAGTCCCCCTCCCCCTTTATGGATGTGATGTACGGTAGAAAATCGTCTCTTTTTTTAGATACGGAAATAGGGATTTTTTTCCCCGCTTCAGTTAGCTTTTCTTTTACAGCTAGATGTAGAGCTGCTTGTGAACGCTTAGTGGGGTTTATTTTTTTGTTCCTCCAAAGGCATAACCCATCCCTCCCCCGTTCTTCTCTAACCCTCACCCATCTCCACTCACCCACCCCGACAAGATCTTAATTAGCTTGATATTGCTGCCGAAATGTTATAACAAGGACTCATTCGTGTATATAAGCTATTTCTTGACACATTAAAAACAATTGTACATTGTGTAGAAAACAAAACAAAACAAAAAAAAAACAGCCTCGCCATGGATATTGTGAAAGTTGTTACGTCCTTTTGTAGTGTGACCTTTTGTGTATGACCTGAAACGTGCAAAAGGGGTGGTTTCCGGCGGGTGGCTTAGGGGAGCGAAGTCAGACGGCTGCAGAGGGCAAAGATCCCAGGGACTGGCGCTCTTGACCGGGCGGGAACTGCTAGCCTGCAGAAATGCACTGGTGGCAATCGCCACCTCCCAAATCTGTGCCTTTCACACACACAAAGAAGGACCCTACAAGTTACCAGCACCCCCTAGTGCAGTGGAGGCAGGAAGTTTCTTCCCCCAGCGTTAGGTTTACAGCTCGGGACGTCTCTCTATCCAGCAGTGGTGGTGCGTTCCCACGGGGAGCATCCGGATCTGGGGAGTGGGACCGGGTTGGGGACAAGTATTATGAACTGTAATTGTATTTGCACTGTTTTTATTATTGCATTGGCATATATACAATATACATCTATCACAACCTGCGGTGTGCGGCTTCCTTCATGTTCTGCCTGCCAGAGCCCGTGCAGACGCTCAACAGAGTCCGAAGCAGGCAGGGGCCCAGGCTGAAACGATACAGAGCTGCTCAGACCGGCTGCTGGGAAGGGGGGAACATCCATTCCCAGCAGCTAGGACAATCCAGAGAGCTCGGGATGCGAAGTCTTCAGTACTCTGTGACTGTAGCCCTCCTGTGGAGCGGCAGCGGAAGCAGTTGGTCAGACATAAAGGTGCTGGTTTAACCCTTCCCTGGGTTCCGAGTGTCTTACCAATGCCTGACCAGACTCTCCCTGTGCGCATCTGCGAGAGCCAACGGCACCTGTAAGATCCGGAGCCCCGGCATCTCATCACCCTCCCCCACCCCCAGTGTAAGCCAGCCGACACCTACACTCCCTACACGCTCCTTGTAGCGCTCCGTGCCACTGCCCCCGCCCCGTTCACCCTAGCTGTGTGCGTTCCTCTTGACGCAGCCTGGCGGGTCCTGCTCCGACCAACCCAGGCTCAGAACATGCTCACCCACCCTTTGCCCTGCTGGAAAAGCCCTCTCAAAGCCCCACGGGGTGAGCAGCATCACCCAGGGGCTGCCCTAGCATTCCCCTCAGCCTGGTCGAAGGGGGCCCCATTGTGTGGTGTGTCTGCTCCCCAGGGCTTGTTCTCTCCAGTGCCCCTCACCCTTGCCTGCCAGTTCCTGGCTCCTCGGAAGCCTTCCACATGGCACACGCACCCACCTGCTTCTCCGCAAGCATGCCCGTGTTGGCAGGTTCCCAGCTGATCAGTGGCCCAGAACACCAAGGGACTGAGCCCCTTCCCAGGGTGGGCTCCTGGTACCAGCAGCGAAGGCTGCCCCAGCCATCTGTGCATGACGGGAGGGGACTGGGCGGGGTGGGAAGCTACAGCCCCCTCTCTGTTCTGGGGATGGGGAAGGGTGTGTTAGTGTCTCACTTCTGTGCTTTCCCTCCCACAAACACCCCCAGCCCCTCCAGCCATTAGTGTGGCGAAGAGAGGTGACTTGCTGGCTCAGAAACAGGCTAAGCACCTCCAGGGCAGACCCCATCCCCTCGGGGTGCTGCGGTAGGGGCGCTGGGCATAGGGCTGCACCGGGGAGCTTTAGAGAGGACAGAGGCAATTCCAGGGCATTTTGCAGCCTTCTGTTTGCAGCAGCTGTTTGCACTCTGTCACCGGCGCGTGCAGCTCTGCTCTGGAGAGACCAGTTCAGTGACTCTTGCTAATCTCACTCAGAAACTGGGAGCCGGGTCGTCGCCCTCCCCCTCCAGCATGTTCTCGCCGTGTCTGCGCCCCGTTCGCGTGGCTGGAGCCGAGCGAGAGGCTAAGTTCTCCAGCAGCTCGCTCGAGCCGGCTGTGGCTAGCTCTGATGGAGCGAACCGGCGGGAAGCTTTGCTCCGGAGCGGGAGCGAGAGGCTCCCGGTTAGCACGGCACTCGAGAGCAGAAACCGCCGCCTCTCCCCACAGAGCTGCCCAGGTGGTGTCGTGTCCCTTCCTGCCACCTCAAGTGTAGCCCAAATCTTCACAGGTGATTTTAGAGGCCCAACGGGAGCCTTTCAAAGGGGCCTGGCTTTTCCGGCAGCCCTTCCTGAAAGTCTAGACCCCTTTAAGGCATCTCAGACTGGGCACGCAAAATCACTACCCACTTCTGCAAGCTTTGTTCCGTAGCTGCATCCAGTCTGGCTGCTCAGGGCCTGACGTCCCTGGACAGGTGCTGCTGGATCCAACTTCTCAGCAGAGCCCTCCTTTCCCCCAGTTTGTGCAAAGGCACCGGTGCCCTGCTCTGCCCTGGTTCCTGACTGCACAGCACCTTCATCCTCACTGAGTGATGCCCTCCAAGCTTGGAGGGGAGGGAGTAGCCAGGGATACAGTGTGGCAAAGCGGAGGGATCCCAGCCTCACACCTGCAGCCTAGCTAACTGGGGGGCGGGGGGGGCGGGGGGGAAGCCAGGCCTTTTGCACAATTTTAAGTTTTTTTGCATTGTGTTTTGAAATCTGGTTTAAAAAAAAAAAAAAAAGCTGTTTAAATACTGCCAAACAATTATGCAGTGACTGGTTACAAATAATAAGCTAATTTTTGGAGAAAGGATTAAAAAAAACTTTGTAATATTTATCACTTGCAAGCTATGTTTAATAAAGAAAGGAATGATTTATAACTTTTTATGAGGCTGGTGCGTTGCATTTGGGGTTGGGGGGTGTCCCAGAGGGGGCGAGGGAGACCAGGTCTCACCTAGCACATCACTGCCCCTCTAGCTGGCGGAAACGCTTTCACAGGAATTGTTTTTTCTTCAGAAAACGCTGATTTAAATCTATTCCCATGAAACGGTTTGAGCAGTTTTAGGATATATTACAGAACTGTTTATTTTTATAAATCAAAACAATTTTTTTTTGGGGGGGGGGGGGGGGCTCCTGCGGTAGCCGAACATGAGGAAGAGGAGCCAGAAGATGCCGCCCATGTGGACTCTTCATCCCCATTTGGGATTAAATCATGTTTCAAAATCTTGCAATTTCCTGCCAGACAGCAATCCCCTTTCTTTGGCCTGCTCCTCTGCCTGCCTTTCCCTGGGAAGCGTCTGCTTTGCACCCACAATCGGCGATTGGCTCATGTCCTGAAGCAGGAACATTTGCTGCAGTTTGACTGTTCTAACTCAATATTCTTCTAGTTGGGTGATTCCCGTTATGCCTTTAAGAGCTGATCTCAATGACATCATGTTGCAGTGAGTTCCAAAGGCTAATTGTGTGCCTCCTGCAACTAGCAGGAGAGATGGAAAAGCACCAAATTACCACACCCCCGGGACCAAGAGCCTGGTCTCCAGTGTTGTGTCCAGGAGGCTCCCACAGGGGTGTGGGTCACATCTGAACATCTTTCCTCACCTTCCTGCCTGGCAGGGGCCTAGAGCCGGCCACTGTGAACCACAAACCTTTCAGCCGGGGCTGCCCCCAGGAGCCTAGGGGAGAATGGCACCCAAATGAGGGTGGCCACATGGCCCTGCCCTCGTCTGACATAACCAGGGCCCTCGCTGCTGCCTGTCTGTTGGCTAGAACTCCTGGGCCTGCCCTGGAGTCACTGCAGGGTTAAACCTGCCACTAGGCTGCCGCGGGGGGCGAAAGGGCATGAACAGCTGAGCTAGGTGCCCCGGCTCCTGCCCCCTCTGCTACTCCGCTCCCCGTGCAGAGACACCTGCATCTTCCTCCTTTTACAGCTGGCTTGGGCCGCGGCGCTGGGGAGAGCCCTACAGCCGGCACGGGCACGGCTCGCTCCAAGCTGGCCCACCTGTGTCGCTGGGTAATACTGTGCCGAAGGAGCCCTGTCCCGGCGGCCAGCGCCGCAGGGCTGCCAATGTTGGGTTGGGCTGAATGGAAACGTTTTGGCTTTAACCCTTTGTTCATGAAGATAATTTGTTGGGGAACAGTCAAAGGGCTTTAGTAAAGGGAAATCATGCCTCACCAATCTACTAGAATTCTTTGAGGGGGTCAACAAGCATGTGGACCAAGGGGACCCAGTGGATATAGCGTACTTAGATTTTCACAAAGCCTTTGACAGGGTCCCTCACCAAAGGCTCTTACGTGAAGTAAGCTGCCATGGGATAAGAGGGAAGGTGCTCTCGTGGATTAGTAACTGGTTTAAAGACCGGAAACAAAGGGTAGGTATAAATGGTCAGTTTTCAGAATGGATAGAGGGAAAGAGTGGGGTCCCCCAGGTGTCTGTTCCGGGGCCAGTCCTATTCAACATTCATAACTGATCTGGGAAAAGGGGTGAACAGTGAGGTGGTAAAATTGGCAGATGATACAAAATTGCTAAAGCTAGTTAAGACCCAGCCAGACTGTGAAGAGCTGCAAAGGATCTCTCAGAAGTGGGTGACTGAGCAACACACTGGCAGATGAAATTTAATGTTGATAAATGCAAAGTGATGCACATTGCAAAACATCCCAATTACACACACAAAATGATGGGGTCTAAATTAGCTGTTACCGCTCGAGAAAGAGATCTCGGAGTCAGTGTGAATAGTTCTCTGAAAACATCCACTCAGTGTGCAGTGACAATCAACAAAGTGAACAGAATGGTGGGAATAATTAAGAGAGGGATAGATAATAGGACAGAAAATATGTTGCCTCTGTACAAATCCATGGTATACCTTGAATACTGGGTGCAGATGTAGCTGCCCCATCTCAAAAAAGATATATTGGAATTGTAAAAGGTTCAGAAAAGGGAAACAAAAATGAGAGATTAATAAGACTGGGACTTTTCAGCTTGGAAAAGAGATGGCTAATGAGCGGTGTAGAGAAAGTAGAGAAGGAAGTGTTGTTTACTACTTCTCATAACATAAGAACTAGGGGTCACCAAATGAAATTAATAAGCAGCAGGTTTATAACAAACCAAAGGAAGAATTTCTTCACACAACGCACCATCATCCTGTGGAACTTCTTGCCAGATGATGTTGTGAAGCCCAAGACCATCAGAGTTCAAAAAAGAACTAGATAAGTTCATGGAGGATAGGTCCAGTTAGCCAGGATGATGTCCCTAGCCTCTGTTTGCCAGAAGCTGGGAATGGGCGACGGGATGGATCACTTGGTGATTCCCTGTTCTGGTCACTCCCTGTGGGGCACCTGGCACTGGCCCCTGGCGGCAGACAGGATACGGGGCTAGACGGGCCTTTGCGCTGCCTCAGTAGGGCCGTTCTTATGCGCCCAGCCTGCCCTGGAGCGAGGCCTTCTGTAACTGCGCTGGGCTCCTGCTGACACACAATTCAAGCCCCTAGCCAGTGGGAGAGAGCAGGAGGGAGGGCAGGCCGGCTCCTTTCTGCCCTGTGTGTACCCCCGGGTGAGAGGGCAAGGGGCTAGCTAGCCCCTCCCCCCCCCCACGGCAATAGGAAGATGGACGCCCAGCCAACAGGGCTACCTGCCCGGGGCATCCGCTGAGCGAGGTCCAGCCCCGGCCCTCAGGCCTGGCCAGGGCGTAGCTCCCAAGCTCCCACGGCAGCTGGGCCTGGGGCCCAGCTCCCCGGGTGGGTTCCTGCCCCTTCCCTGCAGCTGAGAACCCAGTTCCTGGCCATGAGGAGTGCAGGCAGCACACACCTTCCAGAGGCTCTGTGGGTCAGCCGGGGGGGAATCTGTCCTGCCCCAGGGGAAGATTGGCCCTGGCTCTGCATCGCCCCCCTCCCCTCTGGCCCTCCCAGGGAATTGAGGGGGGGTGGAGCAAGCTCCTAGATTTTGCTCTGGGCCTTTCAGTCGGTGCCCCGTGTACCTGGAGGGAGGGGCCTGGGGCTGCTTCTGCTAGCAGCAGGGTGGGGCTGTGCCCCGGGGGGGGGGAAGGGGGGGGAAGCGCTTCCCCCGGCGCCCCCCTGGGCTCAGGCCATGGGCCTTGTTTGCACGTTGGCCTCTCCAGAGGGCCTGGGGGACCTGGCCCGTGTGTCTCCCCTGGGCCCAGGGCAGGTACCTGCTCTGTTACTGGATGGGCCCAGGCCCTGTGGAGGGGGCACGGCCGAGCCCCCTGCACCCCCAAGGACACCGCGTGCTGCCAGGCTCCTTGTTCCGTTTTATTTTTCATTTGAACACAGTCAAGCAAGACGGCCAGGCCCTGTGCTCCGGCTCCCGAACGCCCAGCTGCTGCCCCTCATCCCAGCCCGAGCTGGGGCCCAGGGTGCTCCTCCCTGGGGCTGGGAGAGCCAGGGGCTGTTCAATGTACCGGCAGGGGGGGGCAGGAAGGGTGGGGAGTTAAGGGGCTAGAGCTGAGGTTATTCTAAGCTCAAGATGGGGCTTGTCCCTCCCAGCCCTGCCCCATGCAGGCCCCCCCCAGCCCCATTGTCTAGAGGCTCAGGGGCAGCAGCTGCGCATTTCGAGCCTTTGGCTGCAGCGTTGGGGAGCAGGGCCCAGGTCGCGCTCCTGTCTCCATCCTCGGGCAGGAGGAGCTCCCAGGTCCTGGCCCGGTTCCTGGTCCCTGCGGGCCGGGCTGGGCGGTGGCGTCTCTGGGCCGGCTGTTCGGCGGGGCCCGGCCCCTTAAAGCTTCCGGTGCGGGTCCGTCCCCGGCCCGTTACGCGGACAGCCGGCCGGACAGGGCCCACGGACAGACTCTGCTCCTTGGTTCTACTGTTCGCGGCACAACACCCCCTGGGGCAGCGTCTCCATGGGGCCGGGGATTGGGGCCATTGGTGGGCGGGGAGGCGTAGCTTGAAAAATGGGTCACTCCAGTGCAGAGCCTCTCCCTGCTCCCAGGGGCCCCGTCCTGCTGCTTTGGTGGGGGGAGCTCCAGGGGGTACCCAGGGCAGGGGCTGGAAGAGGGATTTCAAGGCCAAGGGCGATCACGGCGCCTGGCCTAGGGCCGAGCCCCTCAAGCGGAGCCTCCTGGCTGGAGCCCCAGTGCCACGGCAGCCGGGCCATGGCAGGGAGGCCTGGAGTTTGGAGCAGGCCCATGGCAGGGCACCGGGGCCAGGGGAATCTTTGGCATGTAAGCCCTGGCAGAAGGGGGCAAACATGCTCCTTTCCCCTGGAAGCCTGGCAGGGGCCAGGGCCTGGAGCAGCAGCAGTGGTCCTAGTGGGGGGGGGGGGGGGGGGGGCACAGAGACTGGGCTAACCCCCTCCCTCCCCAACTCAGGCCCAGCCTGTTCTGGCTGAAGCGGGGGTGGCGGGGGGGGGGTGCACATGGGCAGGGTCTGCTGGAGCCAGCCCCATGCCGCTGAGATGGGCGCCGTGCACCATGGGGTGAGTTTATGGTACTAGCAAAATGCACCAATTAATCCGCGGGGGGCGGGGGGGGGGGGGGGGGGAGCTGGTCCCACATGGACCCTGGTGCTGGGAGGTGAGGAAGGGGCACGGGGCATCTTTGGACAAAGTGGCGCAGGGGGCTGGTGAGTTGCTTTGGTAACGCTGGGCCCGGAGGGTCTGTCAGGGGTTGCGGGTGGGGGGGACACAAGCCCGGGTCTGTAAGTCGGGGATTCAGGGGCCCAACTCGGGGGGGTGGGGGGGCCCAGCGGCCATGGAGCCGCTGTCTAACAAAGTAAAATCTACATTCATCAGCTACCGCATTGGCCACCTAGGGCCTTTGCCCACCCCCCCACACCTCCCCGAAGCACCCCCAAGGGGGCTTTTGGTTACAGGCCGAGCGGGGCAGCCCGGCGGCCACTCGCTCACTCGCGCACACACCATTTGGTAGCATGGCTCTCACACACACACACACACACACACACACACTCTCTCTCTCTCTCTCACACACACACACACACACTCTCTCTCTCTCTCTCTCTCACACACACACACACACACACACTCTCTCTCACACACACACACACACTCTCTCTCTCTCTCACACACACACACACACACACTCTCTCTCACACACACACACACACTCTCTCTCTCTCTCACACACACACACACACACACACTCTCTCTCTCTCTCTCTCACACACACACACACACACACTCTCTCTCTCTCGTTGGTGCCAGCACCTGCCGTCCCCGGCCCTGTTGCAGGGCCCGGGCCAGACGGGTGCAGATGGACGGACAGCACCAGGGGCCAAGCGCTGGGGATGGGCCCAGACTGTCGGGCCAAAGGGTGTTTCCAATTGGTCCTGTGGGGGGGGGGGGGTGTGTGTGGAAAGAGCTTGCCCCCCACCGCCCCCGATTCATACCATGTCCCCTGTTTAAAGGGCTGGAAGTGGGACTGGCACCAAGGGGCCTGGGCCTGGCATTGGGGTGCCGACTGGCAGCAGGACAGGAGCCCCGTGGGGTGGGGGGAACAAAAGAGCTGTTGGCCCTGGTGCCCCAGCTGCGGGGGGGGTGGGGGGTGTCAGATACAGCCAGGCCAGTTGGGGCCGGGGGGGGGGGGGGGGGGGGGGAAACGGCTCCTTAAAGCTCCACGTCTTTGGCAGAATTTTGTTTTTGTTTTTTTTAAAAAATATTTGGCTAGAGACAAAAATGACAAAGCAGCAAAGGGCGTTTTGAAGGGGGGGGACGCAGCCCTGTCTCAGCGGGGGGGGGGGGGGGGACTAAGCCGCCCCCCATGCACTGGGCTGGGGAAAGGCTGCAGCCCCCTGCCCATCACCACAGCTCCTTTCACCCGCCACATCCTCTCACTTTTCCCCAAGGGGCTTTTTGGTACCGGGGCCCCCGCGCTGGGGGCCTGGGCTGGCAGAGGCCGGCCTGAGGGGGGGGTGTCGGGGGGGGGGGCGTTCCAGGCGGGATGTGGCTGAGGTAGCTTTGGTTTGTGTATCAAAAATAGATCTCCTGGGCTGGGGAGGGGGGGTCGGGGGGGCGAGGTAGATTCTTTGGTTGGAGTCCCTGCAGCTGGGGGGGGGGTCCATGAGCTATGCCCCCCCCCCCCAGCTGGGCCCTCCCGCCGGCGGGTGGTGCTACCCCGGGGGCTGCGGGGGAGGGTAGCGCTCGACGGGGACTTCGACATGGGGCCCGTCTGGGCGCGGCGGCGTCTGCGGGAAGAAGGAGGCGCAGGGTCACGCGGTGCCCGGGGTGCTGCCCGGCCCTCTCCCCACCTGGCACCTCGGCCCACCCCCTGCACTGGGCCCTCCCGCAGCCCCCCTCCTCCCTCCCTGGGGCCGGCCCTGCCCAGCCCCAGAGCCGCGGCCCTGCGCTGTGGGTCTCACCCCTGGTGCTCTGCCTGTGCCCCCGCCCCCCCGCCCAGGCTGGGCCCCACGTCCTCACCCGGGTGCCCAGGTCGATCATCTCCAGCGGCTTGTCCTCGGCTTGTGGGGAGCAGAGGCTGCGGGTGGCATCGCGGGCACCGGGTTGGGCCAGCTCTGCCCCCGGGGGCACTGTCCAGCTGCCCTGAGGGCCGCTCCTGCAGAACAGGCTGCAATGGGGGGCGGGGGGGGTTAGCATGGGGCCCCCGGCAGCTGGACCCGCTCAGGCCAGGCACGGGGATCGCCCAGGGAGGGGCCGGCGGAGGGGCTGGCTGGTGTCAGGCGGGGACGGCCGGACAGAGCGCACGGAGCTCAGCGCCCACGGCCCGAGGCCCCGGCTCTGCCCCCCCACCCCCGCCCCCCGGTGCAGGAGCCGCAGGGCCAGAGCGGCCGCCCAGGGCCTCACCTCCTGCAGTAGCCACACATGAGGAAGAGGAGGCAGACGATGATGCCAGCCAGGCCGATGTGGACGCCCACCACGATGCCAGCCAGCGAGCGCTCCTCCCCCGGCCCACAGTGGCACACGGGGTCAGTGTCTGCGGGGAGGGAAAGCACAGAGTGTCCAGACAGCCCCTGGGCATGGCCAGCGCCCCACCCCCCCACAGGCGGCCTATGGGCCGGGTCCCCCCTGCACCCCCACAGGCGGCCTATGGGCCAGCCCCCCCACAGGCAGCCCACGGGCCGGGTTTCCCCTGCACCTCCCCAGCCACCCCACGTGCCGGGTCCCCCTGCCCCCCCCACATGGCCAGGCCCCCAGTTGGCTGCGTGCCGCTGGGGGGCAGGGGGGTTCTCCCCCTGAGCATGGTGCATGTCAGAGGGGAACAGACCCCCGAGTCCTGGCTCCCAGCCGGGCGCTCTTGGCCCCTCACAGCCTGTCTTTGGCCCAACCCCTGCCCACCCCGGCCCCTCACCCAGTGTCTGGCCGCTCCCCTCCAGCCGGACGACCCGCACGGTGCTGTTGCTGTCTCCGTTCCCGTTGAAGGCTTGGAGCCGGAGCTCGTAGGCGGCCAAGGGCTCTTGGGGAAGGAGCCGCAGGGCGTGAGCAGGGCAGGGGCACTGGGCTGGCGCCCGGCGAGAGGCCAAACCGGACGGGCAGAGGACATGGGGTGGGGGGGTGGGAGCCCTGCTCCAGGGTGGGGGTGGGGCAGTGCCAGGGGCCACCCCAACACAGACAAACCCAGGGGACCCTCGCAAAGGGGCTGGATGGAGGCCATGGGGCGCTCCAGGCTGCATAGTGGGGCTGTGGGGGGGGCACAGGGCTGTGGGGGGAGGGGTCATGGGGGGCACAGGGCTGCATGGAGGGAGGCTGTGGGGGGGCACAGGCCTGCGGGGGGAAAGGCCGTGTGGGGGGGGGGTCCACAGGCCTGGGGCAGGGGGGCTCACCCAGGTTGCTGTAGACGTAGGAGTTGGCCGTGCTGGCCAGGAGCTGCGGCCCCTCGAAGTGGGGGCTGGGCAGTCTGCGGTGGAAGAGTTTGAAGCCCTCAACCCGGCCCGGGTGGGGGGGCAGCGCCCAGAAGACCTGCAGCGCGCTGGCGTTGAGCACCTTGGTGAAGAAGCCGGGGGCTGCGGGGACTGAACAGACCATGGGGCTCAGTGCCCGGTACCAGGACCCCACCCAGCGCTCGAGGGGGCTAATCAGCTCTTCACCCCGCAGACATGCAGCCACCTCTGGGGTGGAACACCCCAGCGCCCCTATTGGAGGGTAGGGACAGGATACAGAGGGACCTAGACAAATTAGAGGATTGGGCCAAAAGAAATCTGATGAGGTTCAACAAGGACAAGTGCAGAGTCCTGCACTTAGGACGCAAGAATCCCATGCACTGCTACAGACTAGGGACCGAATGGCTGGGCAGCAGTTCTGCAGAAAAGGACCTAGGGGTTACGGTGGACGAAAAGCTGAATATGAGTCAACAGTGTGCCCTTGTTGCCAAGAAGGCTAACGGCATTTTGGGCTGTATAAGTAGGGGCATTTCCAGCAGATCGAGGGACGTGATCATTCCCCTCTATTCGGCACTGGTGAGGCCTCATTTGGAGTACTGTGTCCAGTTTTGGGCCCCACACTACAAGAAGGATGTGGATAAATTGGAAAGAGTCCAACGGAGGGCAACAAAAATGATTAGGGGGCTGGAGCACATGACTTATGAGGAGAGGCTGAGGGAACTGGGATTGTTTAGCCTGCAGAAGAGAAGAGTGAGGGGGGATTTGATAGCTGCTTTCAACTACCTGAAAGGGGGTTCCAAAGAGGATGGATCTAGACTGTTCTCAGTGGTAGAAGATGACAGAACAAGGAGTAATGGTCTCAAGTTGCAGAGGGGGAGGTTTAGGTTGGATATTAGGAAAACCTTTTTCACTAGTAGGGTGGTGAAGCACTGGAATGGGTTACCTAGGGAGGTGGTGGAATCTCCTTCCTTAGAGGTTTTTAAGGTCAGGCTTGACAAAGCCCTGGCTGGGATGATTTAGTTGGAGTTGGTCCTGCTTTGAGCAGGGGGTTGGACTCGATGACCTCCTGAGGTCCCTTCCAACCCTGAGATTCTATGATTCTATGAGCTGCTGGGACAGGAGCCAGGCATGGGGGGGGCGGGGCGCCCTGGCCTATGTGCCCAGGGGTCCGGAACTGGGCTGTGCAGCACCTAAGAAAGGGGGCACCTTGTGGGGCACAGCACCCCCTAGTGCCACACTGGGGGAGGCGCCGACTGTGAGGGGAGAACGCCCCCCTGATGGGCCCCACCCCCGCTCCCCAGCGCCCCCTGCTGAGCCCCACCCCTGCTCCCCAGCGCCCCCCAGTGTCAGGCTGGGGCATTGGGGCAGCTCGGATCCCCCGGGGCGGGCGGGGGCTCTTACCACTGCCCATGGTGGTGGCCAGGACGGGCGCCGAGTCCTGGCTGGCCCCCAGTGGCGAACAGGCCCAGAGGCGGACGCGGTAGGTGGTGGCGGGCACCAGGCCGGTGAAGAGGTGCTGGAAGGTGGTTTTGCTCATGGCCTCCTGCAGCTCCTGGTGGTCGGACTCTGAAACAGGCAGGCCGGGTGGGGGGGGGTGGTGAGCAGCTGCCGAGGCCGGGGGGCTGGCTGCGGGTCAGGGGCGGGGGTTCACTGGAGGTCATCTCAGGGCATGGAAGTGGAGGTGGCTGGGGGGGGTGCAGGGTGGGACAAGAGGGCTCGGGCAGGGGGTGACTCTGGGGGGTATGGGGGGTCAGGGTGGAGGGGGGCTGGCTGGGACTGGGGGGATGTAACTGGGGGAGCCGGGGGGGCATGAGGGCTCAGGGGGTGACTTGGGGCGGCGGGGGGGGGGGGGGTCAGGGCCGCTCACCTCCCGCCCTGCGGATCTGCAGCACGTAGCCGATGAGCCCCTGGGTCACCTCCGGTGGGGGCTCCCGCCAGGACACCTGGATGGAGGTGGTGGAGAGCCCGGACGCCCTCGCTGGCCTGGCGGGTTCCCGCGCTGTTCTCAGCGATGCACTGGTAGATCCCGTCGTCCACCGCCGTGAGCCCCTGGATCAGCAGGGTGCTGGGGGAGCCGGGGAGTGAGGGGCTGGATCAGGCCTGCCCCCCAGCCAGCCGGTCCCCGCCCCCCCAGCCAGCCGGTCCCCTGCCCTGGGGCCGGTGCCCCCTTCCCTGTCCCCCAAACAGCTGGTCCCCGCCTCCCCAGCCAGCCGGTCCCCTGCCCTGGGGCCGGTGCCCCCTTCCCTGCCCCCCAGCCAGCCGGTCCCCGCCTCCCCAGCCAGCCGGTCCCCTGCCCTGGGGCCAGCGCCCCCTTCCCTGCCCCCCAGCCAGCCGGTCCCCCGCCCTGGGGCCAGCGCCCCCTTCCCTGCCCCCCAGCCAGCCGGTCCCCTGCCCTGGGGCCGGCACCCCCTTCCCTGCCCCCCAGCCAGCCGGTCCCCGCCCTGGTGCGATGCAGCGGGAGGGGGGAGTGTTGACCTGGGAGGGGTGTGAGGGAGTTTCACAGGCGCTGTCTGCATTGGGGATGGGAGACAGAGACCTGAGCCAGGAGCGGGCTGGGGCCCGGTGACACCTTCTGCCCCGGAAGCTGGCCAAAGGCTGGAGGAGGAGCCGGGGGGAGGCTGGGGGAGACGCTGGAGGGGGTTTCAGTCTGGAGTTGGCTGGGGAAGAGGAGAGAGCCCCAGTGTGGGGGTCTAAGCTCTCTACCCCCCAGAAGGACCTAAGGGGTCCTCTCTATGCCTGCAAGCTCTGTTTGGACTGTGTTCCTGTCACCCCTAAAAACCCTTCTGCCCGGGTGACTTGCCCCTCAAGGCATCGGCCTGGGGCCAGCAGAGACCTCCCCTCCCCCCCGCCCACTGCAGCCCCTGGGTCCCAGCTGCCGAGCGCCCCTCCCCCAGCTTGGCTGAGCCCCTCGGCCCCACAATGGCCGTGAGCCGGGCGCGGGGCCCAGCTGGTGCCGAGAAAGGCCCCCTAAGCCGCTGTGACGGGGGCGCATCTCATTAGCGCCAGCAACAAAAGCCAGTGGCGGCAGGTCGCGGCCCATTGCGCTGCCTGGGGGGGGTCGTGGGGGGGTGGGGGATCCAGCCCTGTCCGCCCGCAGCAGTAAAAGTCCCCAGTCCCCAGCCAGCACCGGGAGCGGGGCCTGCCCCCCAGCACAGGGTCCCTGCCCATGGGGGAGAAGCACTGGCCTGACCTCCCCCGTCCGCTTGGAACCCCCAGCCCTCTTCAAGTGGGGGGAGCTCCTTCCCCCCCCCATGCTGTGAATTACCCCCCCTGCACTGGGGTTTGAAGGGGAGGAGCCCCCAATCCCCAGGGCCCCTCCCCTGCCAGAGCCCTGGGCTCCCTGATCCCAGAGTCACCTGCCCTGGCGTGAAAACGCTCCTAGGAGCAGCCGTGGGTCCCAAACACCCACCGGGCCCATCAATCCCAGTCTGGCCCAGTCCGTCCCAGCGCCTGGGCCCCCCGCCCCGGAGGAGCCAGGCTGGCTGCTGAAGGTGATTTATTCCCATGCCAGCCCCGCCCCAGGGGAAAGGTTCCCAGCCCCGCTGCAGCCCGGGGGAAGGGGGTGGTTAGGAAGAGGTCACTGGGAGGGGGAGGGGAGGGTCACACCCCCCTCGACCTTTGCCCCCTTGCGAATTCTGCCGCTGAGCCCGTCCATCTGTCCCGTCCCGACTGCCGGCTCAGGGGCTGACTGTCTGTCCCCTGCCCAGGCTCTGGGCCTCTGCCCCTCACCCCGCCCTGTGCCGGGAAGCCAGCCGGTGCCCCTCACTCCCGGCCCGCAGCCCTGGCAGACTCACCTTGCACCATGAGGCTGCCCTGGGCCATGCGGCGCACACGTGTGCCAGGCCGGTTGGCCGCGCAGACGTAGACCCCGGCATGTTCCACGGAGACGTCCGAGATCATGAGGTTGCTGGTTCCCAGCACCTGGATCCCCTCCACGCCGATGGAGCGCCCGTCGGGGGGGGGGGGGGAGCCGAATGGTTGGGGGGGGGGCAGGGCCATGTCCCTTTGGGGGTAAGGCCCCCATTTCCCCTCCCTGCATCCCCCAGTCACTCATCCCCCGGCCCCCCCCACTCAGCTCCCCCAATATTCACCCCCCTCCCGTGTCCCCCTGTGATTTCCCAGGGGTCTTTCCAGCCCCCACGCCCGAA
The DNA here is from genome assembly GCA_033296515.1 of Macrochelys suwanniensis. Classification (NCBI taxonomy): domain Eukaryota; kingdom Metazoa; phylum Chordata; order Testudines; family Chelydridae; genus Macrochelys; species Macrochelys suwanniensis. Next base: position 17,400,905 of record CM065795.1, on the reverse strand, counting down.
GCTTCCCCCGAAACCGACCACACACCCCAGAAGCAACCTGGCCCCCCCTCACCGAGCCGGCTCCAGGAGACGATGGGCCATGGGTTGCCGGTGGCGATGCACTCCAGGATAGCTGTCTGGTGCACCGTGAGGGTCAGGTTCTGGGGGCCCGACAGGATCACGGGCTCCTTGTAGAGTTTGGGTGCTGAGACTAGGGAGAGAGGGTGATAATAGGGCCCAGGAGTCTGGACTGCCAGCCCCCCCCCCCCAGCTCTAACCCCCCAGACGCTACTCCCCTCCTAGAGCTGGGGAGAGAACCCAGGAGTCCGGGCTCACAGCCCCCACCCCTAGCTCTAACCCCCCAGACCCCACTCCCCTCCTAGAGCTGGGGGGAGAACCCAGGAGTCCGGGCTCCCAGCCCCGCTCCCCCAGCTCTAACCCCCCAGACCCCACTCCCCTCCCATAGCCAGGGACAGAACCCAGGAGTCCGGGCTCTCAGCCCCATCCCCGGCTCTAACCCCCAGACCCCACTCCCCTCCCAGAGCCAGGGATAGAACCCAGGAGTCTGGGCTCCCAGCACCCCCGCTCTAATCCCCCTCCCAGAGCCAGGGAGAGAACCCAGGAGTCCGGGCTCCCAGCCCCCCTGCTCTAATCCCCCTCCCAGAGCCAGGGAGAGAACCCAGGAGTCTGGGCTCCCAGCCCCCCTGCTCTAACCCCACACTGGGCTGTGGCCCGGGCTCACCGCTGATGGCAAGCTGGGCCTCCTGGCTGCAGCGGCTGCCGGCGATGTTGCTGGCCACGCAGCGGTAGGAGCCCGCGTCGGCCGGCCGCACCCCGGTGATGTGCAGGATGCCGGCCGGCAGCAGGGTGAAGCTGCGGGGGAGTGCGAGGGTCAGGGAGCGGAGCTGGCACCCAGGGCAGGGGCTAGGACCTGGGGCAGCCTGGCAGGGAGCCGAGCCCCGGTCGGTTGTGTGGGGAGCCCCCCCCTTCCCCAGACGGGCTGGTCTCAGGGTCCCCCACACACTGGGCTGGGCCGACTATCATCCCCCCCCAAAGCTGGGCCAGGCTGGTCCCACTGTCCTCCCCGCCGCCCCCAGCGGGGCCAGGCCGGTCCCACTCACCCCCCCCCCCCCCCCGCCAGCGGGGCCAGGCCGGTCCCACTGTAACCCTCCCACCCCAGCGGGGCCAGGCCAGTCCCACTCACCACCCCCCTTCCACGGGGCCAGGCCTGGCTCTCACCCCCCAGCCGCGCTCACCGGGGGTCGCCGGGCGGCAGGGCCGTGCGGTCGCGCTCCCAGGTGATGGTGGCCTCGGGAACGCCCTGGATGAGACACTGGAACGGGGCGACGCCGCCTTCCTCCACTGCCACGGACGCTGGGTGCCTGTGGAACTTGGCCAGGGCTGTGGGGGGAGGCAGCCGTCAGGGCAGAGACACTCTCCACCCCCCCACCCCCGCTGCGCTCTCCCTCAGAGCAGTGCCCTCCCAGGCCCCTCCATGTGCAATCCCGAGGCAGGACTCTGGGGCTGCCGCCACACGCAGGGTGAGGGGCGGGGGCTGCCCCGTGTCTGGGCTGGGGGGGCACCCGTCGGGGGGGGTGGCTCTGCAGGGCCCCACGGGGCAGACGGCAGAGCCAGGACGGAGCAAAGGGGAGTCCAGCGCCCGCTCACGTGCCCACAGGCAGGGGGCTGAGGCATCCACAAGGTGTTAAGCCTGGGGGGTGGGGGACCAGGGCTCCGCCTTCAGTCAGCTCAGCTGGGACCCCCCCCACAGTGGGGTTGGAGCTCAGACACATCCGCCCCTCCCAGCCCTGCAGCCCAAATCCTGGGGGGGGGGGGGGGGGGTCTGAGGGGGCTGGGCCCACATGCAACATCCACCAGTGGGGACTGGGGCAGCGAGGGCGGGTCCGTGGCACACGGCACTAAGGGCTGAGCCGTGGGCTGGTGCATGAGGGCCGGGCCGTGGGCTGGTGGCACGAGGGCCGGGCCGTGGCAGGCGGCACGAGGGCCGGGCCGTGGGCGGGCGGCACGAGGGCCGGGCCGTGGGCGGGCGGCACGAGGGCCGGGCCGTGGCAGGCGGCACGAGGGCCGGGCCGTGGGCGGGCGGCACGAGGGCCGGGCCGTGGGCGGGCGGCACGAGGGCCGGGCCGTGGGCGGGCGGCACGAGGGCCGGGCCGTGGGCGGGCGGCACGAGGGCCGGGCCGTGGGCGCGTGGCACGAGGGCCGGGCCGTGGCAGGCACGTGCCCGTCCCCGACTCACTGGCGAGCTGCACGCGGGCCCTGCGGCTGACCCGCAGCCCGTCGCGGTTCTGGGCGGCACAGCCGTAGTTACCCAGGCTGCTCTGGTTGGCGGCGCCCCCCCGGGGCCGGCGGTGGAAGCTGTCGATGTGCAGCGAGCCCCGTGTGGCTGTCCGTGCCCAGCGCCGCCCCGTCCTTGTGCCAGGTGATGCTGATGGGCGGCTCCCCCTCCACCCGGCAGTGCAGCACCAGGCGCCGCTCCCGCACCGCGATCACGTCCGCCGGCTCCAGCAGGAACGCCAGCTCCGAGGGGCGGCCCAGGCCTGCGGGGAGCAGCCGTTAGTCCCCCGGGCCCCACGGCGCCTGCACAGCGCCAGGGGCTGGATCCCAGGGGGGCAGGCTTGGGCCCTAGCTCCCTGGGCCAGGGTGGGTTTGTTACCCTCCACTCAGATGCACCCGCCCCTCCGGCACCTCCCTCCCCCCATCTGTGACCTCCATCCACCCCCTGCAGCCAGCCAGCCGCCCCTTTCAAGCCATCCACCCCCGACCTGCTCACGGCCTGCCTAGCCCCCCCACCCCCCCAGGGTCTGCCCTGCACAGACCCCTCCCCCCAGCCATCTTTCCAGCCCCTGCCGAGCTACCCCCGAGGGTCCACCCGCCCGCCTGGCGCCAGAGACTCCAGCCACCCGCCCTCGCGCTGGCATTTCCACCCCCACTGAGCCTGGAGCCACCCCACAGCGCTGAGCGGAGCCCCCCCCCCGCCCCGCCCCAGGCCTGCCCTGTCAGCCACCTCTGGGGCAGAACGCGGCAGCTGCTTCTACACTGCGCAGACAGACAGCGGGACAGGCCGGGAAGTGAAAGATCCTGTCCCCCCACCCTCCCCGCCGGTCCCCCCTCATCCCCGCCCTGCCTCTGGCCTGCCTGCCAAGCGGCCCCAGGGCTGAGGCTCCCCCAGCTGTCACTGGGGTTCGGCCGGGGCACAAGGGCAGCAGTTCAGGGGTTTCCAAGTGGGACTCTCCATGCGCCCCCCACCCCCCAGTGACTCAAACCTGCCTGGGCCCGGCTGGAGCCCAAGAGTCGACGCCCGGGGTCCCCGTAGCCCCGTGGCTCAGCCCCAGCCAGGGACCCGGCCAGGGAAACACACCCAGCACACGCACCGACACACCGAGCACCCCCGCCCCCCGTCGGTGTGCAATGCACACGCACCGACACACCAAGCACCCCCCCCGTCGGTGTGCAATGCACACGCACTGACACACCAAGCACCCCCCCGTCGGTGTGCAATGCACACGCACCGACACACCAAGCACCCCCGCCCCCCATCGGTGTGCAATGCACACGCACCGACACACCAAGCACCCCCGCCCCCCATCGGTGTGCAATGCACACGCACCGACACACCAAGCACCCCCCGTCGGTGTGCAATGCACACGCACCAACACACCAAGCACCCCCGCCCCCCATCGGTGTGCAATGCACACGCACTGACACACCAAGCACCCCCCCGTCGGTGTGCAATGCACACGCACCGACACACCAAGCACCCCCCGTCGGTGTGCAATGCACACGCACCAACACACCAAGCATCCCCGCCCCCCATCGGTGTGCAATGCACACGCACCGACACACCGAGCACCCCCCGTCGGTGTGCAATGCACACGCACCAACACACCGAGCACCCCCCCTTCGGTGTGCAATGCACACGCACCGACACACCAAGCACCCCCCGTCGGTGTGCAATGCACACGCACCAACACACCAAGCATCCCCGCCCCCCATCGGTGTGCAATGCACACGCACCGACACACCGAGCACCCCCGTCGGTGTGCAATGCACACGCACCAACACACCGAGCACCCCCCCGTCGGTGTGCAATGCACACGCACCGACACACCAAGCACCCCCCCCCGGCGTGCAATGACCACGCAGCGTGTGCACCTGATGGACAGGGCAGACGCATCCCAAGGGCAACGCACAAGGGGGCAGTGAGCACCCCCCCTCCACACACACACACACGGCATGACACACCTACGTCATTCACACAAGTGCACAAAATACACATGCCACTGGCACCCCCCCCCCCCCAGTGCACGCTACAGCGGTGTGTGTGCACAGTGTAACGGCTCTGCTGGTGCAATGCACGCTCAGGTGCTGCCGTAACGACCCGCGGCACCCCAGCCCCTCCCAGTGCCCTGCCGGGGGCTGGATGAGCCCTCAGATACTGCTCCCTCTGGGTGCCTTGCCCTGTGGGAGCGGTTTCTGGGCCTTGCTGGGGCCGGGAGTCCCCCACAATGTA